>JAOPSE010000111.1:3183666-3351353 GCA_029449295.1 Zea luxurians
CAAACAAAAAAATCATGGATCTAAATGACAAGCGAGAAAAAATATGAATCAAAACGTAATTCACTCAAAATGAAAGACTTGTTTTATAAATCTACTAGAGTTGCTCTTATTCTTAGTTACCATAACCAATAGTTGTGTTGTGCCACACTGTAAAAAGTCTTTTGACGTAAGTCACGAACATGTTGGTGTCTGCCGTCAACTGTGGAGCGGTCTCTCTCTCTCTTTTCTATATATTATATATATATATATATATATATATATATATATATATATTATATATATATATATTATATATATATATATATATATATATATATATATTCTAAACTAGGTCAGTAACCGTGCGTTGCAACGGGAACATATAATACCATGATAACTTATATACAAAATGTGTCTTATATTATTATAAGAAAATATTTCATAATCCATTTGTGATCTTAGCCATACATAAATTTTGTTATTTTATTTAGTTGTTTCACTACTACATTGCAACCATCAGTATCATGCAGACTTCGATATATGTCATGATTTGCATGGTCTCATCATTGGAAAGCACGTGCCACACCTGCGGTAGAAGTTCCGTCGTACATCGTTAGTCATCAGGCACGCACCACCATACACGCTTGCTTAAACAAAAAATGCAAGTGTGTGTTTGCGAAGAGAATTAAAGCAGGCCGGCACAAAAGCTACCCCGACGATGGCGAGTGGTCATTGTTGTCAGACCACCTCTGCTCACCTCCGGTGTCGAGATGACGCCACAATCCTTGATATAATAGTCGTCGAACGCGCACGATATGGTGAGTACCGATCACCTCTTGGCTAGGCTGCCAAATGAAGTGCACCCCCGGCTCATCAGCGAGGTAGTACACCTGGTCGTTGCACCACCGGATGTGCTACTCCTCTACATACATCTTGTTCGAGGACACTCACACAACAACAACAATAGTCGTCATTCCAGCGCACAAGAATTCATGGCCGGTCAGTAGCGACTTATGTGGCAGGTTAGGCTTCAGGTGGATGATGAGCTAGACGGCGTGATGGCGTCGTCGTAGGTTGCGGTGCCCAGAACAACCCGAGAGTCGTCGACATTGGCGACGACTATGAGGTCCCATGTTTGACGATGGACAGCGCGGTGCAGCCACTCTGGACCGCGTCCCAGCGGTGGCTGCGCCGGAGCTTGCCGTACACAGCGGCGCATGGGCCATGTAGACTGCTTCCAGAGGTCGAACTGGCAGTCGCCAAGTTTCTTCTCGTTGTCGGTGAGCGACGCCAACGCGAGCGCCTCGTGCTAGTGGTGTTTGTTCGGGGTTTCCAAGTAAGAAACATGGATTCATCTTTGGCATTGGTTTATGAAAATGATTTATAAGTTAGATCCATGGAAAAATATTACGGAGAATAAATGTTACACATGCAAAAAAAAAGTATTAAGTTGAAAACATTATTCAAACAAAAGAAATTGCATTGCAAGGCTCTTCTTTAAATACTACTCCCTCAATCCAAAAATATAATTTAATAATCTCGGTGATACTTATCTACTACTACACATTGGTGCAAGGGTAGCAGTTGGGCTTCGGGAGGAGATGTAGTATATGTTTTTACTATAATAGATGTAGACATAACCACACATGAGGTCCCTCATGTTTGACGATGGATAGCGCGGTGCAGCCACTCTGGACCGCGTCCAAGCGGCGGCTGCGCCGGATCTTGCCGTACACAGCGGCACATGGGCCATGTAGGACTGCTTCCAGAGGTCGAACTGGCAGTCGCCAAGTTTCTTCTCATCGTCGGTGAGCAACGCCAATGCGAGCGCCTCGTGCTAGTGGTGTTTGTTCGGGGTTTCCAAGTAAGAAACATGGATTTATCTTTGGCATTGGTTTATGAAAATGATTATAAGTTAGATCTATGGAAAAATATTACGGAGAATAAATGTTACACATGCAAAAAAAGTATTTAAGTTGAAAAACATTATTCAAACAAAAGAAATTGCATGCAAGGCTCTTCTTTAAATACTACTCTCTCAATCCAAAAATATAATTTAATAATCTTGGTGATACTTATCTACTACTACACATTATGCAAGGATAGCAGGTGGGCTTCGTGAGAGATGTAGTATATGTTTTTACTATAATAGATGTAGACATAAACACACATGTGGTGTAGTGGATGACAGAACACATGGGGCAGCCTACCCCTTACCGTCTTAATAGGTAGTAGAGATTCAGTATTATTGTGCTACCTCCATTTCTTTTATTTATGCTCAACAGTACAACTTTACAACTAACAAACGTCAACTAAAAAGATGGTGGGCGGTAATGTCATATGGCAGCAGGGAGGTATTATTTTCACAATAATTAATTTTTGAAATAAGTTTTCGATAAAACAAATTGTGAGTGAAGATTGAAGTGATGCATAAAACTTCCTTGCACGCAAAACATTCTTGGAATTGATTTGGTGACTAGAGAATTGAGAGGAATCCATAAAAAGGAATCTTCTTACTATTTAAAATTAGACAGCAAGGAGATTCTTCTCTCATGGATCTCGTCCAAATTCCTGGTCATCAAACCAGCCCTTAAGGATAATTTGGAAACTTAAATACCCACCAGATGGAAGAGGCTTGATGTAAAAATTAGAATTAGTTTAATTTTCTCTTTAATCCCCTTCAATCCTAAAAAAGTTTGAATTTTCAAACTAGCCTTTAAAAAAAAATCCATGTATCAAATAATAATAATGTTTAATTCAAACACAAACCATCGTAAGCTGGGGACGCAAGTGGCCTTACCTTTATTTGCGTTTTTATAACCTGTTAGTATTATATATCGACTTTTCCCTAGAAGCTTCCTCACTCGCGTCTAAATTTTGTTGACGGATGAAATCATCAAAATGAACGAGAACCGAACAGGTTTAAAGCTTGATTATTAGCAGGTTTGAACAGGTTTAAAACTTTCTGCGTTTGTACTCCAACTAGTAACTTGTATAGTACTTTCTCCGTTTTTTTTTGTCGTGGTTTAGTTCAAAAATAAACTAACAGATGTAATACTACCATATCAATTTGCTTTGACCAACTATTTACATTAATAGTAATGCCACAAGTCCGATATTGTATATTTTAGGTTTAGAAACGCACCTCGATTAATTGATGATTACGAATTTGCAATTATGGAGCACTACGTGCTAAAAATTTTCTTCTACTAGTATTAGTACTACTTAGAGATAGCAATGGGTATCCGAAACCGACTACCCGATGGGTTTTACTCGATATGAAGGCGGGTACGAGATAATTTCTCTATCCACGGGTATGTTAATGGGCAAGAACCGTATACCCGTTGGGTATATGGATACGAGTTGGTACTACCCACACCCGTCTACCCATGAGTAAAACATACCCGCAATACCACTATAACCATCTAATAGAGCCATCTTAGCTAAAATACAACCCTTCTTCAGCTAGCTATTATTTATCTAGCTACCAAGTTATGTAATCATATGATTTGTTATATGAGAAGTTGAACTTGTTTTTGTATGTTTATTTAATATTTTGAGCGATTGATATTGTCAGTACCCTCAATCAGGAGTACCCTCTGCTACTGCATGAAGGTGCCGCACCCGTGCAACACCTCAAGACCGCGTGGAGAATGGCGCCTAATGGGCATGTCCAAGGGCGCCACGTGGCAAGGAAAGGTAGTACATCCCAGTACTCATCGTTGGGTCCGGACCCCGCAGAAGGACACCGGACCCCTATGCGTACAAGTCCAGGGCCCCCAAGAAGGCACGTTGAATCCCTTGGGAGGGCCCCAGTCCCCCTCTGAGTAAGGTCCGAGCGTTAGCAAGGTCCCGGGACGAGAAGGACCTCGTCGTGGGTAGGGGTCTGGTGCTGGCACGTGTCCAGGCCTTGCCCTGTGCTCCCCGCTGTTGCCGTGTGGCTTGTGGCCCGTGACATAAGCCAACGGGCCAAGCCTGACGTAAAGCCCATAAAGCCGAGCAGCCTCTGCGTTAATTACAGAAAGGACGCGCCGCTTGCCACCACGCTAACAGGCGGCATGCCCTCCCAGCATTTAATGTGTCCTATCCAATCCAATGGCAGACGGCGTCAGGGTCACCCAGCAGGCGGCGCGCCTGACCAGTCTGTGGGCAAACAGTTCTCTCGTGTTGAGCGGTGCACTGTACTCATCATCCCTGAAAGGGAATTAGGCTTACACCTAGTTCCTAAATAATTTTGGTGGTTGAATTGCCCAACACAAATATTGGACTAACTAGTTTGCTCTAATGTGTAAGTTATACAGGTGCAAAAGGTTCACACATAGCCAATAAAAAGACCAAGTATTGGGTTCAAATAAAGGAGCAAGGGTCAACCGAAGGCACCTCTGGTCTGGCGCACCGGACTGTCCGGTGTGCCACCGGACATGTCCGGTGCACCAGGGGACTCCGACTTCAAACTCTTCACTCTCGGGAATTTCCAAAGGTCACTCCGCTATAATTCACCGGACTGTCCGGTGTACACCGGACATGTCCGGTGCTCCAAGGAAGAGCGGCCTCCGGAACTCGCCAGCCTCGGGTTTTCACTTCAGCTGCTCCGCTAAAATTCACCGGACTGTCCGGTGTAACAGTGGGGTAACGGCTATTTTCGGCGTCAACGGCTACCTGCGACGCATTTAATGCGTGCCAGAAGCGCGCAGTCGTCAGGCACGCGGGAGCAGGCGCACCGGACAATCTATAGTTCATGTCCGGTGTGCACCGGACATCCAGGCGGGCCCAGAAGACAGAGCTCCAACGGTCGACCCAAAGGCTTTTTGGTGACGTGGCTGTCGCACCGGACATGTCCGGTGCGCCATCGAACAGACAGCCTCACCAAACGGCTAGTTTGGTGGTTGGGGCTATAAATACCCCCAACCACCCACCATTCATTGCATCCAAGTTTTCCACTTCTCAACTACTTACAAGAGCTATAGCATTCAATTCTAGACACACCCAAGAGATCAAATCCTCTCCAAATTCCACACAACGCCCTAGTGATTAGAGAGAGTGATTTGCTTGTGTTCTTTCGAGCTCTTGCGCTTGGATTGCTTTCTTCTTTCTTGATTCTTTCTTGTGATCAAACACTCACTAGTAATTGAGGCAAGAGACACCAATCATGTGGTGGTCCTTGCGGGAACATTGTGTTCCAAGCGATTGGGAAGAGAAAGCTCACTCGGTCCGAGGGACCGTTTGAGAGAGGGTAAGGGTTGAAAGAGACCCGGTCTTTGTGGCCTCCTCAACGGGGAGTAGGTTTGATAGAACCGAACCTCGGTAAAACAAATCCGCGTGTCTCACTTCATTATTTGCTTGCGATTTGTTTTGCACCCTCTCTCGCGGACTCTATTATATTTCTAACGCTAACCCGGCTTGTAGTTGTGATTATTTTTGAGAATTTCAGTTTCGCCCTATTCACCCCCCCTCTAGGCGACTTTCAATTGGTATCAGAGCCCGGTGCTTCATTAGAGCCTAACCGCTCGAAGTAATGTCGGGAGATCACACCAAGAGGGAGATGGAGACCGGCAACAAGCCCACTACAAGCCACGGGAGCACTTCATCGGAAGAGTCCCGCACCAAGAGGAAGGAGAAGAAGAAGGTCTCCTCCAAAGGGAAGGAGAAAAGATCTTCTTCACACCACGAAGAGAAGAAGAAGGACTCCTCCAAAGGGAAGGAGAAAATATCTTCTTCACATCACAAAGAGGAGAAGGAAAAATCCTCTTCCCACAAGCCGCATCGGAGTGGGGACAAGAAGAAGAGGATGAGGAAGGTGGTCTACTACGAGACCGATTCTTCATCGACATCCACCTCCAGCTCCGACGCGGCGTCCATCACTTCTAAGCGCCAAGAGCGAAAGAAGTATAGTAAGATCCCCCTACGCTACCCTCGCATTCCTAAACATACACCTTTACTTTCCGTCCCATTAGGCAAACCACCAACGTTTGATGGTGAAGATTATGCTATGTGGAGTGATTTAATGTGATTTCATCTAACCTCACTCCACAAAAGTATATGGGATGTTGTTGAGTATGGTGTACAGGTACCATCTGTAGGGGATGAAGACTATGATGAGGACGAGGTGGCCCAAATCGAGCACTTCAACTCTCAAGCTACAACCATACTCCTTGCTTCTCTAAGTAAGGAGGAATATAACAAGGTGCAAGGGTTGAAGAGCGCGAAGGAGATTTGGGACCTACTCAAGACCGCGCACGAGGGTGATGAACTCACCAAGATCACCAAGCGGGAAACGATCGAGGGGGAGCTCGGTCGCTTCCGTCTTCGCCAAGGGGAGGAGCCTCAAGATATGTACAACCGGCTCAAGACCTTGGTAAACCAAGTGCGCAACCTTGAGAGCAAGAAGTGGGACGACCACGAGGTGGTTAAGGTTATTCTAAGATCTCTCATTTTCCTTAACCCCACTCAAGTTCAATTAATTCGTGGCAACCCAAGATATACTCAAATGACCCCCGAGGAAGTTATCGGGAATTTTGTGAGCTTTGAATGTATGATCAAGGGCTCAAGGAAGATCAACGAGCTTGATGATCCCTCCACGTCCGAAGCACAACCGGTGGCATTTAAGGCAACGGAGGAGAAGAAGGAGGAGTCTACACCAAGTAGACAACCAATTGACGCCTCCAAGCTCGACAATGAGGAGATGGCTTTAATCATCAAAAGCTTTCGCCAAATCCTCAAGCAACGGAAGGGGAAAGATTACAAATCCCGTTCCAAAAATGTTTGCTACAAGTGTGGTAAGCCCGGTCACTTTATCGCTAAATGTCCATTATCAAGTGACAGTGACAGGGACAACGACAAGAAGGGCAAGAGAAGAGAAAAGAAGAGGTACCACAAGAAGAGGGGCGGAGATGCCCACGTGTGCCGCGAGTGGGACTCCGACGAGAGCTCCACCGAGTCCTCCTCCGACGAGGACGCCGCCAACATTGCCGTCACCAAGGGGCTTCTCTTCCCCAACGTCGGCCACAAGTGCCTCATGGCAAAAGACGGCAAAAGGAAGAAGGTTAATCTAAATCCTCCACAAAATATGAATCCTCTAGTGATGATAATGCTAGTGATGAGGAGAATAACTTGCTTACCCTTTTTGCCAATCTTAACATGAAACAAAAGGAAAAATTAAATGAATTGATTAGTGCTATTCATGAAAAGGATGACCTTTTGGATTCCCAAGAGGATTTTCTAATTAAAGAAAACAAGAAATATGTTAAGGTTAAAAATGCTTATGCTCTAGAAGTAGAAAATGTCAAAAACTATCTAGTGAGCTAAGCACTTGCCATGACACTATTGCCAACCTTAGAAATGAAAATGCTAATTTAATTGCTAAGGTTGATTCTCATGTTTGTGATGTTTCAATTCCCAATCCTAGAAATAATGATGATGATTTGCTTGCTAGGATTGAAGAATTAAACATTTCTGTTGCTAGCCTTAAGATTGAGAATGAAAAATTGCTTGCTAAGGCTAAGGATTTTGATGTTTGCAAAGCTACTGTTTCCGACCTTAGAACTAAAAATGATTTGTTACATGCTAAGGTTGTAGAATTGAAATCTTGCAAACCCTCTACATCTATTGTTGAGCACACTTCTATTTGCACTAGATGTAGAGACATTGATATTAATGCTATTCATGATCACATGTCTTTAATTAAACAACAAAATGATCATATAGCAAAACTAGATGCTAAAATTGCCAAGCATAACTTGGAAAATGAAAAGTTTAAATTTGCTAGAAGTATGCTCTATAATGGGAGACGCCCGGGCATCAAGGATGGCATTGGCTTCCAAAGGGGAGACAATGTCAAACTTAATGCCCCTCCTAAAAATTTGTCTAACTTTGTTAAGGGCAAGGCTCCCATGCCTCAGGATAACGAGGGTTACATTTTGTACCCTGCCGGTTATCCCGAGAGCAAAATTAGGAGAATTCACTCTAGGAAGTCTCACTCTGGCCCTAATCATGCTTTTATGTATAAGGGTGAGACATCTAGCTCTAGGCAACCAACCCGTGCTAAGTTGCCTAAGAAGAAAACTCCTAATGCATCAAATGAGCATGCTATTTCATTCAAAACTTTTGATGCATCATATGTGCTTACTAACAAATCCGGCAAGGTAGTTGCCAAGTTTGTTGGGGGCAAACACAAGGGCTCCAAGACTTGTGTTTGGGTACCCAAAGTTCTTGTTTCTAATGCCAAAGGACCCAAAACCGTTTGGGTACCTAAAGTCAAGAACTAAAATTATTTTGCAGGTTTATGCATCCGGGGGCTCAAGTTGGATACTCGACAGCGGGTGCACAAACCATATGACAGGGGAGAAGAAAATGTTCTCCTCATATGAGAAAAACCAAGATCCCCAACGAGCTATCACATTCGGGGATGGAAATCAAGGTTTGGTCAAAGGATTGGGTAAAATTGCTATATCACCTGACCATACTATTTCCAATGTTTTTCTTGTAGATTCTTTAGATTACAATTTGCTTTCCGTATCCCAATTATGTCAAATGGGCTACAACTGTCTATTTACTGATATAGGTGTTACTGTCTTTAGAAGAAGTGATGATTCAATAGCATTTAAGGGAGTGTTAGAGGGTCAGCTATACTTGGTAGATTTTGATAGAGCTGAACTCGATACTTGCTTAGTTGCTAAGACTAACTTGGGTTGGCTTTGGCACCGCCGACTAGCCCATGTTGGAATGAAGAATCTTCATAAGCTTCTAAAGGGGGAACACATTTTAGGACTAACCAATGTTCATTTTGAGAAAGACAGGATTTGTAGCGCATGCCAAGCCAGGAAGCAAGTTGGCACTCATCATCCACACAAGAACATCATGACTAGTGACAGGCCACTGGAACTCCTACACATGGATTTATTCGGCCCGATAGCTTACATAAGCATCGGCGGGAGTAAGTACTGTCTAGTTATTGTGGATGATTATTCTCGCTTCACTTGGGTGTTCTTTTTGCAGGAAAAATCTCATACCCAAGAGACCTTAAAGGGATTTTTGAGACGAGCTCAAAATGAGTTTGGCTTAAGGATCAAGAAAATTAGAAGCGACAACGGGACGGAGTTCAAGAACTCTCAAATTGAAGGCTTCCTTGAGGAGGAGGGCATCAAGCATGAGTTCTCTTCTCCCTACACCCCACAACAAAATGGTGTAGTGGAGAGGAAGAATCGAACTCTATTGGACATGGCAAGAACCATGCTTGATGAGTACAAGACACCGGATCGGTTTTGGGCCGAGGCGGTCAACACCGCCTGCTACGCCATCAACCGGTTATATCTACACTGAATCCTCAAGAAGACATCCTATGAACTCCTAACCGGTAAAAAGCCAAATATTTCATATTTTAGAGTTTTTGGTAGCAAATGTTTTATTCTTGTCAAAAGAGGTAGAAAATCTAAATTTGCTCCTAAAACTGTAGAAGGCTTTTTACTAGGATATGACTCAAACACAAGGGCATATAGAGTCTTTAACAAGTCCTCAGGACTTGTTGAAGTTTCTTGTGACGTTGTGTTTGATGAAACTAACGGCTCTCAAGTAGAGCAAGTTGATCTTGATGAGATAGGTAATGAAGAGGCTCCGTGCATCGCGCTAAGGAACATGTCCATTGGAGATGTGTGTCCTAAGGAATCCGAAGAGCCTCCAAATGCACAAGATCAACCATCCTCCTCCATGCAAGCATCTCCACCAACTCAAATTGAGGATGAGGCTCAAGATGTTGAACAAGAAAATCAAGAAGATGAGCCACCTCAAAATGACGGAAACGATCAAGGGGGAGATGCAAATGATCAAGAAAAGGAGGATGAGCAAGAACCAAGGCCGCCACACCCAAGAGTTCACCAAGCAATACAACGAGATCACCCCGTCGACACCATCCTCGACGACATTCATAAGGGGGTAACCACTCGATCTCGTATTGCACATTTTTGTGAGCATTACTCTTTTGTTTCCTCTATTGAGCCACACAGGGTAGAGGAAGCACTACAAGATTCGGATTGGGTGATGGCGATGCAAGAGGAGCTCAACAATTTCACAAGGAACGAGGTATGGCACTTAGTTCCACGTCCTAACCAAAATGTTGTAGGAACCAAGTGGGTCTTCCGCAACAAGCAAGATGAGCATGGTGTGGTGACTAGGAACAAAGCTCGACTCGTGGTCAAGGGGTATTCACAAGTCGAAGGTTTGGATTTTGGTGAAACCTATGCACCCGTAGCTAGGCTTGAGTCAATTCGCATATTATTAGCCTATGCTACTTACCATGGCTTCAAGCTTTATCAAATGGACGTGAAGAGTGCCTTCCTCAATGGACCGATCAAGGAGGAGGTCTATGTTGAGCAACCTCCCGGCTTTGAAGATAGTGAGTACCCTAACCACGTCTATAGGTTCTCTAAGGCGCTTTATGGGCTCAAGCAAGCCCCAAGAGCATGGTATGAATGCCTTAGAGATTTCCTTATTGCAAATGGCTTCAAAGTCGGCAAAGCCGATCCTACTCTATTCACTAAAACTCTTGACAATGATTTGTTTGTATGCCAAATTTATGATGATGATATTATATTTGGGTCTACTAACGAATCTACATGTGAAGAATTTAGTAGGATCATGACAAAGAAATTCGAGATGTCGATGATGGGGGAGTTGAAGTATTTTCTAGGATTCCAAGTCAAGCAACTCCAAGAGGGCACCTTCATTAGCCAAACAAAGTATACTCAAGACATTCTAAGCAAGTTTGGAATGAAGGATGCCAAGCCTATCAAGACACCCATGGGAACCAATGGGCATCTCGACCTCGACACGGGAGGTAAGTCCGTGGATCAAAAGGTATACCGGTCGATGATTGGTTCATTTCTTTATCTATGTGCATCTCGACCGGACATTATGCTTTCCGTTTACATGTGTGCAAGATTCCAATCCGACCCTAAGGAATCCCACCTTACGGCCGTAAAACGAATCTTGAGATATTTGGCTTATACTCCTAAGTTTGGGCTTTGGTACCCTCGGGGATCCACATTTGATTTGATTGGTTATTCGGATGCCGATTGGGCGGGGTGTAAGATTAATAGGAAGAGCACATCAGGGACTTGCCAGTTCTTGGGAAGATCCTTGGTGTCTTGGGCTTCAAAGAAGCAAAATTCGGTCGCTCTTTCTACCGCCGAAGACGAGTACATTGCCGCAGGCCATTGTTGCGCGCAATTGCTTTGGATGAGGCAAACCCTACGGGACTACGGTTACAAACTAACCAAAGTTCCCCTTCTATGTGATAATGAGAGTGCAATCCGCATGGCGGATAATCCCGTTGAGCATAGCCGCACTAAACACATAGCCATTCGGTATCATTTTCTTCGGGATCACCAACAAAAGGGGGATATCGAGATTTCTTACATTAACACTAAAGATCAATTAGCCGATATCTTTACCAAGCCTCTTGATGAACAAACTTTTACCAAACTTAGGCATGAGCTAAATATTCTTGATTCTAGGAATTTCTTTTGCTAATTTGCACACATAGCACACAAGTATACCTTTGATCATATCTCTTTTATATATGCTATGACTAATGTGTTTTCAAGTGTATTTCAAATCAAGTCATAGGTATATTGAAAGGGAATTGGAGTCTTCGGCGAAGACAAAGGCTTCCACTCCACTCTACTACTCATCCTTCGCCGTCACTCTGAGCATCTCTCCAACTTTGGTATAATCTTCACTCATTTATTTTATGACCAAAGGAGGAGAAAGTACTACGTTGGGCTCTAATAATTCCGTTTTTGGCGATTCATGCCAAAGGGGGAGAAAATATGAGCCCAAAGCAAAAGGACCGCACCACCACCTAACTTTAAAAATTTGGAGATTTTCAATTGGTCAATTTCAAATTAATATCTTACTATGTTCAAAAGGGGGAGGAAGTAGTATTTCAAAAATGGTATATCAAAACCCTCTTGAACACTAAGAGGAGGATCTCATTTAGGGGGAGTTTTGTTTAGTCAAAGGAAAAGCATTTCAAACAAAAGGAGAAAATTTCAAATCTTGAAAATGCTTCTCAAAATTCTTATTCATTTACCTTTGACTATCTTGCAAAAGGACTTTGAAAAGAATTTACAAAAGGATTTGCAAAAACAAAACATGTGGTGCAAATGTGGTCCAATATGTTAAAAATAAAGAAACAATCCATGCACATCATGTAAGTATTTATATTGGCTCAATTCCAAGCAACCTTTGCACTTACAAACTAGTTCAAATTATGCACTTTTACATTTGCTTTGGTTGTGTTGGCATCAATCACCAAAAAGGGGGAGATTGAAAGGGAATTAGGCTTACACCTAGTTCCTAAATAATTTTGGTGGTTGAATTGCCCAACACAAATATTGGACTAACTAGTTTGCTCTAGTGTGTAAGTTATACAGGTGCAAAAGGTTCACACATAGCCAATAAAAAGACCAAGTATTGGGTTCAAATAAAGGAGCAAGGGTCAACCGAAGGCACCTCTGGTCTGGCGCACCGGACTGTCCGGTGTGCCACCGGACATGTCCGGTGCACCAGGGGACTCCGACTTCAAACTCTTCACTCTCGAGAATTTCCAAAGGTCACTCCGCTATAATTCACCGGACTGTCCGGTGTACACCGGACTGTCCGGTGTACACCGGACATGTCCGGTGCTCCAAGGAAGAGCGGCCTCCGGAACTCGCCAGCCTCGGGTTTTCACTTCAGCTGCTCCGCTAAAATTCACCGGACTGTCCGGTGTACACCGGACTGTCCGGCGTAACAGCGGGGTAACGGCTATTTCGGCGCCAACGGCTACCTGCGATGCATTTAATGCGCGCCAGAAGCGCGCAGTCATCAGGCACGCGGGAGCAGGCGCACCGGACAATCTACAGTTCATGTCCGGTGTGCACCGGACATCCAGGCGGGCCTAGAAGACAGAGCTCCAACGGTCGACCCAAAGGCTTTTTGGTGATGTGGCTGTCGCACCGGACATGTCCGGTGTGCACCGGACTGTCCGGTGCGCCATCGAACAGACAGCCTCACCAAACGGCTAGTTTGGTGGTTGGGGCTATAAATACCCCCAACCACCCACCATTCATTGCATCCAAGTTTTCCACTTCTCAACTACTTACAAGAGCTCTAGCATTCAATTCTAGACACACCCAAGAGATCAAATCCTCTCCAAATTCCACACAACGCCCTAGTGATTAGAGAGAGTGATTTGCTTGTGTTCTTTCGAGCTCTTGCGCTTGGATTGCTTTCTTCTTTCTTGATTCTTTCTTGTGATCAAACACTCACTTGTAATTGAGGCAAGAGACACCAAACGTGTGGTGGTCCTTGCGGGAACTTTGTGTTCCAAGTGATTGGGAAGAGAAAGCTCACTCGGTCCGAGGGACCGTTTGAGAGAGGGTAAGGGTTGAAAGAGACCCGGCCTTTGTGGCCTCCTCAACGGGGAGTAGGTTTGATAGAACCGAACCTCGGTAAAACAAATCCGCGTGTCTCACTTCATTATTTGCTTGCGATTTGTTTTGCACCCTCTCTCGCGGACTTTATTATATTTCTAACGCTAACCCGGCTTGTAGTTGTGATTATTTTTGAGAATTTCAGTTTCGCCCTATTCACCCCCCTCTAGGCGACTTTCAATCCCTTCTACAAGAAGTCTCCCCTGCACTCTGAGGATACAGAGATCTCGGGTGTCAGGACAATAGAAGATCACCCCAGCAGCAAACATTTGTGGCTCCAAGTGCTGTATTCGCTATGTCCCTGGGCCCGCATGTTGGGGCTCAGTACCTTTGTGTATGCCCCCTTCAGCTATAAAAGGGGAGGCATGCGGCATTACAAGACAGATTCAATCTTAGACTCACAAGCTCCTACAAGCTCTCAAGCAATACATCACAAAGTGGAGTAGGGTATTACGCTCCGGCGGTCCGAACCACTCTAAACCCTTGCGTGCTCTTGTGTGTTAATCCACCAGTATCGTAACAAGCAAAACGCTTAGGCCCCTCCTCTTCTTAGGATTTAGGGTGGGTGCAATCCGCCAACCGGCCGGAGAGATTTCCCCTCCGACATTTGGCGCGCCAGGTAGGGGCGCTAGGCTTGAAGTTTTTGCTTGTTTTCTCGCTCAGCATGATGGTGCGGATCATCGAGCACCGCGCCGAAACTTCAGAAGATTTGGTGATGGAGCAAGAAGTTGCATCCTCCGCGTCGCGAGTACCCAACCGCCCTGAGTCTGGGACTGCTGCTGTACACGTCGTGCAACAGCGCACGCCTACACAAGCTTCCCGGACTCCGTCAAGGGCAACGCCTACGGCGTTGTCTGCAGCCAGTGAGTTGCTACGCCACCCCCCTAGCTCCACGGC
Organism: Zea luxurians; assembly: GCA_029449295.1. Taxonomy (NCBI): domain Eukaryota; kingdom Viridiplantae; phylum Streptophyta; class Magnoliopsida; order Poales; family Poaceae; genus Zea; species Zea luxurians. The sequence continues at coordinate 3,198,012 of JAOPSE010000111.1, forward strand.
ATCACCAGGGGCCATGAAGCAGTGGCGTGACGACGTCGACCGGCTACTCGGCATGGCGCATTCCACTTTGACCAGGTCTAGGCCTCGGTCATCCCGACGCCAACGCGAGGCGACGGCGTCTGTGCGCTCGCCCTCCGTGAGGGGTGCACAGACCGACGACCTCCAGGCAGAACTCAACTACAGGCGTACGGGAGAGGACACCCGGATCTCTTCGGAAAGGGCGCGCGAACGCCGCCAGAACATCGAGGGTCGCAGCCTCGATCAAGACTTTGCTGCGGCAGCACCGCAGACACCAATGGGCACCCGGTCCCAAACGGGTGTCCCCTTGGCCGGTGTGGGCTGCGCCGCCCTCGCGGACCACCGTCGTGCGGCGTCGTGGCCGCCCAAGTTCTGGCCGCACCTGCCGGAAAAATACGATGGAACATCAAACCCGTTGGAGTTCCTACAGGTGTACGTCACCGCTATCACAACAGCAGGTGGAAACACCGCTGTGATGGCGACGTATTTTCATGTCGCCTTGTCTAGACCTGCCCGGACTTGGCTCATGAACCTCACCCCAGGGTCAATCTACACCTGGGAAGAGCTCTGCGCACGGTTCGTTACGAACTTCGCCAGCGCTTACCAGCAACATGGCGTGGAGGCCCACCTGCACGTAGTGAGGCAGGAGCCCGGAGAGACCCTCCGGACGTTTATCTCCCGCTTCACCAAGGTACGGGGTACTATACCTCATATTTCCGATGCCTCCATCATCACGGCCTTCCGACAGGGGGTACGTGATAAGAAAATGTTGGAGAAGCTGGCCACACATGACGTGGAGACTGTCCCCACGCTCTTCGCTCTGGCTGACAAGTGCGCCAGAGCCGCCGAGGGCCGTGCATGGCACTCGGCCCCACAAACCGGGACTATCCAGACGGGTGGCTCGGGCGCCGTCCCCCGAGACGGCATAAAGAAAAAGAAGGGTCGCGGCTACGAAAGGCTGCAGTCTACCGCGTTGGTCGTTGCAGCTACGACCAGGGGCCAGGGCGACCGCAACAAACGTCCACGACCACAAAGGGGTAACAGCGACTCATGCCCTGTACACCCCGACGGTCGCCACAGCGCCGCGGAGTGTCGCGAGATCATTGATCTTGCAAAACGCGTCAGTGAACGCATCAGCGAGCGGCATGAGCAGTCTTCCAAGGATGGCTCCCCACCTCGTCTCCGTCCTGGCAAGGAAAAGGTTGATGACAGTGAGGTAGCCGCGGCTGAGCGAGACCTCGGGTATCAGTCACCTGAGGGGGACCTAAAGGACATCTTCACTAGGGACTCCCACTCCGATGGCGACGACTAGGCAGACCATCGGCGGGACCCCATGTCCCCTGATCTACGGAGCTGAAGCCTGCCTTCCTCTGGAAACCCTTCGGGATTCCCCACGAGTCCAGACTTCTGACAGGTTCTTCCAAGAATGACCGCAGCCAGAGGCGGGGGCTCCTTTCGTCAAACGCAGATGGAAACCTGGGGTCGGGACCTAATCTTACGGAAGTACCAAACCAAATTAGGGCTCCACAGCACTCCCCCAGCTGGGAAGGACCCTTCAAGGTAACGGGAATACTCCGACCTAAGGGCAACTGTCTAGCTATGACTGAAGGAGTGCCTCCCCCGGTGCCGGAACACCTCTATAAGTTTTATCTATAGAGCAAGTCTGAGGGGTCGAAGTGTTTCCCTTTTGTAACTAGGTAACGCATACGTGTACGCCAACCCGGTGGGGTCTGTCCCCATAAACCCGGCCTGTTGGTCCGCACCCATGCATGATAAGTTATAAAGGAAAACTACCCTCTCAGATGTACCTCTATGATAGTATTATCCTACTGCTCCAAGGTCTTTTCCTGCAGTTTCCGGATTGTATTTTATCTAACCCACCCGACCAGTTCCCATCCTATCAGGCATGATGACATCTGAATTGAACAGCCAGGCTTGCGGTTTAGGACCTCTATGCAAAAGCAGGAGGGCCCGGCAGCCTGGGGCCGGCTCTGGAGAATGGGAGCCCGTTCCATGGGGTGGTCCGGAGCCTGTGTGGCCGGTTAGCCTGGTTCCGTACCCGAAATCCTGCACACTCCACCACTCTGTGACGGGTACCCTAGTACTTTGAGCTATAAGTCCTGTGGGTTCGGCAACCTGGGGTCCAGAACTAGAGAAGATATACTTGTCTCCTGGGGTGGTCCGGAGCCGTGTAGCCGCTCAGCCTGGTCCCATACGTGGGCCTGCACACTCCACCACCCTGTGGCAGGTGTCCTAGTACCTAGAACCACCATTCAGGGGGTCCGGACGCACAACTTGGCTCCCCCAGGCTAGACCCTGCAAGTCCCGAGCATGTATCAAAGGATGGCTAGTGTCAGATGGTGGGTCCTACGGGTGTACTGCTAACGCGCCTTAGCTAAAGCTGTGTGCAGATTCAGGTCTCGGCGAAGCTGCCTCCCAAGAATTGTTGACAACTCTTTCAGACGCGCTGGAATCCAATCTCGACACGTCAAGCCTGCATCCCAGGCGGGGGGCCAGATACCAAGGGGAGTCAACAGCGTAACACCTCACACAGGAGGAACGAGTGATGCACAGATAAGTGTTAAACACTGCTTTATGAATAATACTCAGAAGTACCTTACAACAACAGGAAAAAAGCCTGGGGGCCGGTTCTAAAGAACGGGTGCCTGTTCCATGGGGTGGTCTAGAGCCTGTGTGGCTGGTTAGCTTGGTTTCGTACCCAAAATCCTACACACTCCACCGCTCCATGATGGATGCCCAAGTACTTAGAACTATAAGTCCTATGCGTCCGACAACCTGGGGTCTGGAACTAGAGAAGCGATGCTTGTCTCCTGGGGTGGTCCGAAGCCATGTAGCCGCTCAGCCTAGTCCCATACCGTGGGCCTACACACTCCACCACCCTGCGGCAGGTGTCCTAGTACCTAGAACCACCATCTAGGGGGTCTGGATACACAACTTGGCTTCCCAGACTAAGATCCTGCATGCATATGTTATTACATTTTGCTTTCGAGCAAACATATGTTATTACATTCCCTTACAAGCGGGGCCCTAGCTCCATTTTTTCAGGAATGAACTACGCTGCACCAGCAGGAGTCACGCTGGAAGCTGGCTCTGAGCAACCTCACCAGCGGCGACGACCACCTCTACATCAGCGGATCGCCGACGGCAGCGACCACCTCTGTACCATCAGCAACAACGACCTCCGCTCCAAGCGGCTTACCAGCGGTGGTGACCACCCCAGGGTGTGCGCCATTGCAAGGAGGTCCTCGCCCCCGTCCTCCTACGGGGGTGACAACGAGGCCATTAAAGCCAAAAAGTCGGGGACTCGGTGGCAGGAGGCTTTGATGGTCCCGCTAGCGGAGGCAACCACCTCTGCAGCGGGTAGCCTCGCCAGCGGTGGCGACCACCTCAGCACCGACGATAGCGACCACCTCTGTACCGGTCGGTGGCGGCTGCCTCAGCACGCACGAAGGGGTCCTCGCTCCCGTTCCCTCACGGGAGTGAGGACAAGACCATCCAAGAACGCAGCTGCCACTCTCGCGGCGTACAGCGTCTTGTATGACCCCCAGTGCAGCCGACGGGCAGGAGAAGCCGTGGATGTGGTAGACCCACGCACGGCGCGACCGTCGCCCGTGCGGTGGACGGACAGCCACGCCCTGACCAGAGCGGCAGGAGGCAGCGTCGGAGGCGGCGCCGAAGCCATCCAGCCCAAAGGGCCAAACACGCTGCAGCTGACGCCCTGCAGCCAGCCAGCCCCGCGTAGCCGAGGTTCGCCTCCTTCGCAAGGCTGGTGAACATCCTTCTCCTCCGAATGCTGGAGGAAGAAGCGGGTCACCAGCCCATGCGGAGGGCAGGGCCCCGACTTGGCTCGCCCTCCAACCCGGCGAGGATGATGAACATCCTTGAAGCTGAGGGTGGGGGGGGGGGAAGCCACAGCCTGGATTGCTTCTCCCCACCACGAGGCTGGTGGTCATCCTTCTGGATGGCCACTGGCGGGGGATTGCAGCCGGGCTGCATGATGAAAATCCTTGAAGCCGAGCGATGGTGGAAGAGCACCGACCCCACGAGGTTGCGCTCCTCTAACAGCAGCAAGAGGAAGACAAGATCGACAGCCCAACTGCGAGCGCAGGCTCTCCGACGATGAGACCGCCGGAGGGGATGGCTCCAACACCTTTCCCTCCAGCGAACACCGGCGCGCCCCATCCAAAGGCTCAGGAGGCGGAAGGGCACGAAGGGTGCAAGAGGAGCAAGACATGACTACTACCCAAGAGATCGATCCTTTTTTAAAGGGCGAATTCCCCTCTTGCGCCCCGGAGCGTCACGGGCAAAGTCTCCTTCGGTGTGCACCAAGGACCATGCCCTATGACACAGGGGCCAGGCCCCACGCGTCATATAGGCTGGCCCGAAGCACGAAGAAGGCAAATCACCACGCAAGGAGCGCGCAACCGCCCCGTGGTTATGCGCCACTTCACTTTCGGAGCAACCAGTGGTCGAGAAGGAGAACCGCCGCACAAGGAGCGGGCAACCGCCCCGCGGTTAGGCGCCTCTTCATTTTTCGCCAAAATGGGCGGTCAAGAAGGCGAACCGCCACGCAGGAAGCGAAGAACCACCCCACGGGTGTGCACTCCCTCAGCTTCGCTAAAATCAACGGTCCAACATGTGGACCCAGGCCCACATGTCATGTGAAAGTCGCCTAGAGGGGGGTGAAAAGGCGGAATCTGAAACTTATAAACTTTAAGCACAACTACAAGCCGGGGTTAGCGTTAGAAATATAATCGAGTCCGAAAGAGAGGGCAAAAACAAATCACAAGCAAATGAAGAGTGAGACGCGGTGATTTGTTTTGCCGAGGTTTGGTTCTTGCAAACCTACTCCCCGTTGAGGTGGTCACAAAGACTGGGTCTCTTTCAACCCTTTCCCTCTCTGAAACGGTCACTTAGACCGAGTGAGCTTCCTTCCTTGATTTCCCGGGTCACTTAGACCCCGCAAGGACCACCACACAATTGGTGTCTCTTGCTTTGCTTATAAGGTTTTGAAAGTAAGAATGAGAGAAAGAAGAAAGCCAACCAAGCAACAAGAGCAACAAAAGAACACAAGTCGATCTCCTCACAAGTCCTAAAAACTAGAGTTGAATTAGGGACTTTGATTCGATAGGATGCTTTGATTTGTGTCTTGGAGTGTTGTGTATTGCTCTTGTATTGAATGAGGTGTAGTGAATGATTGGATGCCTTGAAGAGTGGTGGTTGGGGGGTATTTATAGCCCCAACCACCAAAGTGGCCGTTGGGGAGGCTGTCTGTCGACGGGCGCACCGGACAGTCCGGTGCGCCACCGGACACTGTCTAGTGCGCCAGCCACGTCACCCAACCGTTAGGGTTCGACCGTTGGAGCTCTGACAGATGGGGCCACCGGACCGTCCGGTGGTGCACCGGACAGGTCCTGTTCACTGTCCGGTGCGCCTTCTGGCGCCTGCTCTGACTTCTGCGCGCGCAGGCGCGCACTGTTTGCTTTTACTATTCACTCGCAGGCGACCGTTGGCGTGAAGTAGCCATTGCTCCGCTGGCACACCGGACAGTCCGGTGCTACACCGGACAGTCCGGTGCTACACCGGACAATCCGGTGAATTATAGCGGAGTAGCTCCCCAAATTCTCAAAGCTGGCAAGTTTAGAGTCGTTCCTCCCTGGTGCACCGGACACTGTCCGGTGGTGCACCGAATAGTCCGGTGCGCCAGACCAGGGCTGCCTTCGGTTAAACTTTGCTCCTTTGTTTTGAACCCTTTCTTTTATCTTTGTGTTGGTTTGTTGTGAACCTTTGGCACCTGTAGAACATATTTTTTAGAGCAAACTAGTTAGTCCAATAATTTATGTTGGACAATTCAACCACCAAAATTCATATAGGAAAAGGTTTGACCCTATTTCCCTTTCAATCTCCCCCTTTTTGGTGATTGATGCCAACACAAACCAAAGCAAATATAGAGGTGCAGAATTGAACTAGTTTGCACAAGGTAAGTGCAAAGGTTGCTTGGAATTGAAACTAATATAATTATTTCAATAGATGTGCATGGATGGTTTTCTTCTTATTTAAAATTTTGGACCACGCTTGCCCCACTTGTTTTGTTTTTGCAAATCTTTGTAAAATTCATTTTCAAAAACTTTTGCAAATAGTCAAAGGTACATGAATAAGATTGAAAGAAGCATTTTCAAGATTTTGAAATTTTCTCCCCTGTTTCAAATGCTTTTCCTTTGACTTAAACAAAACTCCCCCTTAATGAAATTCTCCTCTTAGTGTTCAAGAGGGTTTTACAAGTTTTGAAGATACTACTTTCTCCCCCTTTTGAACACAATAAGATACCAATTTTAAAAGAACTTCATTTTTAAAATTTGATGGTGGTGCGATCCTTTTGCTTTGGGCTAATACTTTCTCCCCCTTTGGCATGAATCGCCAAAAACAGATACTTGTGAGTGAGATATAAGCCCTTTTACTTTCTCTCCAATGGCAAACAAATAGATATGAGTGAAGATTATACCAAAGTGGAGAATGATGCGGAATACCGGCAAATACCAATGGAGTTGAGTGGAAGCGTCGTCTTTGCCGAATACTCCATTTCCCTTTCAATTCTATGACTAAGCATAAGATTACACTTGAAAACACATTAGTCATAGACATAAAAGAGATATGATCAAAGGTATATAAATGAGCTATGTGTGCAAAGAATCAATCAAAATTCCTAGAATCAAGAATATTTAGCTCATTCCTAAGTTCGGTAAAGGTTTTCTCATCTGAAGACTTGGTAAAGATATCGGCCAATTGATCTTTGGTGTTTATGTAGGCTATCTCGATATCCCCCTTTTGTTGGTGATCTCTCAAAAAGTGATACCTAATGGCTATGTGCTTAGTGCGGCTGTGTTCAACGGGATTATCCGCCATGCGGATTGCACTCTCATTATCACATAGGAGAGAGACTTTGCTAAATTTGTAGCCATAGTCCCTAAGGGTTTGCCTCATCCGAAGCAATTGCGCGCAACAATGGCCTGCGGCAATGTACTCGGCTTCGGCGGTAGAAAGAGCTAATGAGTTTTGTTTCTTTGAAGCCCAAGACACCAGGGATCTCTCCAGAAACTGACAAGTCCCTGATGTGCTCTTCCTATCAATCTTACACCCTGCCTAAACAGCATCAGAATATCCTAATAAATCGAAAGAGGGACCCTTGGGGTACCAAAGACCAAACTTAGGTGTATGAACTAAATATCTTAAGATTCGCTTCACGGCCCTAAGGTGAACTTCCTTAGGGTCGACTTGGAACCTTGCACACATGCATACAGAAAGCATAATGTCCGGTCGAGATGGACATAAATAGAGTAAGGATCCTATCATCGACCGGTATACCTTTTGATCTAAGGATTTACTTCCCGTGTCGAGGTCGAGATGTCCATTGGTTCCCATGGGTGTCTTGATGGGCTTGGCATCCTTCATTCCAAACTTGGTGAGAATATCTTGAATATACTTCGTTTGGCTGATGAAGGTGCCCTCTTGGAGTTGCTTGACTTGAAATCCTAGAAAATACTTCAACTCCCCCATCATAGACATCTCGAATTTTTGTATCATGATCCTACTAAACTCTTCACAAATAGATTTGTTAGTAGATCCAAATATGATATCATCAACATAAATTTGGCATACAAACAAATCATTTTTAATTGTCTTAGTAAAGAGAGTAGGATCGGCCTTGCCGAGTTTGAAGCCATTAGCGATAAGAAAATCTCTTAGGCATTCATACCATGCTCTTGGGGCTTGTTTGAGCCCATAAAGCGCCTTAGAGAGTTTATAGACATGATTAGGATACTCACTATCTTCAAAGCTAGGAGGTTGCTCAACATAGACCTCTTCCTTGATTGGTCTATTGAGGAAGGCACTCTTCACGTCCATTAGTAAAGCTTAAAGCCATGGTAAGTAGCATAGGCAAGTAATATACGAATTGACTCAATCCTAGCTATGGGTGCATAGGTTTCACCAAAATCCAAACCTTCGACTTGTGAATACCCCTTAGCCACAAGTCGTGCCTTGTTCCTTGTCACCACACCATGCTCATCTTGCTTGTTGCGGAAGACCCACTTGGTTCCTACAACATTTTGGTTAGGACGTGGAACGAAATGCCATACCTCATTCCTCGTGAAGTTGTTGAGCTTCTCTTGCATCGCCAGCACCCAATCCGAATCTTGAAAGTGCTTCCTCTACCCTGTGTGGCTCAATAGAGGAAACAAAAGAGTAATGTTCACAAAAATGAGCAACACGAGATCGAGTGGTTACCCCCTTATGAATATCGTCGAGGATGGTGTTCGCGGGGTGATCTCATTGGATTTCTTGGTGGACTCTTGGGTGTGGCGGCCTTTGATCTTGTTCATCTTCCTTGTCTTGATCATGGGCATCTCCCCCTTGATCATTGCCCTCCTCTTGAGGTTGCTCATCTTCTTGATCTTCTCCTTCATCATCTTAAGCCTCATCCTCATCTTGAGTTGGTGGAGATGCTTGCATGGAGGAAGATGGTTGATCTTGTGCTTGTGGAGGCTCTTTGGATTCCTTAGGACACACATCCCCAATGGACATGTTCCTTAGTGAGATGCACGGAGCCTCTTCATCATCTAGCTCATCAAGATCAACTTGCTCTACTTGAGAGCCATTAGTCTCATCAAACACAATGTCACAAGAGACCTCAACTAGTCCAGTGGACTTGTTAAAGACTCTATATGCTTTTGTGTTTGAGTCATAACCAAGTAAAAAGCCTTATACAGCCTTAGGAGCAAATTTAGATTTTCTACCTCTTTTAACAAGAATAAAGCATTTGCTACCAAAGACTCTAAAATATGAAACATTGGGCTTTTTACCGGTGAGGAGTTCATATGATGTCTTCTTGAGGATTTACTGTAGATATAACCTGTTGATGGCGTAGCAAGCGGTGTTGACTGCCTCAGCCCAAAACCGATCCGAAGTCTTGTATTCATCAAGCATGGTCCTTGCCATGTCCAATAGAGTTCTATTCTTCCTCTCCACTACACCATTTTGTTGTGGCGTGTAGGGAGAAGAGAACTCATGCTTGATGCCCTCCTCCTCAAGAAAGTCTTCTATTTGTGAGTTCTTGAACTCCGTCCCATTGTCGCTTCTTATTTTCTTGATCCTCAAGCCGAACTCATTTTGAGCCCATCTCAAGAATCCTTTCAAAGTCTCTTGGGTTTGAGATTTATCCTGTAAAAAGAATACCCAAGTGAAGCGAGAATAATCATCCACAATAACTAGACAATACTTACTCCCGCCGATGCTTATGTAAGCTATCGGGCCGAATAGGTCCATGTGGAGGAGCATGAGTTGCCTATCAGTGGTCATGATGTTCTTGTGTGGATGATGAACACCAACTTGCTTCCCTGCTTGGCATGCGCTACAAATCCTGTCTTTCTCAAAATGAACATTGGTTAGTCCCAAAATGTGCTCTCCCTTTAGAAGCTTGTGAAGATTCTTCATCCCAACATGGGCTAGTCGGCGGTGCCAGAGCCAACCCATGTTAGTCTTAGCAATTAAGCAAGTATCGAGTTCAGCTCTATTGAAATCAACTAAGTATAGCTGACCCTTTAATACTCCCTTAAAAGCTACTGAATCATCACTTCTTCTAAAGACAGTAACACCTGTATCCGTAAAAAGACAGTTGTAACCCATTTTGCATAATTGAGAAACAGAAAGCAAGTTGTAGTCTAAAGAATCTACAAGAAAAACATTGGAAATAGAATGGTTAGGTGATATAGCAATTTTACCCAATCCTTTGACCAAACCTTGATTTCCATCCCTGAATGTGATAGCTCTTTGGGGATCTTGGTTTTTCTCGTAGGAGGAGAACATCTTTTTCTCCCCAGTCATGTGGTTTGTGCACCCGCTGTCGATGATCCAACTTGAGCCCCTGGATGCATAAACCTACAAAACAAATTTAGGCCTTGTTCTTAGGTACCCAAACAGTCTTGGGTCCTTTTACATTAGAAACAAGCACCTTGGGTACCCAAACACAAGTCTTGGAGCCCTTGTGTTTGCCCCCAACATATTTGGCAACTACTTTGCCTGATTTATTAGTTAACACATAAGATGCATCAAAAGTCTTGAATGAAATGTTATGATCATTTGATGCAATAGGAGATTTCTTCTTAGGCATTTTAACATGTGTAGAATGCCTATAGCTAGAAGACTCATTCTTATAAATAAAAGCATGGTGAGAAACAGAATGAGTCTTCTTTGCATGAATTCTCCTAATCTTATCCTCAGGATAACCAGCAGGATACAAAATATAACCCTCGTTATCCTGAGGAATGGGAGCTTTGCCCTTAACAAAATTGGACAATCTTTTAGGAGGGGCATTAAGCTTGACATTGTCTCCCTGTTGGAAGCCAATGCCATCCTTAATGCCAGGGCGTCTCCCACTATAAAGCATACTACTAGCAAATTTAAATTTCTCATTTTCTAGTTCATGCTCGGCAATTTTAGCATCTAATTTTGCTATATGATCATTTTGTTGTTTAATCATAGCAAGGTGATCATGGATAGCATCTACATTAACATCTCTACATCTAGTGCAAATAGAAACATGCTCAACGGTAGATGTAGAAGGTTTGCAATCATTTAATTCAACAAGCTTAGCATATAAAATGGCATTCTCATCTCTAAGATTGGAAATATATACATTGCAAACATCTAATTCTTTAGCCTTAACAATTAATTTTTCATTCTCAAACTTAAGGCTAGCAAGAGAGGCATTCAATTTTTCAATCTTAGCAATTAGAATAGAATTATCATTTCTAAGATTGGTAATTGAATCATCACAAATATTTGACTTCTCAACCTTAGCAATCAAATTAGCATTCTCAATTCTATGGTTGGAGATAGTGTCATGGCAAGTACTTAGCTCATTAGTTAATTTTTCATTTTTCTCTACCTCTAGAGCATAAGCATTTTTAGTCTTAACATGCTTTTTGTTTTCCTTAATAAGGAAGTCCTCTTGGCTATCCAAGAGTTCATCCTTCTCATGAATGGCACTAATCAATTCATTCAATTTCTCTTTTTGTTGCATGTTAAGATTGGCAAAAAGAGTAAGCAAGTTATCCTCATCATCACTAGAATTGTCCTCATCACTAGAGGTTGCATATTTAGTGGAGGATCTTGATTTTATCTTCTTCTTCTTGCCGTCCTTTGCCATGAGGCACTTGTGGCCGACGTTGGGGAAGAGGAGGCCTTTGTTGATGGCGATGTTGGTGGCATCCTCGTCGTCAGAGGAGTTGGTGGAGCTCTCGTTGGAGTCCCACTCCCAGCAAACATGTGCATCGCCACCCTTCTTCTTGTAATACTTCTTCTTTTCCTTCCTCTTTCCCCTCTTATCGTTTTCCCTATCACTATCACTAGACAATGGACATTTAGCGATAAAATGACCGGGCTTACCACATTTGTAGCAAACCTTCTTGGAACGGGGCTTGTAATCTTTCCCCTTCCTTTGCTTGAGGATTTGGCGGAAGCTCTTGATGATGAGCGTCATCTCCTCATTGTCAAGCTTGGAGGCGTCGATGGGGACCCTACTCGGTGTAGAGTCTTCTTTCTTCTCCTCTGTTGCCTTGAATGCAACGGGTTGTGCCTCGGGTACGGAGGAGGAGGCGCCTTGCTCGATGATCTTCTTAGAGCCTTCGATCATCAATTCAAAGCTCACAAATTTACCTATCACTTCCTCGGGAGACATTAGTTTGTATCTAGGATCACCACGAATTAATTGTACTTGAGTAGGATTAAGAAAAACTAGTGATCTTAGAATAACCTTGACCATTTCATGGTCATCCCATTTGGTGCTCCCGAGGTTGCGCACTTGATTTACCAAGGTCTTTAGCCGGTTGTACATGGCTTGCGGGTATTCTCCTTGGTTGAGCATGAAACGACCGAGCTCCCCCTCGATCGTCTCCCTCTTGGTGATCTTGATCACCTCGTCTCCTTCGTGCGCGGTCTTGAGCATGTCCCAAATTTTCTTGGCGCTCTTTAACCCTTGCACCTTGTTATACTCCTCTCGACTTAGAGAGGCGAGGAGTATAGTGGTAGCTTGGGAGTTGAAGTGCCGGATTTGGGCAACTTCGTCTGAGTCATAGTCTTCATCCCCCGACGATGGTACCTGTACTCCAAACTCAACAACATCCCAAATACTTGTGTGGAGTGAGGTTAGGTGATGCCTCATTTTATCACTCCACATGTTATAATCTTCACCGTCAAAAACCGGTGGTTTGCCTAATGGGACGGAAAGTAATGGAGTACGTTTAGAAATGCGAGGTTAGCGTGGGGGGATCTTACTAAACTTCTTGCGCTCATGACGCTTAGAAGTCACAGACGACGCGTCGGAGCCGGAGGTGGATGGCGACAAAGAGTCGGTCTCATAGTAGACCACCTTCTTCATCTTCTTTTTCTTGTCGCCACTCCGATGCGACTTGTTGTGGGAGTGTGATTCTCCCTTTCCTTTGGAGCCGGACTCCCTTGATGGAGCCTTCCCGAGGCTTGTAGCGGGCTTCTCGCCGGTCACCATCTCCTTCTTGGCGTGATCTCCCGACATCACTTCGAGCGGTTAGGCTCTAATGAAGCACCGTGCTCTGATACTAATTGAAAGTCGCCTAGAGGGGGGTGAATAGACGGAATCTGAAATTTGTAAACTTTAAGCACAACTACAAGCCGGGGTTATCATTAGAAATATAATCGAGTCCGAAAGAGAGGGCAAAGACAAATCACAAGCAAATGAAGAGTGAGATGCGGTGATTTGTTTTGCCGAGGTTCGGTTCTTGCAAACCTACTCCCCATTGAGGTGGTCACAAAGACCGGGTCTCTTTCAACCCTTTCCCTCTCTCAAACGGTCACTTAGACCGAGTGAGCTTCCTTCCTTGATTTCTCGGGTCACTTAGACTCTGCAAGGACCACCACACAATTGGTGTCTCTTGCTTCGCTTACAAGGTTTTGAAAGTAAGAATGAGAGAAAGAAGAAAGCCAACCAAGCAACAAGAGCAACAAAAGAACACAAGTCGATCTCCTCACAAGTCCTAAAAACTAGAGTTGAATTGGGGACTTTGATTCGATCGGAGGCTTTGATTTGTGTCTTAGAGTGTTGTGTATTGCTCTTGTATTGAATGAGGTGTAGTGAATGCTTGGATGCCTTGAAGAGTGGTGGTTGGGGGGTATTTATAGCCCCAACCACCAAAGTGGCCGTTGGGGAGGCTGTCTGTCGACGGGCGCACCGGACAGTCTGGTGCGCCACCGGACACTGTCCGATGCGCCAGCCACGTCACCCAACCGTTAAGGTTCGATCGTTGGAGCTCTAACAGATGGGGCCACCGGACAGTCCGGTGGTGCACCAGACAGGTCCTGTTCACTGTCCGGTGCGCCTTCTGGCGCCTGCTCTGACTTAGGCGCGTGCAGGCGTGCACTGTTTGCTTTTACTGTTCACTCGCAGGCGACTGTTGACGCGAAGTAGCCGTTGCTCCGCTGGCACACCGGACAGTACGGTGCTACACCGGACAGTCTGGTGAATTATAGCGGAGCGGCTCCCCAAATTCCCGAAGCTGGCAAGTTTAGAGTCGTTCCTCCCTGGTGCACCGGACACTGTCCGGTGGTGCACTGGACATTGTCCGGTGATGCACCGGACAGTCCGGTGCGCTAGACCAGGGCTGCCTTCGGTTAAACTTTGCTCCTTTGTTTTGAACCATTTCTTTTATCTTTGTGTTGGTTTGTTGTGAACCTTTGGCACCTGTAGAACATATTTTCTAGAGCAAACTAGTTAGTCCAATAATTTGTGTTGGGCAATTCAACCACCAAAATTTATATAGGAAAAGGTTTGACCCTATTTCCCTTTCATCATGCAACCGACGCGATCGGTTACTGGGTGCGGAAGAATCGCACCGCCGCTTGCGCCAATGACGCGTCCCCTCGGGGCCGTCGCAGAAGACTGAAAAGATAAGCTTTCAGGACTAATGCAGCGACTCGAGGCACCCCGCGCATGGCCCAACAGTGACGAAGGTCACGGGCCAGTCAGCCGTGGGAACGAGCGTGACAGTCGGCATAGCCATAGGCGGGCCGGCAGTAATTGCACTAACAGGCCCGCAAGAGCAGCAGGCAGATCGCCAATCAGACTCTGGCCCCACCTGCAGGCTCGCTTCCTCCCCTGAGGCGGGCCCGGGGGCCACTGTCAGTACCCTTAATCAGGGGTACCCTCTGCTACTGCATGAAGGCGCCGCATCCGTGCAACACCTCAAGACCGCGTGGAGAATGGCGCCTAATGGGCAGGTCCAAGGGTGCCACGTGGCAAGGAAAGGTAGTACATCCCAGTATTCATCGTTGGGTCCGGACCCCCGCAGAAGGACATCAGACCCTATGCGTACAAGTCCAGGGCCCCCAAGAAGGCACGCCGGATCCCTTGGGAAGGCCCCAGTCCCCCTTTGAGTAAGGTCCGAGCGTTAGCAAGATCCTGGGACGAGAAGGACCCCGGCGTGGGTAGGGGCCCGTGAAAGGGGTTGGGGTCATGCTTCGTTGCGCCGAAGGTCTTGTAAGAAGAAGCAGCTTCGGCTGAAGTTGTCCCCAGGAGATGACCGAAGGTTCCTCTTCATGAAGCTTCGGTATTACAAACCGACTTAGAGATAGAATGACCTTTTAATCCATAAAGGTCTGAGTCAATGTTGTAAACTTTTATGAGGGACATAATTGTAATTCTTCACAGGCTGTGTCCTGTGTCTATAAATAGACGAACAGTACCCCCGTACTGTTCACGCTAACTTGACATTTGCTTTTGCGTCACGCTTGTACTCTTGCCTTTCTCAGGACCGAAGGTACATTTGTAATTTGAAGTCATTTATATTCATCCATGATAATAGAATAGAAATGATTCCATGATAATATTTATATGTTTATTTTATACCTTATGCTTTATATAAATCCTTTGTCACTTAATGTTATGCTTACGAAGGTACGTCTTTCGTAACCTTCATCCGAAATTCATTATCTCCCGAAGGGATATAATGTTTTGGAGGACGAAGGACTTTAACACTTAACATTTTCTATGTTGCCTTGTTCTTAACTCTTAGCATTTGAGAACAAGCCCCCAACATTGGCGCCCACCTCCGGTGAACTCACTTCCACTTTTCTGAGCTGATGGCTTCGTTCAACAATCAAGCTGAAGCTGCTTCGGCTTCGAGGCTGGTGCTCCCGATAACAGGCGGTTCTTGCTCAGAGCCGGCTAACAAGAAGCAGAAGAAGGAGGCTCAGAGAAGGGTGCAGCATGTTGGAGTGCAGGGACCCTTCATCAAGTCAAAATGGTCCCACATTCCAATCACTTTCTCTCAGGAAGACCTTCAGCTTAAGGATTATCCTCACAATGATGCCATGGTTATCTCTTGTGTGATTAAAGGATTTCTGGTCCACAATGTCTTAGTTGATACAGGCAGTGCAGCTGATATCATATTTGCTAAGGCCTTCAGACAAATGCAAGAGCCCGAAGATAAGATTCATGATGCTACGCACCCTCTTTGTGGCTTCGGAGGGCGGCAGATTGTAGCAAAGATTACCATGCCAGTAACCTTTGGATTTGTTAACAATACAAGGACTGAGCAAATTGTGTTTGATATTGTTGACATGGAGTATCCTTACAATGCTATCATTGGTCGCGGTACTCTCAATGCCTTCGAGGCAATTCTTCACCCAGCTTACCTCTGCATGAAGATACCTTCGGACCAAGGGCCTATTGCTATTCATGGAAGCCAGGAAGCTGCTAGAAGGGCCGAAGGAAGCTGGACTGACTCCAAAGCAATCCATAGCATAGATGGAGCCGAAGCTTGTGAACAGTACAAATTCAGAAGGGAGAAAGCAGCTTCAGCAGATCAGCCGAAGCCCATGCTCTTATGTGCGGACATAGCAGAGCAGAAGGTGCTGTTGGGCTCTCAATTATCCGAAGAGCAGGAGAAAACCTTGATAAGGTTTTTGTTCAACAACAAAGATGTTTTTGCATGGTCAGCTAATGACCTCTGTGGAGTAAATCGGGATGTTATTGAACACTCGCTCAATGTTGACCCATCCTTCAGACCCCGAAAGCAGAGGCTTCGGAAAATGTCTGATGATAAGGCCGAAGGGGCTCGCAATGAAGTAAAAAGACTCCTCAGTGCAGGAGTTATCAGAGAAGTAAAGTACCCAGAGTGGTTAGCTAACACTGTTATGGTGAAGAAGGCCAATGGCAAGTGGAGAATGTGTATAGACTTTACAGATCTCAACAAGGCCTGTCCGAAGGACGAATTCCCATTGCCAAGAATAGACTCTTTAGTTGATGCAGCAGCTTCCTCAGAGCTCATGAGTCTGCTAGACTGTTACTCAGGCTATCACCAAATCTGGATGAAGAAGGAAGATGAGCCGAAGACTAGCTTCATAACCCCAAGTGGCACATATTGCTATCTTCGGATGCCTGAGGGGCTCAAAAACGCTGAAGGAAGTTTCAGCAGAATGACTGCGAAGGTCCTCCAGTCCCAGATAGGCAGAAATGTGCTAACTTATGTTGATGACATCATTGTAAAAAGCACGAAGCAGGAAAATCATATTGCTGATTTGCAGGAGACCTTCGCCAGTTTCAGACAAGCTGGTTTGAAGCTGAATCCAGAAAAATGTGTCTTCGGAGTAAAAAAGAGGAAATTTCTTGGATGTTTGGTTTCAACAAAGGGAATTGAAGCTAATCCAAATAAAATTGAAGCTATACTTCGAATGGAGCCACCAACTACAAGAAAGGGGGCCCAAAGATTGACAGGAAGGCTGGCATCTCTCAATAGATTCATATCCAGATCAGCAGAAAGAAATTTACCATTCTTCGAGGTGCTGAAGTCAGCTGAAGTCTTTCAATGGGGACCAAGCCAACAAAAAGCCTTCGAAGAGCTGAAGCAATATTTGATAGATCTAACAACATTAACTCCACCAACGCCAGGGGCTCCATTGTTGTTATATGTGGCAGCTTCGCACTCAGCTGTAAGTGCAGCACTTGTCCAGGAGAAGCTTGTTGGTCAAGTCAAGAAGCAGGTTCCAGTGTATTTTGTATCTGAAGTCCTTAGTGTATCAAAGAAAAACTATACAGAACTGGAGAAGGTATTATATGCCGTTTTGATGGCATCCAGGAAGCTTCGGCATTATTTTCAAGCATACAATATTGTTGTTCCTTCTTCGCAGCCGTTGAAGGATATTATGAGAAATAGAGAAGCTACTGGACGGATTGGAAAATGGGCTGCAGAACTCAATGAATTTTGCATTGATTATGTGCATAGATCTTCGATCCAGTCTCAAGCGTTGGCAGATTTCATTGCCGATTGGACGCCAGGGGCTCAGGATGAAGAAGCAAATAAAGATGCCGAAGTGTGGACAGTGTTTTGTGATGGCTCTTGGGGAACCTTCGGAGCAGGAGCAGCCGCTGTGTTGGTTTCACCATCCAAGGTTAAAACTTGTTATGCGACAAGACTTGATTTTAGCTGTACAAACAATATTACTGAGTACGAAGCCCTGCTCTTGGGTCTTCGGAAATTAAAAGCAATGGGAATCAGAAGGGACATCCTTAAAACCGATTCCCAGGTTGTTTCAGGTCATATCGACAAGAGTTGCAAGGCTAAAGACCCGAAGCTTGAAAAATATCTGGACACGGTCTGAAGAGTTGAAGCTTCCTTCGAAGGTTTTTCTGTCAAAAATATCCCTCGAGGACAAAATGAGCATGCTGATTTGCTGGCCAAGTCAGCAGCACAGGGGCTGCCGTTACCTTCGGATGTGTTCTTCGAAACAATAAAGGCACCTTCAGTGGAGCTCCTTGAAAGAGCAGTTCTCAACATATCTCCTGTTTATAGTGAAGATTGGAGAACTGAGATCATCTCTTACCTTCAGGGTAAGTTCCTTTCAGATGACGAAGCTTATAACAGGAGAATGGAGGCAAGAGCTCGTCCATATGTTATGATAGAAGGGGAGTTGTACAAGCATGGAGTTTGTGCTCCGCTACTCAAGTGTTTATCTAGAACCGAAGGTATAGAGTTGATGAAAGAAATACATGCAGGCCTGTGTGGATCTCACATTGGATCTAGGCCGTTACTTGGAAAAGTCTTCCGCCAAGGGTTTTATTGGCTGAAGGCAGCTTCGGATGCAGCGGAGTTAGTTCAAAAGTGCGAAGGCTGTCAGAAGTGTGCAAGAGATCAAAAACAGCCTTCGTCTTTAACACAGCTCATTCAACCCATCTGGCCATTGCAGAGGTGGGGCCTTGATTTGTTAGGTCCATTGCCACCGGCTCAAGGGAATCTAAGATATGTTATAGTGGCTGTGGAGTATTTTTCTAAATGGATTGAGGCAAAGCCACTAGCCACAATAACTTCGGCCACTGTCCAAAAGTTTTTCTGGCAGAATATTGTTTGTCGTTTCGGGGTACCGAAGGCCATCACCGTGGATAATGGAACACAATTCGACTCCGAAGCCTTCAGAAATTTCTGTGATCAAATTGGTACGAAGATCCATTTTGCATTAGTCAGGCATCCGGAGTCAAATGGGCTCGTTGAAAGAGCCAACGGCATTATAATGACAGGAATAATGAAGTTAATCTTCAATCAACCCAGGGGAAAGTGGCCAGATCAGTTAACTAAAGTAGTGTGGAGCCACAATACAACAACATCAAGGTCTACAGGCTTTACTCCATTCAAGTTATTATTCGGTGACGAAGCAATAACTCCAGAAGAAGCTAAAGCTGGATCAATAAGAGTAGTAGCTTCGGCAGAATCAGGCCCTGAAGATGCTTGTTTCGTGGAAAAAGATGCCTTAGAAGGGATCAGGCTTCAGGCTGTGGAGAATATCAATAAATACCAAGCTGAAACAGTCAAATGGCGAGATAGAAAAGTTCGGCTAAAAAATATTGAGCCGGGACACTTGGTGCTTCGAAGAGTGGCCAACCCAGACACAGTGGGCAAGTTACAGTTGAAATGGGAGGGACCTTTTCTGGTAGCATCTTCGTCTAGGCCTGGTTCATACAGATTGAAGGACATGGACGGCAACGACATTCCAAGATCTTGGAATGCGGATGAGCTTCGGCGATATTATGTGTAACTTGATGTAACTTTTTTATGTTTTTTCTTTTTTCATGGCACCCTTTTCCTTTCTAAAGGGGGAGAAAGGTTTTTAATGGGGCCATCATATGTAATTTTCTTTTCTAGTTCTATAAGAGCAAAATCCCCCAAGAAATGTAAATGTAAAAGCTGAGAACGCACCATCGAGTGCCGAAAACTGAAAAAGCGAAGAAGCTCCAAAGACGTCCCTAAGGGGATGCAGAGCTCACAGCGAAAAGTCAACGCTGATTCCGCCGAAAGTAAAAGGCGAAGAAGCTCCAAAGTCGTTCCTAAGGGGATGCAGAGCTTACAGCGAAAAGTCAACGCTGATTCCGCCGAAAGTAAAAGGCGAAGAAGCTCCAAAGACGTTCCTAAGGGAATGCAGAGCTAATGTGTGATTGTTTCTAAGGAAATAATGGCTGAGGGTATGGCTTCGGATATGTGTTTGGACATTCATTTGCACATCACATTACATCATAGCATTTGCATTCATAAACATTCATTCATGGCATAAGTGGTTGTTTCGGCAAAGAAGAAGAAACGGTCTTTTATGCTTCGTTGTGTATGAAAGAGAAGTTTCGGCAAAGAAGAAGAAACGGTCTTTTATGCTTCGTTGTGTATGAAAGAGAAGTTTCGGCAAAGAAGAAGAAACGGTCTTTTATGCTTCGTTGTGTATGAAAGAGAAGTTTCGGCAAAGAAGAAGAAACGGTCTTTTATGCTTCGTTGTGTACGAAAAGAAGGGAAGGTGTTTTTTTCGCCTTCGGCTCAAAA
Organism: Zea luxurians; assembly: GCA_029449295.1. NCBI lineage: Eukaryota > Viridiplantae > Streptophyta > Magnoliopsida > Poales > Poaceae > Zea > Zea luxurians. Next base: position 3,217,934 of record JAOPSE010000111.1, read on the forward strand.
TACTAATTTCGTCCACATCAAAGCGCCTCAATGGAAGGGTAAGTATATATTACAAGGTATGAACAAAGTTCATTAAGAACAGTTTAGCTGTATTTACAAAAGTTATTACAAAAGTCTCTTGAGTTTTTCTAGTCTACTCCTACTAATCTTTATCGGGCTTCAGCTTCGGCGGCATGTTCTTTAAGTATCAGTTTCAGCTTCGTCATCCTACATGAATCAAGGTATTGTGAGTAAAAATCAAGTTTGAGGGAGAAGGTAAGCACAAGGTATGATTTCTTACTGGTTCAAGATGACTCCGAGCTTCGTCTCCAGCTTTCTCTCGCCCGCCTTTGGTCCATATCATTTTTATAAATCTGTTTGAGATGCTTCGGGCGAGGTCAGGAATATCGTCTAGCATTGATGAAGATAGAGTGAAATTGGGCCTGTTGACGATTTTTCCATGATCGCAGCCGGCCTTCAGAAATGCTGCAGCAGTGCCCCGAGAAGCTACCCAGGCACAGAAGTCACCGTGCCCGGCTATAACTTCGTCAAGCTCATCAATTTCAGCTTCAATATGTTCGAAGGTTCTTGGCAAATTTTCAACTGAAGGGGTGAACTTTCCACTGCTGGCTCCAACTGAATAAAAGATCTTTTTTAATTGTTGAATGCAGTTGTTACTAAATTTTAAACATTTGTCTTGAAGGCTTGTCAATGATTTCTTCAAATCTGAGTTTGTTTGGACTTCGGCCTCAAACTTTGAATTAAGCTCTAGCTTCTCTTGTTCAAATTGTTGTGATTGGCAGAGAAGCTTCGAATTCAATTCTACTACTTTAGCTTCAGTTTCTGCCAATAAGCCTTCAGTTGTTTGGAGTTCGAAGTCTTTCTTTTCAATAATAGCTGATTGTTCTTTTATCTTGCTCTCCAAATTTTCAATTATAGCTTCGTGTTTTTTATCCTCTAGATCTTGTTGCATCTTCAAAGCTTTGCTCAGTAGCATGCTCTGCACATAAACAACCTTCGTCAGGAACATTTTCATTATTAAAAACAATGGAACTCAGCGAAAAGTTGTTTACCTTGAAATTGGAGTAAAATAAACTACCAACGATATGTTGTCGTCGGTAGCGGCTGATATCCGTTTCTAGCTTCGGAAAACCGATACTCTTTGATAGAGTACCGATGACCTTAGCACCAGTTTGATCCCGGATGCAGCCTAACTTTTCATCGTCAATACCTCCGAAAAGAAGAGCTCCTGGCTTATATCCGCAAGATTTGGCATATTCTTTAAGCTCTTCTATTTCGGCCTTCGACAGTTCTTGCCCAACTAAATTTTGAAATATGTAGGCTTCGTCTTCCGGAGCATCTTCGGCTATTTCCTTTCCCTTTCTAGGCACTGTGGCCATGGTTTCTTCAGCAGCAGTGGTAGCTTCTTCTTCGGCCATGTCTAACAAAATTTTGTCGATGTCTTCAATTGTGGTTTCCAAGTTCAAATCTTCGGCTGAAGCGGCTTCGGTAGCCGCGACCTTCGAAGGTGCGACTTCGACATTTGTTGTGCCCTCAACCGCTGGTGTTTTCCGAGTTGAAGCCCTCGGTGGCGTCTTGTCAATAACTTCGGTCACTGCAATGATTCTTTGTCTCTTTGTTTTTGTTATCTTCTTCGTTTTTTCGGGATCCTCCACCTTTCGAAAAAGCTTCGTCAGTTGAGGCCCTAATGGACTTAGCTTTGCGGGCAGGGTTTCAGTCATTACCTTTAAAATTTCCTCCACGTCGGTGGTAGAGGGTGATGCAGGAGTCCCCTCTTCATCGGATAATTTTCGCTTCGCAGATGATATTTTTCTCTTCTTTGGAATTTTCTTCTCTTTTGGTGGTTCTTCCTCATCTTTGTTTAAAGTTTCGGCCACTCTTTTCCTTTTTTGGCCCTCAGCACCCTTATTTAACCGTTCATAGTCAGGGTACTCGAAACCCACGGCATCAAGCACTCGATTGAGCCTTCGCTTCGGACGGGTGCCGAAGGCCGCAGTCATTAGCTGATCTTCTTTCTTGGAGTAATTACCAAGAATTTCATTGCACATTACTTCAACTGTGTCCAGCCACTCTTGGCAAGGTTTTTTAAAGTATTTCTTGAACTTGAAATGGTAAGGAAGTCGGACAAGTTCCCCCTCTTTCTTCTCCCCTTCCAGCTTCGGCATTTTCCATTCTTTTAAAGTAGGGAAAACCCTGAAGGCCAAGAACTCTTGAACCAGGTCCCTAGTGCTGATATGCTCTGAAATAATTTTAAACTCACCCAGCGCAGCCCAGGTGGGACCTTCTAATGTCATGTGGCATCGCGGTCTTGTTTCTCCGAAGATTAATTCAAGTGGGCTTTGTACCAACTTCTCTTCGTCTTCGTCAACTTTCACATAAAACCACTCTAACTTCCAGCCTGCCGGCCATTTGCTTCGGTAGCTAATAACAGGAAATTTTGTGGTTTTTCGATAGGCAAAATTGTAGCAACCAAAGTTATCATGTAATCCATCCTTTCTGGCCTTCGTCTGGTAATGCAGCTCATGAACTCGGCAAAAACTGTCGGCAAACGGTTCCACCGCCTGGCTTCGGAGGGCCCAGATGTAAACACTAAGCCTAACGATAGCGTTAGGAGTCAACTGGTGAAAGTATATACCAAATTTCTTCAATACATCTGCAATGATCCCATGAAGGGGGAATCTTAACCCAGCCTTTAGGAAGCTTTTGAAAATAACTATCTCATCCTTCTCTGGCTTCGGGGTAGTCTCTTCTCCCCCGAAGCGAAGTAGCTTCTTCTGATTTTCACTGAAATAACCTGACTTTACCATCTTCGAGAGATCAGCCTTCGAAACGGTCGACTTTCCGAAGTCCAAGTGGCTCGGCTTACTTGGCATGGCAATGCGATAATCATCTTCGGGATCAGTTTCTTCAATATTCTCATCTTCTGCTTCGGTAGCTGCTTGTACTGCTTCAACAGTGGGGGTTTTCTCCGAGGTTACCAGTCCGGATCGTTGCATTGCTTCGGAGATGGGAACAGTCTCCGAACCTTCAGCTTCGTCTCCTTCACGCTCAACCCTGGCGGTAGATCGCACTCTAGCCATTTAATTCTGAGTTTGGGAAAATTGAATACTTTTTTCTCCCGAAGCTTTTCTTTTTGACGAAGCAGACTTCGAGTTGGACCTTCGTTCGATTCCGAGAGTCAAGCTTCGGCTATGGTTAAAAATTTTGGCAGCAAAACAGTGCAAATAGCAATGAATGCTGTGGTAACTTCACATCTACCCGTCTGTTTATATAGTGCTGCAGGTAAGAAGGCGAAGCGCCAGGATTTTTACACCAGGCGGACAGTCACTGGCACTCGCTGCGCGGTGGACCGTACAAACCAAACAGTAACTCTGCAAGGTGGGCCTGACACGCGCTCGGAAACTGGATCGTTTCTTGACAACGAGCTCAGGGAAGGTGTTTTTTGGACCTTCGGCTTCCCGAAGCTGAAGAGGCTTTTTTCACGGATCAAGCTCGTTGCAAAAAACGATCTAGCACCGCGAAAGGGGCTACTGTTGGGGTCATGCTTCGTTGCGCCGAAGGTCTTGTAAGAAGAAGCAGCTTCGGCTGAAGTTGTCCCCAGGAGATGACCGAAGGTTCCTCTTCATGAAGCTTCGGTATTACAAACCGACTTAGAGATAGAATGACCTTTTAATCCATAAAGGTCTGAGTCAATGTTGTAAACTTTTATGAGGGACATAATTGTAATTCTTCACAGGCTGTGTCCTGTGTCTATAAATAGACGAACAGTACCCCCGTACTGTTCACGCTAACTTGACATTTGCTTTTGCGTCACGCTTGTACTCTTGCCTTTCTCAGGACCGAAGGTACATTTGTAATTTGAAGTCATTTATATTCATCCATGATAATAGAATAGAAATGATTCCATGATAATATTTATATGTTTATTTTATACCTTATGCTTTATATAAATCCTTTGTCACTTAATGTTATGCCTACGAAGGTACGTCTTTCGTAACCTTCGTCCGAAATTCATTATCTCCCGAAGGGATATAATGTTTTGGAGGACGAAGGACTTTAACACTTAACATTTTCTATGTTGCCTTGTTCTTAACTCTTAGCATTTGAGAACAAGCCCCCAACAAAAGGGAAATGTGCCCTTGGGCTATTTCTAAGTATTTTGGTGATTTAGTGTCCAACACAAGTGGCTAATTGTAAAAAGGTGGACAAAGTACAAATCAAGGATAAAGGTATGTTTCTCAGACTTAGTACATTGTTTTATGGACTAATGTATTATGTCTAAGTGCTGGAAACAGAAAAAATTGAGTTGGAGAAGAGATGGCTCGAGCAGCCAAAATCTGCTCAGTCTGGGTGCACCGGACTGTCCGGTGGTGCACCGGACATTGTCCGGTGCGCAAGGCTGGCTCGAGGGAAAAGGCTGCTCTCGGGACTTCGACGGCGGTGTACGACTATAATTCACCGGACTGTCCGGTGGTGCACCGGACTATCCGGTGGGCCGTTCACAGGCGAACTCGTCGCTCTCGGGAATTCATCGTCGACGTACGGCTATAATTCACCGGACTGTCCGGTGAGCCAACGGTCGGCAGGGCCAACGATCGGCCGCGCGATCTGCGCGGGACACGTGGCCAAGCCAACGGCTAGAAGGGGGCACCAGTCTGTCCGGTGTGCACCGGACATGTCCGGTGCGCCAACGGCTCTCAGTCTGCCAACGGTCGACTGTGCCATTTATGGAAGGAAATCAGGCACCGGACAGTGTCCGGTGTGCACTGGACTGTCCGATGCGCCAGTCGACAGAAGGCAAGATCAGCCTTCCTAGATTGCTCTCAACGGCTCCTAGCTGCCTTGGGGCTATAAAAGGGACCCCTAGGCGCATGGAGACACCAAGCATCTCCTAAGCATTCCTAAGCACCAAGACATCGATTCCGCGCCTTTGATTCTTTGCGATAGCGATTAGAGCTCTAGTTGAGTGGTGAACTCATTGAGTTGTGTTGTGAGCTCTCGTTGCGACTTGTGTGCGTGGTGTTGCTGTGATTTCTTGTCTTGAGTGCGTTGCTAATCCCTCCCTTGCTCCGTGCTTCTTGTGAATTTCAAGTGTAAGGGCGAGAGGCTCCAAGTTGTGGAGATTCCTCGCAAACAGGATTGAGAAAAAGTAAGCAAAACACCGTGGTATTCAAGTGGGTCTTTGGACCGCTTGAGAGGGGTTGATTGCAACCCTCGTCCGTTGGGACGCCACAACGTGGAGTAGGCAAGCGTTGGTCTTGGCCGAACCACGGGATAACCACCGTGCCATCTCTGTGATTGATCTTGTTGGTTATTGTGTTTTGTTGAGATTCCTCTCTAGCCACTTGGCAATTATTGTGCTAACGATTAACCAAGTTTTGTGGCTTAAGTTTTAAGTTTCACAGGATCACCTATTCACCCCCCCTCTAGGTGCTCTCAATTGGTATCAGAGCCATTCTCTTCACAAAGGGACTAACCGCCCGAAGAGATGGATCCTAAGGGGAAGGGAATCGTGATCAATGACAAAGAGAAGGAATCCTTCGTTAACGAGCCGAAGGACGACAAGCCTACCGACTCCGGCTCAGGCCATAGACGGAAGGAAGGGAAGAAGAAGAAGACGAGGCGCATTAAGGAGATCGTCTACTACGACGACAGCGATGAGTCTACTTCTTCCCAAAAGGACGATGACCACAACGACTACGAGAGAAGGAAACCGGTTAATTCGAACTTTTCTTTTGACTACTCTTGTATTCCGCAAAGTTCAAATTCACATTTGCTCTCCATTCCACTCGGCAAGCCTCCACACTTTGATGGGGAGGACTACGGATTTTGGAGCCACAAAATGCGTAGTCACCTATTCTCTCTCCATCCTAGTATATGGGAGATTGTAGAGAGTAGAATGCACTTTGATAGTTCGGATAGTCCCATGTTCATTAATGAGCAAATTCATAAGAATGCACAAGCTACTACTGTTCTTCTAGCTTCATTGTGCAAGGATGAATATCACAAAGTGAGCGGCTTGGATAACGCCAAGCAGATCTGGGACACCCTCAAGATTTCTCATGAGGGGAACGACGTCACCTTGCTCACCAAAATGGAGTTGGTGGAGGGCGAGCTTGGACGGTTCGCGATGATAAGGGGCGAGGAGCCAACTCAAACATACAACCGGCTCAAGACCCTTATCAACAAAATAAGGAGCTACGGAAGCACGCGATGGACGGACCACGACGTCGTCCGACTGATGCTAAGGTCCTTTACCGTTCTTGATCCTCATTTGGTGAATAATATTCGTGAGAATCCCAGGTACACCAAAATGTCGCCCGAAGAAGTCCTTGGAAAATTCGTTAGCGGGCGAATGATGATCAAGGAGGTGAGGTACGTGGACGACGCCTTGAATGGTCCGATCAACGAGCCTCAACCCCTTGCTCTCAAGGCAACAAGAAGCAAGGAGGCGCTACCTAGCAAGGTGGCACAAATTGAGGCGGCCGGACTTAATGATGAAGAGATGACCCTCATCATCAAAAGATTCAAGACGGCGCTTAAGGGTCGCAAGGGACAGCCAAGCAAGACCAAAGCCAAGGGGAAGCGCTCATGCTTCAAATGCGGTAAGCTTGGTCATTTTATTGCTAACTGTCCCGACAATGATAGTGATCAGGATCAAGGGAACAAGAGGGAGAAAAAGAAGAACTATAAGAAGGCAAAGGGCGAGGCACATCTTGGCAAGGAGTGGGATTCAGATTGCTCCTCATCCGACTCTGACAATGAAGGACTCGCCGTCACCGCCTTCAACAAGTCATCCCTCTTCCCCATCGAGCGTCACACATGCCTTATGGCAAGGGAGAAGAAGGTATGTACTCAAAACTCTACCTATGCTTCTTCAAGTGAGGACGTGTAACACTCCTGGTGTTACTATAACTAAAACTTGAGCATGACATCATAGCATTGGTATTGCATATGTTTGATACACTTAGAGTGCATTCACTAGGCAAAAAAATTTCAAACAAGTTGTATTGTTTTAATGTTTTGCAAATAGGACCCTGGATAGGAAGCTTTAACCCTAAATAGGTATTACAGAGGTAAAACTTAACCCAAGTTGAGAAAACCTAAATACTTTAGGGGAAAGAGTTATAAATGTCCCCAAAAACAAAGTTGAGTCACATTTATACCCCTGGATACCAAAAATCTCAAATAGAACCCTGGAAAAACCCTAAAACTAAACCCTAGGGGCTTATGTGCAAAATTAGTCCACTTTTGGGCTAAAGTGCAAAAACCAAGCCAAATAAGTTTCTTAAGTCCCTAGGTTCACAAATGTGTGGACTTGAAAGCCAAATGTTGAGTTTTAGACTCAAATGCAAAAAGGACCCCCAATTGAGATTTCTCTAAGTCTGAATTTCAGATTAGTAAGCTCAACTTTGGAGCATTGGATCTTCCAAATTATTGAGAATTTGTCCTAAGTCACCACATCAAAGTTGAAGACTAAACATAGGAGAACAACTTTGTTTAAGGATTCAAGCCATGATCTTATGAGAAATTTGGAGAAAAACCCAAGCAAAGATGGACTGTCAGACTGATTCAGTCTGAAATACAGATTAACAGTGCTATGAGATCAACTTTGAGCTCGATTTTGATAGGGATCCAGTGACTTTTTGTGAGTACACATTATAGAAAAGACATAGATGGATTATAGCACTACAACTTTGCTATAGATCACTGGGTGTGTTGCCATTTGAAAATCAGAGAAATAATGGCCCAAACATTGACTGTCAGGCGACTGAATCAAGTTTTAGCCATGGTACAGTGCTCTGTCGAAGATCAGACCGCCAGCGCCATATCCTCACCGCCGGCGACCTCTCTGCGCGAAGATTTGCGCCGCCGCCGTCCTGATTCGTGCACCGGGCTTGAAGATAACGATTTGGGTGGAAAAATATCGTCTCCCCTGCGCTGGACGCCACTCCGGCTCGTCGCCGTGCCTCCCCCCTGGTTACAGCCGTGGATAAAGCTTTTCACCGCCGTCGTGCCTTCGCCGTGGCCTGCCGCGTGGCTTTGGTTTCCACCGTGTCGCCGTGGCTTCTCACAGCCGTCAAATCAACGCCGGTGAGCTTGCCACGCCGTTAGCCACGAACTCACCGCGCCAGGGATTCTTCCCTATCTCCGGCCGCCGCCCATCTTCGTTCAAATTAGCGGCCACCGCCCGCTAACACTATAAATTGACCCCTCCCCGAACTCCGTAGGGTAGTAAGCTGTCCAGCCACCACGAATCAGCCGCAGTCGTTCACTGGAATCCGCGAATTTGGAATTCTCCCCAAATCCACTTTCCGCCACCGCGAAGAACACCTCGCCGCGGCCAGCGCAAATCAGGTCTGATACTGTCATCCTCAGTCTTGTTCTAGCATTCCCATGTGCCCTTGATGCTCTCCAAACCATCCAATTGAACTAGACTGCCATGAATCGACGGGAACACATTCATCTGCCCGCAGGGTCCACGGTCACTGCGGCCAGAGCAAACCTAGTAGCCATCCTTGCAATTGATTTGGGGAAAATGCTCGGGATAGTACTAATTTAGTGTCCGCTGCTCGGAGAACCCTGCCGTTGTCCTAATCGGCCGGCGCTAGTGCTCGTCGGAGCTCGGCTGTGCACGAGCGCCGTCGTGGACTTCCAACCATGAATAGGTAGATGTGCAGGGGTCTTTTGTAACGGTCAGTGACTGTTACAAATAGTGTCCGAACCCATTCGCAGTTTGACAGAAGCGCGGGGGCCGTTCTGCAAAACCTCCCGGCGCGGGCGCTTTCTCCCTCTGTGCTGGGCTACTGGGCTGAAAGCAGCCCAGTACTATTCATCAATTTGTCTTTTTCTTTTATCTCCAGAGCCAAAACAATTATAGAAAATGCTAGGAAAATGATAAAATTGTGAAACTAATTTTCCTAGGCCTGTTATTTTCCCTAGAATTTAGTAAAAATAGTTTTGTGATTTTTAGTGGAAATAAGAAATTTTAGGGTATTTAAAGTAGTTAAAAGTATTAGTTATGGATTTTTAGAAAATAATTGGTAAGTCCAAAAATGCCCAAACTTTTTATGGGCACTTAAACCAATATTTAGAAGCCTTGGGTAGAATTTGGGTTGATTTGGACCTTGTTTGATCACTAAACCCAAAACCAACCCCCCCTGCCCTATGAACTCCTTTACTGACTCCGGAAACCCTAGGTTCTCGGAGTACCGTGAAGGAAAGTTGTACTCAAGAGTTAGATAATAAGTTAATATTACTTTTGCATCCTCATGAGCATCCCATGGCATCCATTCTTATGCATATATATGGTTATGTTAGAACACGAAGAAGAAGAAGAAGTCACTGAAGAGGGAACTCCACCAACCTCAGATCCTCAAGCAGGCAACTGCTTTTATTTCGATATTTGTGGATCCGAGCAGGACTCACCTGTTAACAAAGGCAAGCCTCGGTGCATTTGCCACCTCCCTTGATGTTTTTAAAATCTTTCTCACTTGCTTGCTGCATTAGGTGATAGGAGTTGATTGATTAAACAATTCCTGCATTACCTTCCTTGATCTTGATTACCCTCCTTGAAAACCCGTTTTTACAAAAAGGTTTTACTATGCTTAGTATTGCTTTAGAAAAACAAAAGGATTTGTTTTACAAAGATGTGGCAAAAGTGGGTGGGATGTTTTCGAAAATAAAACTTGATGGTGAATCCATCACGGCCGTGATGGATTCAACATCGGAAAAGATGTACCTCTGCCAGGTACCAAGTTTTTGGGTTGAAAAGATTAAGATAAGACCGGGCGGGTGACTTGCACGAGAAAGGAGTCTCGGTGTAGTGTCTCCGTCTGAGTCGATTAAGGACCTTGTCGATGTAGGCTTGATGATCGAGGACCCTTTAACTGGTCACATGCCTCGTCATGGGTAAGCCTTGCCTCGGGCAGACTAAGGCCGGAAAAAGATAACACAAAATGGGCGTGGAGCGGTGGCGAGAGTAGCGTGTACCCTCCGTGGCAAGAGGCCGGACGGTGGTGTATCTGTGCTCTCGGTTTGCGTGAACCTGATCCGGTCTTAAGAACCCCGGTGACGGGTTGACATATGCAAGGGTTAAGTGCTACATATGTCGTGTGATTGGAGATCCTCAGCTGAGTATAATCGGTTCGGATCGCCGTACCTTCGCGGTTATGAAGACTTGGTCACTGACCTACACGTAGCATTCCACTAAAGATGATGGGTTTTTGTTAAGAAATTGGCTAGTGCAGGACCAGTGATTGAACTAGGATAGAAAGAACTCTAGTTGCAGGTAATTGAACTTAACTTGACAAATAAAATTGGATTTTTAAGGATCCACTTTAGTAAGCATTTCCTGCAAAACTGAGTCTTTGATTATTGAAAGGCCTTACCTTGACTCCCATATAACCAGCATACCCTTGAGAGTCTTTTCTTTAGACGGGTAAGACTTGCTGAGTAATTCCATACTCAGGGTTTATCCCTTCGTTGTTTTTAGGTGAGGAAGTAGCAGATTTCTGCTGCTTCTGTGCCAAGGTGGTTCCCAAGGAAGAAAAATAAGACTGAAGTGCGGGAGGACTTGGTCCTCCGCATAGGATCTTTTGCTTAATGCTTTTCGGGAGGGGTTTTGCCTCCCTTGGTTTGTACAATACTATTACTCTGCACTCGTTTTTAGTTCTGGTCTGTAATAAAAAAACTTGAGCTTGCTTTTAAAATAAATGTAAGTTATGTAAAACGCTTCCGCATCTCCGATGTTCTGTAATGTCTGCAAGACGGGTGAAACGTTCCTGGTAAGGTAAGAAAAGATACCGAACTTATCAAGTAGTTCAGGGGCACCTACAGGGTTGTCTGAAGTCCGTTGGACAAGGACAACTGTAGGTGGGCCTAATTACTTGGGAGGTTCCGTCACAGGACGAATCTAGTGATGAGGATGAAATAGATTATTCATGTTTATTTAAGGGCCTAGATAGAACCAAGGTAGATAATTAATGAATTAATTGATGCCTTGAATGATAAGAATAGGCTTCTAGAAAAACAAGAGGACTTGTTGTATGAAGAACATGATAAATTTGTAGAAGCACAAAAATCTCATGCCTTAGAAGTTAAGAGAAATGAAATGCTTTCTAGTGAATTATCTTCTTGCCATGAGACAATTTCTAGCTTAAGGAGCATTAATGATAATTTGAATGCTAAATTAGAAATAGCTAGTAAATCAACAACCTGTGTAGAAAATGTTGTTATTTGCAATAGATGTAAAGATTTCGATATTGATGCTTGTAGTGAACACATAGCTTCGATTGCAAAGTTAAATGATGAACTGGCTAGTCTTAATGCCCAACTTAAGGCTAGCAAAAGTGATTTCGATAAACTAAAATTTGCTAGGGATGCCTACACGATTGGTAGACACCCCTCAATTAAGGATGGGCTTGGCTTCAAGAGGGAAGCCAAGAACTTAACAAGCCATAAGGCTCCCATCTCCGCTAAGGAGAAAGGGAAGGCCCCTATGGCAAGTAGTACTAAAAAGAACCATGCTTTTATGTACTTTGATAGAAGACAGTCTCATAGGAGTTGTAATGCTTTTGATTCACATGCCTATGATTCTTACGCTATGTTTGCTCCCAGTTCTTCCTATATGCATGATAGAAATATGCCTAGGAAAAATATTCATCATGTGCCTAGGAAAAATATTCATCATGTTCCTAGAAAAGTTATGAATGGTCCCTCTACAATTTATCATGCTTTAAATGCTTCCTTTGCTATTTGTAGAAAGGATACGAAGATAGTTGCTAGGAAATTAGGGGCAAAATGCAAGGGTGATAAAACTTGCATTTGGGTCCCTAAGGAAATTGTGACTAACCTTGTAGGACCCAACAAGAGTTGGGTACCTAAGACCCAAGCCTAAATTTGCCTTGCAGGTTTATGCATCCGGGGGCTCAAGCTGGATTATCGACAGCGGATGCACAAACCATATGACGGGGGAGAAGAAGATGTTCACCTCCTACGTCAAGAATAAGGATTCCCAAGATTCAATCATATTCGGTGATGGGAACCAAGGCAAGGTGAAAGGTTTAGGCAAGATTGCAATATCTAATGAGCACTCTATCTCTAATGTGTTTTTTAGTTGAGTCCCTTGGATATAATTTACTATCTGTTAGTCAATTATGTAATATGGGATATAATTGTCTATTTACAAATGTAGATGTGTCTGTCTTTAGAAGATGTGATGGTTCACTAGCTTTTAAGGGTGTACTAGACGACAAACTTTATTTGGTTGATTTTGCAAAAGAAGAGGCCGGTCTAGATGCATGCTTAATGGCTAAGACTTGCATGGGCTGGCTGTGGCATCGCCGCTTAGCACATGTGGGGATGAAGAACCTCCACAAGCTTCTAAAGGGAGAACACGTGATAGGTCTAACCAATGTTCATTTCGAAAAAGATAGACCTTGTGCAGCTTGTCAAGCAGGGAAACAGGTGGGAGGAGCACATCACAGCAAGAATGTAATGACCACTTCAAGACCTCTGGAGCTGCTGCATATGGACCTCTTCGGACCCGTCGCCTATCTGAGCATAGGAGGAAGTAAGTATGGTCTAGTTATTGTTGATGACTTTTCCCGCTTCACTTGGGTGTTCTTTTTGCAGGATAAGTCTGAAACCCAAGGGACCCTCAAGCGCTTCCTCAGGAGAGCTCAAAATGAGTTTGAGCTCAAAGTGAAGAAGATAAGGAGCGACAACGGGTCCGAATTCAAGAATCTTCAAGTGGAGGAGTTCCTTGAGGAGGAGGGGATCAAGCACGAGTTCTCCGCTCCCTACACACCTCAGCAAAATGGTGTGGTAGAGAGGAAGAACAGGACACTCATTGATATGGCGAGGACTATGCTTGGAAAGTTCAAGACCCCCGAGCGCTTTTGGTCGGAAGCCGTGAACACGGCTTGCCACGCCATCAACAGGGTCTACCTTCACCGCCTCCTCAAGAAGACTTCATATGAGCTGCTGACTGGTAACAAACCCAATGTATCGTACTTTCGTGTATTTGGGAGTAAATGCTACATTCTAGTGAAGAAGGGTAGGAATTCCAAATTTGCTCCCAAAGCTGTAGAAGGGTTTCTATTAGGTTATGATTCAAATACAAAGGCGTATAGGGTCTTCAACAAATCATCGAGTTTGGTTGAAGTCTCTAGCGACGTTGTATTTGATGAGACTAATGGCTCTCCAAGAGAGCAAGTTGTTGATCTTGATGATGTAGATGAAGAAGACGTTCCAACGGCCGCAATACGCACCATGGCGATTGGAGATGTACGGCCTCAGGAACATTTGGAGCAAGATCAACCGTCTTCCTCAACTATGGTGCATCCCCCAACCCAAGATGACGAACAGGTACCTCAAGTGGAGGCGCATGATCAAGGGGGAGCACAGGATGTTCAAGTTGAAGAGGAAGAAGCACCTCAGGCACCTCCAACCCAAGTTCAAGCGACGATTCAAAGGGATCATCCCGTCGACCAGATATTGGGTGATATTAGCAAGGGAGTAACTACTCGTTCAAGATTAGTTAATTTTTGTGAGCATTACTCTTTTGTCTCTTCTATTGAGCCTTTCAGGGTAGAAGAGGCCTTGCTAGATCCGGACTGGGTGTTGGCCATGCAGGAGGAACTCAACAATTTCAAGCGCAATGAAGTTTGGACACTGGTGCCTCGCCCCAAGCAAAATGTTATGGGAACCAAGTGGGTGTTCCGCAACAAACAGGACGAGCACGGGGTGGTGACAAGGAACAAGGCTCGGCTTGTGGCAAAAGGTTATGCCCAAGTCGTAGGTTTGGACTTTGAGGAGACATTCGCTCCTGTGGCTAGGCTAGAATCAATTCGTATCTTGCTAGCATATGCCGCTCACCATTCTTTCAGGTTGTACCAAATGGATGTGAAGAGCGCTTTCCTCAATGGGCCGATCAAAGAGGAGGTGTACGTGGAGCAACCCCCTGGCTTCGAGGATGAACGGTACCCCGACCACGTGTGTAAGCTCTCTAAGGCGCTCTATGGACTTAAGCAAGCCCCAAGAGCATGGTATGAATGCCTTAGAGACTTTTTAATTGCTAATGCTTTCAAGGTTGGGAAAGCCGATCCAACTCTTTTTACTAAGACTTGCGATGGTGATCTTTTTGTGTGCCAAATTTATGTCGATGACATAATATTTGGTTCTACTAATCAAAAGTCTTGTGAAGAGTTTAGCAGGGTGATGACGCAGAAATTCGAGATGTCAATGATGGGCGAGTTGAACTACTTCCTTGGGTTCCAAGTGAAGCAACTCAAGGACGGCACCTTCATCTCCCAAACGAAGTACACGCAAGACTTGCTAAAGCGGTTTGGGATGAAGGATGCCAAGCCCGCAAAGACGCCGATGGGAACTGACGGACACACCGACCTCAACAAAGGAGGTAAGTCCGTTGATCAAAAAGCATACCAGTCCATGATAGGTTCTTTGCTTTATTTATGTGCTAGTAGACCGGATATTATGCTTAGCGTATGCATGTGTGCTAGATTTCAATCCGATCCTAAGGAGTGTCACTTAGTGGCTGTGAAGCGAATTCTTCGATATTTAGTCGCTACGCCTTGCTTCGGGATCTGGTATCCAAAGGGGTCTAACTTTGACTTGATTGGGTACTCAGATTCCGACTATGCTGGATGTAAGGTCGATAGGAAGAGTACATCGAGGACGTGCTAATTCTTAGGAAGGTCCCTGGTGTCATGGAATTCTAAGAAACAAACTTCCGTTGCCCTATCCACCGCTGAGGTCGAGTATGTTGTCGCAGGACAGTGTTGCGCGCAACTACTTTGGATGAGGCAAACCCTCAGGGACTTTGGCTACAATCTGAGCAAAGTCCCACTCCTATGTGACAATGAGAGTGCTATTCGAATAACCGAAAATCCTGTTGAGCACAGCCGCACAAAGCACATTGACATCCGGCATCACTTTTTGAGAGACCACCAGCAAAAGGGGGATATCGAAGTGTTTCATGTTAGCACCGAGAACTAGCTAGCCGATATCTTTACCAAGCCTCTAGATGAGAAGACCTTTTGCAGGCTGCATAGTGAGCTCAATATCTTAGATTCGCGGAACTTGGATTGAATTATAGCATACATGTGTTTATGCCTTTGATCATGTTCATTCTGCATTTTGTTGCTTATTGTGGTGCTCAAGTTGTACACACACTCCCTAGACCTCACAAGTCCGTTTTGCAAGTGCTGCACATATTTAGGGGGAGCTGTGCTACAACTTGACCCTTTGAGACTAACCATGTACTTGAGTTTGATTGTTTTTAGCCTCAAAGGAGGATTGAAAGGGAAAAGGTGGACTTGGACCATGCAAGACTTCCACTGCACTCCGATGAAAAGAGTAACTTTTCCAAGTTCATCTTTATACTCTTATTGCCTTTGTGTTCTCATTTGAAGATTTTGGTGAGGCAATGGGGTTAACGGGCCAAGATTGATCCCGTTTTGGTGCTTGATGCCAAAGGGGGAGAAAATAAAGGCCAAATCAATAGATGGATCAGCTACCACTTGAGAAATTTTGAAAATAGTAGATTAGAGCTTTTGGTTTGTCAAAACTCTCTTGTTGTCTCTTATGTCAAAAGTTGGCCTCTTGTGGGGAGAAGTGTTGATTATGGGAAAAAGGGGGAGTTTTTGAAATCCTTGATCAAATTTCTTTGGAAAACCTCTCTTTATGTCTCTACAAGTGGTTTTGACTTAGAGATAGGAATTTGAGTTTGATTTGCAAAAACAAACCAAGTGGTGGCATAGAGTGATCCATATATGTCAAATTTGAATCAAAATAATTTGAGTTCTTATTTGAAGTGATTTTGTACTTGTTCTACTTGCTTTATGTTGTGTTGGCATAAATCACCAAAAAGGGGGAGATTGAAAGGGAAATGTGCCCTTGGGCCATTTCTAAGTATTTTGGTGATTTAGTGTCCAACACAAGTGCCTAATTGTAAAAGGTGGACAAAGTACCAATCAAGGATAAAGGTATGTTTCTCAGACTTAGTACATTGTTTTATGGACTAATGTATTGTGTCTAAGTGCTGGAAACAGAAAAAATCGAGTTGGAGAAGAGATGGCTCGAGCAGCCAAAATCTGCTCAGTCTGGGTGCACCGGACTGTCCGGTGGTGCACCGGACATTGTCCGGTGCGCCAGGCTGGCTTGAGGGAAAAGGCTGCTCTCGGGACTTCGACGGCGGTGTACGGCTATAATTCACCGGACTGTCCGGTGGGCTGTTCACAGGCGAACTCGTCGCTCTCGGGAATTCATCGTCGACGTACGGCTATAATTCACCGGACTGTCCGGTGTGCACCGGACTGTCCGGTGAGCCAATGGTCGGCAGGGCCAACGGTCGGCCGCGCGATCTGCGCGGGACACGTGGCCGAGCCAACGGCTAGAAGGGGGCACCGATCTGTCCGGTGTGCACCGAACATGTCCGGTGCGCCAACGGCTCTCAGTCTGCCAACGGTCGACTGTGCCATTTATGGAAGGAAATCGGGCACCGGACAGTGTCCGGTGTGCACCGGACTGTCCGGTGCGCCAGTCGATAGAAGGCAAGATCAACCTTCCTAGATTGCTCTCAACGGCTCCTAGCTGCCTTGGGGCTATAAAAGGGACCCCTAGGCGCATGGAGGAGACACCAAGCATCTCCTAAGCATTCCTAAGCACCAAGACATCGATTCCGCGCCTTTGATTCTTTGCGATAGCGATTAGAGCTCTAGTTGAGTGGTGAACTCATTGAGTTGTGTTGTGAGCTCTCGTTGCGACTTGTGTGCGTGGTGTTGCTGTGATTTCTTGTCTTGAGTGCGTTGCTAATCCCTCCCTTGCTCCGTGCTTCTTGTGAATTTCAAGTGTAAGGGCGAGAGGCTCCAAGTTGTGGAGATTCCTCGCAAACGGGATTGAGAAAAAGTAAGCAAAACACCGTGGTATTCAAGTGGGTCTTTGGACCGCTTGAGAGGGGTTGATTGCAACCCTCGTCCGTTGGGACGCCACAACGTGGAGTAGGCAAGCGTTGGTCTTGGCCGAACCACGGGATAACCACCGTGCCATCTCTGTGATTGATCTTGTTGGTTATTGTGTTTTGTTGAGATTCCTCTCTAGCCACTTAGCAATTATTGTGCTAACGATTAACCAAGTTTTGTGGCTTAAGTTTTAAGTTTCACAGGATCACCTATTCACCCTCCTCTAGGTGCTCTCAGTCCGGTGCTGGCACGTGTTCAGGCCTTGCCCTGCGCTCCCCGCTGCTGCCGCGTGGCTTGTGGCCCGTGACATAAGCCAACGGGCCAAGCCTGACGTAAAGCCCATAAAGCCGAGCAGCCTTTGCGTTAATTGCATAAAGGACGCGCCGCCTGCCACCACGCTAACAGGCGGTATGCCCTCCCAGCATTTAATGCGTCCTGTCTAATCCAATGGCAGACGGCATCAGGGTCATCCAGCAGGCGGCGCGCCTGACCAGTCTGTAGACAAACAGTGCGCCCGTGCCGAGCGGCGCACTGTACTCATCATCCCTTCTACAAGAAGTCTCCCCTGCACTCTGAGGATACGGAGATCTCGGGTGTCAGGACACTAGAAGATCACCCCAGCAGCAAACATTTGTGGCTCCAAGTGTTGTATTCGCTATGTCCCTGGGCCCGCATATCGGGGCTTAGTACCTTTGTGCATGCCCCCCTTCAGCTATAAAAGGGGAGGCATGCGGCGTTACAAGACAGATCCAATCTTAGACTCACAAGCTCCTACAAGCTCTCAAGCAATACATCACACAGTGGAGTAGGGTATTACGCTCCGGCGGCCCGAACCACTCTAAACCCTTATGTGCTCTTGTGTGTTCATCCACCAGTCTCGTAATAAGCAAAACGCTTAGGCCCCTCCTCTTCTTAGGATTTAGGGCGGGTGCAATGGGAGAGATTTCCCCTCCAACAGATATATTGAAATTTAAGACTTTCCTAGCGGGTACGGGTTACCCGACGGTTAAAATTACCCACGTGGGGTACAAGTATGGATAAGATTTTATACCTACAAGCATATATGATTAACCTGACGGTAGATTTTTTTTAATAAATACGGATATAGAATGATCAAAGGTATTTACCCGTTGCCCTCCCTACTATTACTCCTCCTAGAAGGAGAAAGAAAAGAAATTATGCATGGTCAATTGGTCATGCATGGACCCAAAGTCGACCGCACGACCGGACCGAGCCAGCCCCTGACCCGGCCCACCCGCTACGACGGTCGGTGCTCGGCCCGTCCACGCGGCTGAGGAAACGGCGGCCGCTCCTTCGCCCCCGCCCGCTTTCCCGTGGCCGTGACGCCACCCCCACCCCTCTTCTTCTCTTTCCCTTCGCATTAATGGCCGCTCTCTCCCTATCCCCTTTCGTCTCGCTCTAGGAGTAGGACACTCGCCCGCTTCCGGCTTAACCTTCAAGATTCTCTCTCCTCCTCCTCCTACTTCTTCCCGCTTGGGCGGGCGCGGCACCTTCCGGTTCTGGGCCTCCTATATATACGCGCGCGACCGTCCCCCTTGCATACTCCCTAGCATGCTCGGCTCGCACCCCGGATTGATCGAGCTCGCCCGTCGCCGCGATGGATTCGGTGCCTTCCCCCTCCTCTTCTACCCGGGCCACCGCTGCTCCCGGTCCCTGCTGCCGCTTTGACGCGCTGCGGCGGGCGTGCGCCAGGCACGCCGCCGCCGCGGCGCGGGCCGCCGGGTGGGCGCTCGGCGCGCTGCTCACCTGCGTCTTCGCCGTCGGTACGTTGCCCGAGCCCCCGCTGGCCCGCTTGATCAATTTGGGGGAAGTTCCCTCGCCATTCTTCCTCGATTCGTTTCCGGTCACCGGCCGGGCCGCTGCCTTCTTACTTCTGGGTTCAATTCAGTAGTTGGTCGCTGCGGGATCCGTGGGTTCCGCCCGCGGGAAAACCGGGGTCAATGGAGTAGCCTTAATTTCAGGCCTTTCAGGACCGCCGGACTCTTCTCTTGCTGCTCACACCCGCCGCTCTCTCTGGGCATCTTGCCCTTGTGGTCTCGGTTTCCTCAAATTGGAAACGAATTCAATCCTCCAACCAAAAATCCTGTAGGTTCCTTGCCACTCCCGTCAAGCGCACGGGGACATATGCTTGCCTTGTTAGCAAGCCTGTAGCACTACGTCTTTGTCGCACTAGGACATGGATGCTTCCTCGGTTTGTTTCACGGGATTGTTCCATGCCGACCAATTTATCTTGTATGCAAAACTCCTAACTAGCTAGGAGTACAATTGTACCGTAAATTTTGAATTTTAGCTACTCCTTGTTTTGATCGTGATTCGTTTGTGATGGCTGCAGTGGGCTCACTCGTCGGAATCTTCATTGGTGCCTTCATGGGAATGTCTACAGAAAGCGGCATGTTCCGCGGGGCTGGTGTCGGAGCAGTCTCGGGAGCAGTCTTCTCCATTGAGGCTGTTGAGTCCTGCATCGAGATTTGGAGGTCCAGCCATTCGGGAAAATACAGCATTCTCTATGTGGTGAGTGGAATAATCTAGTGACCTACTTTCTCCCATTCAGAGCGGGAGGGAGGTGAAAGATCATTTTCATATACATACCTAATTTTTGTCCAACATATTTTTCTGTGCTAAGCTAGTTGATGCTCTAGTGAAAATACCAACAGGATGTTTGTCTGCTGTGTACATTAAAGTGTATTTGTTCTAAGTTTTGTTCTGCGTTGGTTTTCTCAGCTGGACATCATCTCTAGCCTCTTCAGCGGCAGAATTGTGTGGGAGAAAGTCAGTCCAGCGCTACAGCGTGCAGTGCAAAGCCAGGTACTGGCTGCTTAGTACCCTCAAGTTGTAGACACCCCACTGGCAGCTGTTTATTTTAGAAAAAATGAATCTTGTGAACAATTAATGCAAGAAACACTTTCAGACATAGGATTAATGGTGTATGGGTATCCCTGCATTAAATGGTTATGTGGATAATAATGTGTTCCATACTCCCTGCTAGAAGAAGTTTCTAGTCGTAGAAATATTTAGATCTGCATTTCAGTGCTAGAGATCAACCCCGGAAACATTTTAATTACAGCACCTAAAATGTAGATGTGTAAACAGATCTGGGAGGTAATATCTGAAAACAAGTGTTGCATTCCATCGTTTTTTTATTTTATTTTTTGCAACTTCAGCTTGGCTATCTTTCAAGATAGTATTATTAACTTTCAAATATCGAAAACTTGTAGTGTAACACACAAAAAAATTGTTAGTGTTTATACGGTGAGGAGAATGCTTGCAGGCTAATGTTAGTTTAATTGTTTCTTTCAAGAAAAGTGATACACAGCTGCGTTATTTTCTATTGCATGCAAGTGGTCGTTGCACACAGACCATATGTTTTTGTAGGAGCTGAAAGTGTTCCTTTTGGTGCACACACTCTTATGATTTCATAGAACCAGATAAATATTCTCTTATGCACGTACCCCACCTGCTTTCATAGGACCAGATAGTTGAACAGAAATAACTAGAAGCTACAGCATCCATATTTCATTTCGTGTTGATTTGCAGCATTGCAAGTTTATGTGATTGCAACTTGATTTGCTTCTGCTAATACTTGGTCTGTGTTATGTAGATGAGTCTAATGAGCACACCGTTCATCGACAACAATGACCTTTTCGAAACTGGCAGTACAGGAGGCATGTCAAGGGCTCTGATTGATAGGATCCCAAAGATGAGGTTCAGTGGTGCAAGCAATTGTGACAAGGAAACTGATAGCAGCTGCTGCTCAGTCTGCCTGCAGGTTAGTTTGGTTTTGACATGCTGTACTCTATCTGTTGATACACAAGAGCAATTAGCTCCTTGTCTTGTACTGATGAGTGATGACACGGTAAACCATTGATGTATACCAGGATTTTGGAGCACAGCAATTTGTGAGGGCCCTGCCTCAGTGCCAACACATATTCCACGTGCGGTGCATCGACAATTGGCTCCTTCGGCACGCATCCTGCCCACTATGCCGGGCCGGCGTTCATATCGACCATATACATATGTAAATAAACTCGCAGGGTGGCACCTGGTGTATTTTCATAGTGAATACCCGTGCTCCTGTTGGATATCACAAGTATAGCTGGCTGTATACATAGGTTTTCTCCTTTTTTTGTTACTTCTCCGGTCTTATGTGGGGCTATGCTTTCAGCTGCACGTTTTTGTCGAAGTAATACCTGGATTGGCTGGATATGTACATCTTGAGAACGGATTGACTAACAAGCTCCCTGAATTATGGTCCTGTGTGCTTCAAAAACTGTCTAACTTTCAAAAAGAAAACTGTGTGTCACTGCTGGTGTTAACTGCTGATGCTGACACGCTAATGCAATTGTTTGCTACTAGGCAACTAATGGCAGGACCATTGGAGCATAAACTTGCAATTGAAGGTTGGATGGTGGAAATTGAAATGCTGAACGTTTTGCTTTTTGTTCAGAGAGCAGGGGTTTCCAATCACCACCTGGTACCACTGATTTTCAGATGTCGAAATCTTATGAGAAATCGAAGAGGGGGCAAAAGCTTCGCCCTCAAGTATGATTTGGGAAAGGCGGTGACTGGTGGTCCTGTCACGTTCGATGGCTAGTCACAGCATGGAGCCATGGACGAAATGGTTACCCAAGCAGTGTGCCATACACCAAATGGAAGCTCTTGTCACGCTCTCTCTATCGTAGAGATAGGCTTGTTGCAGAAGAAGGGGGGATGCAATATGAGCCTGAGACTGATGGGTACAAGATAGCTACTACATTGCTACCACCATTAACTAACTTTTAATAAACACTTCAGTACTGAGTGTCCTTTACGGAAAAAAAATTCTATGCATCCGGGATGTATAGACATCTATTTGCAGTCCCTCACATTCATCACCTATAAACCCACACAAACAGAAAAAAAAAATAACCAAGCAGTCAAGTGGTAGACTTCGATTTCTGTTTGTATGTGCCTGCAGATGATGTTACGTGAGGGGCTGCAAATAGGTGGCTTTGCATCCCACTAGATCAAGCGGCGCCCCTTCGGGCGCCCTATCCGGCATCGGGAAATATGAATACATAATTATACACGCTATAATCAAACTAAAAGGAGGATGTACTAAATCTCAAACCAAAATTGTTTAGTTCAGTGAGAAAGAAAACAGATACTCAACAGAACATAGAACATAGATAGCTCGAAAATAATCCACATTAAAGTTGTAGCACCGCACTTAAACATGCACCATAGCATGACGTTGAGGCTTGTTTCAGCTGGAAACTGGTCCAAAATAAGATTACATGGTCCAAACCAGAGGTATTTACAAGGTACCTAGAGCCAACTCTTGGCCGGTACAATCCAGACAGCTAGACACAAACATTACGCAACTACAAGTGCAGAGCCATTTCATCTACTAAAGCCAGCTGAACAATCCATCCACAAAAGATCCACAAAAGGCAAGACATCATCTATGACGTGTTCAGACTGCAGATTTGTCAAGGCTGCAAACAAATATAAGAATGTGAGTATAAAGTTCCATAAATATAACATGTGTAAATTTCTAGGGCAACAAAAATGTTTTGGCAAGGGTTGGCTGTCAGACATTCTTCAACGCGGCATTATTTTTTTGAACTATCATGAAACTTGTTTTGCTGAAAGACTGGAAACTATTGAATATATAAGCTCCTTTTTAATAATAGTCTACAGGACATATTATATTAAGTGTTTTCATTAGAATTGCTGGTCCAGTGTGCAGAGCACGTGAGAATTACAAATCAGTACTGTTTAGCGTGTCAATTGTCATTGGCTCTCTGTTCGTTTAATCATGACAAGTGGATGTTGGGAGTGTTTTGTTCTTACAAGTTGCAACAGCACTGTTTAGCTAAACCGCACTGTGGAGAAGCTGCAACAGCAGCTCATGGAGGAACAGAACGCAAGGCTGGCAAAGGGCTATATTATTTAGCAAAGGCTGAGCTCAATACGTGCACTTCCAGAAAGGCCACTCAACACAACCGCAAGAACCCCCCAAACCGCAGGAATTCCCCAATGAAGCTGTCAAAGGTACAGATCCCCAAGTAAACTCAAGAACCCGGCGGACAGACACCAAGAAACTGGACAATTCTGAGAGGCCAGGTATCCCCGCACAGCCCTCAAGGATCAGGAAAACCCTGAGCTCTAGCACAAGCAGCATATAATCGAGAGGAGACCAGCCAATCATTGGGGTCATAACAGCACCCATGGGAACGAAAAAGGATCGGTTGCATCCACCGAGAGAACAAAAGCCTAGATTTTCAAATTGGTTTCTAAGACACATTTTATTTGTATTAGAGACCAAAAGGAAGTCGAAAGGAGCTTTTGCTAGCTTCTGTGGGATCCAAAAAGTCAATGCACAAGATATCCCAGAGAAGCCAGTATTTCAAATCAAAGGCCTAGACAAACAGGACTGGGTGTATTTTCTAAAGCTAGACAGCAGTCACCATCTGTCTCCTCACACCAACTGCGTATATCGGCAAAATGGCACATTAGGTTGCAAAGTAATGATCTGGAGATCGAGTGTTGCAAACTTTAGCCAAGTCTGGTGAAAATTAGGTTTAGTTCAGAGCATAATAGGTCCATGGAAGTACAGGTGCAACATAAATGTGCCACATCTGTTTTGGCACTGCAGCTAATACCGTTGCAACAATAGGAATGGAAGCGTAAGAGTCACTGTAGTCCATTGCTAATTTAAATGTTGCCCATCACAACTGGACAACGTTTTTTCAGAGGCAAAAGAAAAGCGAGTAAAGAAGGCCACAATTAAATCTAAGACCTATTTGATAACAGTGGCATTCAGACTGTTGTAAACAACAAGAAGGCACAGAGAGGCAGAGGATGTACCTAGAATTAGCAATGCCGGAAGCCAAGTCATCGCCATCACCAGTTTTATCAGCTGAGCCTCCCAATATCTTCCTTGCAACCTGCCTGGTAGCTGAGGACCCACCTTTTGATAGTGGCGTTGGCGACCTTGCACGCTATATCGAAGTGCATAAAGTTTGTAAGGCGACCTGAGTTGGTGGCAACAACAAATTTATTGAGTGTTCGAAAGCATGGGTTACCTTATCCTTGCCGTAGTTTTTGGTGCTCTGTGGTGTCTGAGAAGAGATACCTCCAGTTGGGACAGAGTCTGCTGATGTAGACTTGGATGCAGCCCGCGCAGACGAAATTGATGAAGGTTGGGATCCACTGGGTGAAATTGGAACCTGACCTCCATCACCAATCTCGGCGACAACCGTGTTAACCTGGAAACACACATTGCCTAAAGCAATGGTGCTGTCTGTGAAGCTTACGTTGAATGTGTACACCTTTTTCATCAGCTTAGTTATTTCATCAGGAATAAATCCGGGTGGATTATCCGCGATCAAGATGTCAAGTGGTTTCTTAACAATGCGTTGTGCCATACGTCCAAATACTATGAAATCAGTCTCGCCTGTCTCATCTCCTGCTGTGATGAGCAACCTGTACCTGCACATAAAGTAGCAGTCACAGATGTATGATTAAGGAGTAAGAAGGCATAGATGTACCAGACCAAGAAACATCACATACCTTGGATTAGGCGGACCAACATGGCCACAACCAGAGTCCGAGCATTTATAAGCATCACCATGAGGCTTTGTTTTCTTGAGGCACTTTCTACAGGACTCGTACCACCATAGTTGATCAACCTTAAGAACGGTAACTGTTACCAACCACTCAACTTTCTAAAGAACAGTTAAATGAGGCAGTATAGGGGTTAGCATTGTTCTCTTAGGCACACAAGAAGAGTGTATAAAAAGACGTAGTCGATTAGCATGAAAGAATCACCTCATGCTTGAATGGATGCAGGTGTTTGATTTCAGATACTTTCTTATGCTCAGCGGTAGAAATCCTCAGCACACGCTGCGTCGAACCAGTAGCAGACATAATTGGGCTCCTTTTATGCTGCAAGCTAAAAAAGGAGACAAGCGAGCTGGACATATAAAGGGTAGATCTATATTTTTTGGCGCTCAAGGGAAGCGGGTGACGTGTTTATGGTACCTGGCTGCAAGGCTTGTTGCCTCTGGAACCTGCGGATTCACGTACCATTTGCAAGACGATCCACCTGTTAGCGAAGTGGTACCTGAAAGGTTTGGAACCTTGGGTAAACATAGTCTTAATAGAAGTGTAAATAGCAAGGTTAGACAAACATACCAGCATAGGATCTAGCAAGAGTACCAACAAAGATAATAATCTGGAGTGAGTCTTGGCCGGCAATACTAATCTGATCAGCCGGGAAGGAGGTTGCCTGCTCACCCCACAGCACAACCTCAAGGGGAGTACAGCTAAAAACGCGATTAAAACAAGTCACAAGTATAACCTCATGGGTAAAACAACTTGCTGCAGGGGTAAGTAACTAACCTCTCATTTTGTATAGTGATGGATCTCTTTGCTGTTTGAGTCTGGCGCATCTTTGTACGAATGGTTGCGACATCCGAGATCATGGTGACCGCGCCAATGACATCTATTTTACATAACAATATAGAGTGACAAGAGAGCATTTGGTAGAACTGTGTAAAACGCATGATGGATTCATGCTATGTACCTATGAAATACTCCCTAATGTCCACAAGGGTTGTAAGCTGGTCAAAGGGAGTGAGGGAGTAAACAATCTCTGGAAAAGCCGGTGGCACTTCAATAAGCGCCTCGATTGTCATCCATTTTGTGAAACCGATCATGATATCGTTGTCAACAGGCTTGTACATCCTATTTGCTTTCCTGATCTGAACGTAGGAGATGTTGTAGACATTGCCCTCCTTTATCATGGGCTTGAAAACGACAGCGAGTGGAGGGTATATTTGAGCATGAGCACTGCCACCCTACACAAAATAAAAGAAATGTCTCTGTCACTATACAATTTTGGCATAATTTTTAGTGATATCATGTATTTCAATGTTATAAGTGAGGTAACCATTATGTCTGAGAGGGACTGAAGCCAGACTAACTGTCGTAATACGAAGCTAAATGGAGGGAGTAGCATCTATTTAGAATGTGGTTAAATATTTATTGGACCATGTTAACATTTTCAGGAAGATGCTGCTGCCATATTCTGAGTAGCATACAAGGACAAGCCTGGAATAATTTTGTGGGATGTAGTTAATGCACCAGAACCAGTAAGTCTGTGGGAATGCTGCCTTAATTCAAATCTACATCAATGTTCATGTAATAAGAAGATTGCATACCTCCTCATCGATGAGGACCATATCAGCGTGGAGGAGCTTCGACTCATCCTGAGGATCATAAAATTCCCACATACGGGAGACACGGACACACAACCTGTCACTGCAATTCCCAATCATAAGGCTACCAATCAGAACCTCTGCCATCTGCAAAGTAAAGGCAAAAGAGGAACAAGAACATTTGTCTAATGAGTATGTGTTGAGAGTAAGAGATGAAGTAAGCACGCTGAATGTCAGAATAAACACCTTAGTACAAAAGAGGTACCATCGATGAGTGGTGCACGCATAGAAAATTTCAAAAACAAAAAAATGGAAGGGGGCAACAGTATGGTACATAAATGTATCTACAATATGCACATTTGTACACAAATGAGATCTGTAATAGGTGAGCTGCGCTACGAAGATGCTGCTAGCGCAACATCTAAGACCTCGTGGTAAACAACATTTCGAGTACAGGAGCCACAGGAACCATCATCATTTTCGATCACAATTCTAAGCCCCTCCCTGGATGTCGCACGCGAAACAGCAACATAGAGCTGGCCATGTGTAAATACTGGTTTCTTTAGGTACAGGCCAATAGTGGAAAACGTCTGTCCTTGGCTTTTATTTATTGTCATGGCATAGCAGATGCGTAATGGGAACTGGGTCCTCTGCAAAGTGAAAGGCCATTTTACGTTCGTTGTGTTCAGCGCAATTCGTGGAATGAATACCTCATCGCCAATCCTGGATCCTGTGAGTATTATGCATCGCAGAACACGCTGACCTAGCTGGGAAATAAGCAGCCTTGTCCCATTACAGAGGCCCATAGTTTGGTTCAGATTGCGAAGCAGCATCACCATCGCACCCTCTTTAAGCACAAGTTTGTGGCAAGGAAAATTGGGTGCATTTATGGAATTGAGGAATTCGGTTGGGTAAAGCACATCAAAATCTAGAATGTGTTCTGCTGATTTTGAAATTGTGTCACAGATAATGCACTCGACGCCATTGCCAGGTACCATCGAAACAATACGCTCGTTGATGTCATCAACAGTTGAATTATTAGGACAAATGATAGCCCGCACAACTAGGTAATCATAGTTTCTGTGATTTGCAATAAAATTTGGGTACACTTCAGTTATAAGTGCTAGGATCTTGTCACCGTCATCATGAATCAATAGATCGGGAGGGATCGTGATCCACGAAGGCTCGGCCTCGCCGTCCATCTTCTCAACAGGAACAGTCCCATCTCCGATGGACAGAACCCATTTGCTAAATTCAGCAAGAGCAGCACGCTTTTCCGATGGTAGGCATGGGTTGGTAAGACGCATGTTCGTATGTAGGCTCAAGAAGCTAACATGGCGCCAAAGCCTAGAGTTGGTAATGCAAGCATTAACAACTGCAGATCGTGATCCCTTACGAACAACTGGTAGAATATGACGAAAATCGCCGCCCAAAACAACGACTTTGCCACCAAACGGGATAATTGCGTTCGCAGGTTCGTCCTCCGAGAGGATATCGCGCATGGTTCTGTCTAAGGCCTCAAAGCAATGTCGATGCGTCATTGGCGCTTCGTCCCATACAATCAATGAGGATACCTGTATGAGTTCAGCAAGCATGGTCCCTCGCCTAATAGTACATGTAGGAAACGGGTGACGCCTAAGAGGGGGGGGGGTGAATTAGGACTTCTAAAACTTTTACTAAACTAGGCCACAATTAAATCCCTAGAGCAAAACCTATGCAAGTAATCAAAACTAGAATGTGCAACCTAGGTTTTGTCTAAGTGTTGCTATCTCTACCGCAAAGGCTAAGTTTCAATCTACACTAAATAAGTATGACTACAAGATTGAAACTTAAATGCTTGATATAAATGCGGAATGTAAAGAGCTAAGTAGAGAAGCAAACTCTCGTGGATGACGCCGGTATTTTTACCGAGGTATCCGGAACCACGCAAGGTCCCGACTAATCCTCGTTGGTGCCCCTACGCAAAGGGAAGCCCACGCGAGGGCCAAGCACCACGGTCGAGCAACTCCGTAGAGAGCCACGGGCCTTCTCCACGCGCAAGTGGTGCTCCGTTTCCAGCTCCTCTCGGACGCTCCCCGCCGTCTCCACTATCGAGCTTTCGGCCGAAACGCCGCGGGCCTCGTTCCCTCCGGTACACGGTGGCGGCCGTGACACAAACGCGGTTGTCACGGTCTCGCAAGACTCTCGCCCCACTCGGTACAATTACAACGACTCACGCAAGAGCCGAGGGGTTGTGTGGTTTTACAAAACTCACTCAACTAACTAGGATTCACCTAGAGCAAGCGCTAATGCGGTCTAACTAACCTAAGCACTTCGCAAAGCACCTACGCTAATCACCGAGTGATTCTATTAAGCACTTGGGTGTTTGAGCACTTGGAAATGTCTACAATATGCCTTGGTATGTTGCTTGGGCTCCCACACTAGAGAATGGCCGGTTGGGGTGGTATTTATAGCCTCCAAGCCCCCAACTAGCCGTTGGACAGAAAGCAGCAGCTTTCTGTCGTCGGGTGCACCGGACAGTCCGGTGCACACCGGACACTGCACTGTAGCATGTCCGGTGCCGCCACGTCAGCCGACCGTTGGCGCCTGTAGCAGTCGACCGTTGGATCCGACCGTTGGATTCGACCGTTGCCGTCTGCCCGTTGGCACACCGGACAGTCCGGTGCACACCGGACAGTCCGGTGCTACAGCCAGAGAGCGCCTGCCTGCGGCCTCTCTGCGCAGACTGTCCGGGACTTCACCGGACAGTCCGGTGCACACCGGACACTGCGCTGTAGCATGTCCGGTGCGCCACCAGGCGCTGGCTGACAGCCCTTTTCCTTGGAATTCTTCGCTGATTTCTTTGGGCTTCTTTGTTCTTGAGTATTGGACTCCTACGCATCTTTTTATGTCTTCTTTTGAGGTGTTGCATCCTCATTGCCTTGGTCCAATTCTCTCCGCATCCTGTGAACTACAAACACAAACACTAGAAGACTTATTAGTTCACTAATTGTGTTGTTCATCAAACACCAAAACTCAATTAGCCAAAAGGCCTAGGGTCCATTTTCCTTACAATCTCCCCCTTTTTGGTGATTGATGACAACACAACCAAAGCAAGCAAATAATACAAGTATTTGAATGAAAATATGCAATCTACTTGCTAAGATGCATGATTGTCCCCACAATGTGATATTATGGACTTAAGCCTCCCCCTAACTCCATAATTCACTTACTTCCTATTTTTGGACCAAATAACCAAAACCACTTGAAAAGCCATTTGGAGATATAAAATTTTAAATTGGTGGTGTTTGGTGTTTGATATAGTTTTCATTGCTTTGGTCCCTAAACTTCTCCCCCTTTGGCATCAACCACCGAAAAGGAAGACATTAAAAGCATGTAGGAAGTAAATAAAAGCTTGCCCTCAACAAGAAATCTATCAAATGATACCACTAAAAGGATATTAAAATAAACCATATGAATGATACCACTTGAAGGAGTCCTCAAAAGATTACTCCCCCTAAATGAGTATTCTCTTTTAGAAAGAGTTTTTCTCCCCCTTTAGAGATGAAGAAATACTCCCCCTGACAGAGATCTTCTACTTAGGAAAAAGCATGTGAAAATTAGAGGTGCAAGACATGATTTGAAAAGACTAACTTCCCTTATGCATAGGTAACAGAATATGAGTTAACTACTTATGCATTTTTAGCAACATGGAAGCATATGATATGAAATATAGTCTAATCAAATATTGGAGAAGACATGTAAATGATACTGAATGTAGTCTCAAAAGATACCAATTGAAAGTCAATGGTGAGCTTGAGAGACATGAGAGTTCTTGGAGATTTTGCAGTGGAAGATTGTTGTCTTTCTCCGGGGACTTTATTTTCCTTACAATGAGACTATCACATGAAATAGACTTGAAAAGATGTTAGTCTCAAAGTATTAGATTATAGAGTAACCTCCCCCTAAAGGTGTGCATACAAGTTTTGAATACTTGTAGGAGACATGCACTTTGATTTGATATCAAGAGGGGCAAATTATCTATAATCCAAACTTTGGCACATATAAGTTAAATGATACACTTTGTAGAAATCAAAATTTTCAATTGATGCATCATTTACTATGGAGTGATATAGAAGCTATGTGCCGTGCTTAAATAAACATTTTAAGCCATGTAGGTTTGCTTAAGTATATGAGTTAAGAACAAGCACTCCTACCATATGATTTACCTAGTATGCATGATTTTAAACAAAAGTACATAACAAATGTAATACTAGGCAAGAAAGGTAAACTAGATAAAAGATAAATAGATACGCATATCTAAAAACGAAGAATACAATAAAACTAGTTACCTTAGTCATGGGTGGGAAATTTGGGTCCAAAATTTTCACTAACCCACTTGGCAATAAACTTGATCCAATATGATGTACCCCATGATATACATCCCAACTTTGCCAAGTCTCCAAATTTCCCGAAGACCTTTGGTCCACTCACTTCCCTTTCGGGATCCAAACCTTCTTGGTGCTTTTCATGGTTGAAATTATCTCTTTTGGCACCCAGATGCGTCTGGCCCCCTTTCCTTTGTTGGCTTGCTTGTTGGCCTTGATTGCTATCACCTTTCCGTTCTTTTTCTTCTTGATCAAATATGGTGTAGCATCCTTTTTGTTCACCTTTTTGATGTAGGTGTTGGAGATTTTGCTTGATGGCTTTTGCTTGAGCTTTTGCCTTTGTTTATCCCCGGTCATCGCCTTGCATTGGAAAGACTTGTGGCCTCCCTTGTGGCATAGCCTACAAATCACAGTTTCTCCCTCTACAGGCTTGTTCACTCCCGCAGTGGTGTTATCCTGTGGAGGTCGGATTTGTTTGGCTTTGCCTTTCTTGTCATACAAAGCCTTGCCAAGGCGAGCCACTTCTTGCTTTAATTGTTCATTCTCCTTTGCAACCTCATCCGAACATGTCTCTACAACAATATTCTCAACAACGACTTGGTTGCAGGGGTTAGAATCATCAATTAAATCGAAGCAGGAAGTAGAAACATCTTTCTTAATTATTTCAGGTATTTCAACTAAAGATGCTGCTGGGGTGCTACCAATGTTTTCTAGCTTAGTAGTTAGCTCATTGTTGTGTATGCTAAGAATTTCCATTTTCTCTAGCAAATTTTCAATAGCTTCTTGGGAGCTAGCTAACTTAGCCTTAAGTTTTTCATTCTTTTTAATAAGGCTGTCATCGGTAGCAGTGGATGGAGCACTAGATTCTAATAGCTCAATTTTAGTTGATAGCTCACTATTTAAGTTTGCAAAAGTTTCAAATTTTTCTAGCAAACCTTTGTAATCATTTTGAGAGCTAACCAACTTATTTTTCAAAGTTTTAAGTTGAGCTTTTTGCTTAGTGCAAACATCCTGGAAAAAGTTTACGGCTTCCGCAAGCTCTTCTAGAGAGGCATTTCCCTCACCTTCATCATCACTACTACTTTCATCACTAGAGGATGGAATGCTTTTGTTACCTCTTGCCATAAGGCATTTGTGTGATGACTGTGATGATCGTGACGAGGGCCGGTGGCTGCGCGTCCTTGGAGGTTCATCTTCACTTGAAGAATCATCCCAAGTTCTAACACTTGTGAGCGCCTTGCCTTTGCTCCTCTCCTTTTTGGGTTTGGCCATATTTGGACAGTTGTCCCTGAAGTGGCCCTTCTCCCCACATGCGAAGCATCCTCTCTTCCTTTGCTTTTTCCTGTCAATGTTAAAGAGAAGATCCTCGACCTGCAGGGGCACACCCATTAGATTAATCTTGCGGATCATCCTCATTACCTTTCCGACGCGTCGGATTGTTTCTTCGTCCTCGGAGGATGATGTGCATGGTTGATTATCTTCATCATCATCACTTTCTTCTTCTACTTCCTCTTCTTCGCTTGAGGAACTTGGAGTGGGAGCCTTCTTTTTGCCCTTCCTTTCATCACATGCAAAAGCATATGGTCTTGAGGAAGTTGGCTCCTCTCCCCGACTCATTTTTCGCGACATCTCAAAGGCCGCGATTTTCCCAATCACAATGGTCGGGGTCATGTTGCTCAAATCCTCCATGTTGTGAAGGATGGTGATGATGCTCCCATATCTTTGTTGTGGTAGCAGGGAGATAATCTTCCTCACAATGTCCGCATCACCTAGCTTATTAATGCCAATAGAATTGAGCTCATTGATAATTAGATTCAAACGAGAATACATGTCTCTAACAAGCTCATCATCTTTCATGGCAAAAGAATTATACTCATTTAAGACTAGGCAATGTTTTTGCTCACGGACATTGGATGTGCCGTCATGGAGCTCATGCAATTTTAGTCAAATCTCATTAGCAGTTTTCAAGGTAAATACTTGATTAAAAATATCCATGCTAAGAGATTCATACAAGCAATTTTTGGCTCTAGCATTTAAATGAATTTCTTTTTCCTCACTCGTGGTGGGTTTCTCGGGATTCTTGAGGGGTTTCATCCCGTCACGAGTGACTCTCCAAACACCTAGATCAACGGCCTCTAGGTAACAAGCCATTCTAGCACTATAATATGGGAAATTAGTGCCGTCAAAGTGTGGTGGCCTATGGGTATCCATCCCTTCCTCTAAAAAGCGTCGGCTCTTTTAGCGGTGAAGCTAAAACGTTTCAAATGAGCCAAACCGGGTTCTGATACCAATTGTAGGAAACGGGTGACGCCTAAGAGGGGGGGGGTGAATTAGGACTTCTAAAACTTTTACTAAACTAGGCCACAATTAAATCCCTAGAGCAAAACCTATGCAAGTAATCAAAACTAGAATGTGCAACCTAGGTTTTGTCTAAGTGTTGCTATCTCTACCGCAAAGGCTAAGTTTCAATCTACACTAAATAAGTATGACTACAAGATTGAAACTTAAATGCTTGATATAAATGCGGAATGTAAAGAGCTAAGTAGAGAAGCAAACTCTCGTGGATGACGCCGGTATTTTTACCGAGGTATCCGGAACCACGCAAGGTCCCGACTAATCCTCGTTGGTGCCCCTACGCAAAGGGAAGCCCACGCGAGGGCCAAGCACCACGGTCGAGCAACTCCGTAGAGAGCCACGGGCCTTCTCCACGCGCAAGTGGTGCTCCGTTTCCAGCTCCTCTCGGACGCTCCCCGCCGTCTCCACTATCGAGCTTTCGGCCGAAACGCCGCGGGCCTCGTTCCCTCCGGTACACGGTGGCGGCCGTGACACAAACGCGGTTGTCACGGTCTCGCAAGACTCTCGCCCCACTCGGTACAATTACAACGACTCACGCAAGAGCCGAGGGGTTGTGTGGTTTTACAAAACTCACTCAACTAACTAGGATTCACCTAGAGCAAGCGCTAATGCGGTCTAACTAACCTAAGCACTTCGCAAAGCACCTACGCTAATCACCGAGTGATTCTATTAAGCACTTGGGTGTTTGAGCACTTGGAAATGTCTACAATATGCCTTGGTATGTTGCTTGGGCTCCCACACTAGAGAATGGCCGGTTGGGGTGGTATTTATAGCCTCCAAGCCCCCAACTAGCCGTTGGACAGAAAGCAGCAGCTTTCTGTCGTCGGGTGCACCGGACAGTCCGGTGCACACCGGACACTGCACTGTAGCATGTCCGGTGCCGCCACGTCAGCCGACCGTTGGCGCCTGTAGCAGTCGACCGTTGGATCCGACCGTTGGATTCGACCGTTGCCGTCTGCCCGTTGGCACACCGGACAGTCCGGTGCACACCGGACAGTCCGGTGCTACAGCCAGAGAGCGCCTGCCTGCGGCCTCTCTGCGCAGACTGTCCGGGACTTCACTGGACAGTCCGGTGCACACCGGACACTGCGCTGTAGCATGTCCGGTGCGCCACCAGGCGCTGGCTGACAGCCCTTTTCCTTGGAATTCTTCGCTGATTTCTTTGGGCTTCTTTGTTCTTGAGTATTGGACTCCTACGCATCTTTTTATGTCTTCTTTTGAGGTGTTGCATCCTCATTGCCTTGGTCCAATTCTCTCCGCATCCTGTGAACTACAAACACAAACACTAGAAGACTTATTAGTTCACTAATTGTGTTGTTCATCAAACACCAAAACTCAATTAGCCAAAAGGCCTGGGGTCCATTTTCCTTACAGTACACATGGCTGTTTCGTTCATGTCGAAAGGTATCTTGAAACGTGAATGTGTGGCTCGTCCTTTAGGCATTAGCAAAGAAGCAACACCTGAGGAAGCAACAGCAAGTACTATCTTTCCTTTCGATCTAATGTTTGCAATCAGAGTATTCCATAGGAAGGTTTTCCCTGTGCCGCCATGGCCAGAGACAAAGAAAAATCCGGGTAAGGAAGATAGAACTCTACCGATAATGGTATCATAGACATGTCGTTGATCGGTATTTAGCTGGGACAGAAGAGATTGGGCTTGCATGGACAACACCAACGGTTCAACGTCGAGTTCATCGTTAAGCAGCCTATTTTCGTACATGGGATCATTTCGTGCAGACAGTTTGGGCAAGTTGAAGTCTTCAATATTCCCTCCGCTGTTAGAAAACAGTTGTGTTAGCTTCTTTATCAGCAGCGGCATAAGTTGTTCCGGTGGCACAACGTAGCGCGGATTGGCCAGTGCGCGGGTGAGTGAGCGGTGAATGTCATCCGTGAAATATAGCTAGTACTTATCAAATAAAGCACGGACATTGCCAACCGAGCAATGGAGGGCAACTGTTACAAAGAGTTGGCGAAGCTGGTGTGATGAGGCAGAGACGATGGCCTCGTCAAAGAGAAGGCTCCATTCGTTATCGCTCTCAAGAAGGCCCCTCGCCTCACATGCCTCGCGAAAGGTACCATAGACCGTGCCACTAAATGTCCTTAGATCAGCGTAACTCGTTGCACCTTTAACTATCATCAATAGCATGCGCAAGTAGTACAGTTCACCGGCCGTTGGATGAACGTAGTACATCCGTCCAATTTTGTGACAAGGGGTTCTTTTCCGCCACAGTCGATCCGAAGAGTGCCAAGACCACTCAGTAGGGAAATCACAGTATGTTAGGTGTCGGTATCCAGGATGTCTTGCATTGGTGTTAAACCACTCAGTTAGCATGGAACTTTTTGCTGCGGGGGACTCTAGGAGAGACGCTAAGGTAGTACCCGGTTCATACCGAACATAGTCATTGTTGGGCAAATGGACAACAAGACGTTCAACCGCAGGTATTCTAAAATGAATGTCGAACTCCAAAATACGCCAGATGGCTTCACATATGGATAGGTATCTTGCATCGATATACTCTTGAATTTCATTGCGAGGAGCTACCTGAGGTTCAGGTGACGCGTTGGCTGTCTTTGCCGTCACCTCAAAATATACCTTCGCTCGATCACTTCCTTTAGTAACGTACTTAAACAAGTATTTAATCATGTTTGATTTGTTACACCACTCAACGTTGATATGTGCACAGTATTTTTTTAGCAACACCATGTTATAAGGAACAACGCTCCTGTTATCTAGCTTAACCCCATTTTTAACAATATATCTATCATCATCGCGTCTCTTATATATCACGAATCCAAAATCGTCAACGATAGTCTCAGCCTGGAAGGACTTAGGGTAGTTTTTTGAGCATTTGTCATTCTTCATACAAGGGCATCTTTTGTTGTGTTGACCGCATGGGCCGTGCATCATGAATTCATCAACCAATGCATATCCCAATGGGTCAGTCCTGAAATCAGGTACCTCAGCACAGATAAATCCATCAATAGTGGAGGCATCAAAGTCAGAGGAGCGATTTGCCAGCCAAACAAGGCAATGGATGTGGGGTAGGCCACGTTTCTGGAACTCCACAGTATATAGCGCTGCAGAAATGTTTGGTAAACACGAGGTTTTTAGATGGAAAGTGATAGGTTGAGGGAAGAACACGTAAAGGGCCACAAACGCCAGCATACCTGCAAGTATAGGGCCAAACGTCTTTCCCTCCCTGATATCAGCTATGAACTCATCGACTTTCATGTGGAATACACGAACAATCACATCGGAGCGATCGCATGGCTGCTGTCCGGTTTCAAAACGAATGGCATCCGCTATTTCTTTCCACTTAGTGTTGCACGTGAAGGTCACGAACAAGTCAGGAGGGCCAAAGACTCTACATATTGCCATAGCATCTTGGTAGTTCATCACATGATACCTTCTACCACCAGTAAACGACGAAGGAACAACCATCCTGCTTCCAACGGAATCAGCACTAACGAAACCCTTATCAATGGCATCAGACACACCCTGCACTGTTTCGCATCGCAAATCTTTCTGGTGGTCAGCTATAAACTGCAATCTAGAGGCTTCGACTGTGGAATACGCATCGACACCAATCTGATCGCTGAGCCTACCATAGCAAGTGTATGGGTTTGCATCACGCAACCTACAGTGTGTGTGGTATCTAACAAACTCAAGCATCGTTGTGTATCTACGTTTTGTTCGTTCGTTGACGTCATCATCCGCATACCTAATGCCAAGATGGAATCCATGTTCACCATAGGGAAAAAGGAGTGGGTACTGCAGAGCCATATAGCATGGATGCAAATGCGAAACACGTTTGAGACCATGGTTCTTAGCATGAACAAGGACATCGTACGTGTACTGAGCAGATGAGTAATCACCAACAATTATGGCAGCTATCTCACCGCTCGAAGGCAAATTATATTGGACATCGTGTCTAGTATTGCAGCCCAATAAACGTAACGTTATCTCGCTATTGTGTGTTTGTTCTATGCGTTCACGAGCACAACGAAAGGCCTTTACAAGCTCGTTATGCGCGTCAAGCATCTCCATCAAGGACTGTGTAATAGCGGAGTCTGGGCAAGCAGCACCGGCATCATCGCTCTCAAAAACGTGGAGCCTACTTTGTAGCTCAGCATCAGGATCATGTATGTAAAGCTGAGCAAACTTGGGATGTGAACCTGGACGAGGTAGTAACGTTCCAATTCGATGATGAACCACACCGTTAATTCGGAAAACATACGGTGCAGTACCGTTGTTTATAGCCTTGTCGATGGAAGCACCCAAGGAGGTGAAAGCGAAAAGCGAGTTGTAATATCGTATCTGGCGCAAAAAACCGTTTTGAGCGAGCGTCGCCATCAAACCTCAGAAGAGTTTGTAGAGGCTCAGGTGGTTTTTTGTAAGGTTCCAACCTGATCCGCCCACTCTTACAACAAAGGTTGTAGACAATCCTCCGCTGAGTTACAGCAGAAGCACTCTTGACACGCTCCTGGAACCAAAAGAAGGCGCCGCAAAAAGGGCATTCATGCGTTGGGCCACCATAATAAGAAAGGAATGGATTGTTGTCTGAAGGAACACAAAACAACAATGGATCAGCAGAACACAACAGAGGTAAGACATGTGCATGTGGGGACTGTAGCGCCTAGTGGGCACCTTTCAAGCGAGCAATGTAGGAGTCCTTTAGAGGAACAACATGAGCAGGTAGAGTCAAGCATGGAGCCTGTGTTCTACAAGCTCGTGCCCGCCTCCTCGCTTCAATTCGACGGTGTCTATTGGAGGTGGAAGCCTCTCTAGGGAAATGCAACAACGATCTAGGATCTATGTTTTACCAGGTCACAACAAGGAGGAGAGCATAAGAATGAGCGCGTGATGCATCATAATCCCAATATATGTACATGATACGTACGAGGTCTTAGTGGAAATGTCGACCAAACAGGGATGCACTGTTGGTTAAGCAAGGATGTCTGAGCGGTCATGTTCGATGGAGACAATACAAGTATGTCTGTGGAAACCATTGGTTAAGAAACAAGGTCATCATCTTGCAAA
Source organism: Zea luxurians (assembly GCA_029449295.1). NCBI lineage: Eukaryota > Viridiplantae > Streptophyta > Magnoliopsida > Poales > Poaceae > Zea > Zea luxurians. Next base: position 3,255,906 of record JAOPSE010000111.1, read on the forward strand.
CAGATCGAGCAACGAGCAGGGGACTCAAGCACAGCGCAAGTCATTAAATAGAAAGGAAAATGTGGCCAAAGGAACAAACCAGAAGTGGTAGGTCTCCTCTTCCTCTCATTTCCAGGAGAGGGACCAGTACTCTCACATGGTCCATGGTCCATTGGTCAGCAGTTTCTAGAATCGCAAATGGAGGCTCTAGGTATGGGACAAGAGCACAGGTATCACATTGGAATCAGTTCTGAATACCACCAGAGGTAACAGCAAGTAGGGAGGTAAAGCCAAGATGGCCAAAAAGGAGAAGCATATAGGATAAGTCAGAGTATGGATGTATGAAGCAAGTGCAAAGGTAACAAGTAAACCATAACAATTAACCAAAGCACAGGAAATAACATGGAGCACGCAGAACCTGCGACATACCTGATACGTAGCAGCGTATTCGGTGGAGCGAGCACGTGGGCAGAAGACGAAGCACGCTGCAAATTCCTGAAGCAACAATTGTAAATAATAAGAACAAGTAAATACATAAACAATAAGAACACATAGATGTAAAAAAAGAAAACACGGATAGAACCAACAAAAGGAGGGCAAAAATAGACAAAGCACAACTATACAGCACCAAAAGCCTGCATTCAGGTGACGTCGGCATCAAAAGCAAATATTCCCAACCGTAGGTAAGCAAAGGAAGTTAAACTAAGGCAGTACCAGTATGTGGTAAGGGTCTATGAGAGGAAGCGAAGGACACAAAATCAATCTCCGAATATATAACCTAAAAAGAACAAAACACAGACACAACCAGGAAAAGAAGAGCAGTAAAGAGGTGAAGGGCATATGCAGTAACCTGCCTCGGAGCTGAGACTACACAAATACAAAAGAAACACAACACCATGCCACCGAGAGGACAGAAGCACATGATCAAAGAGCAAGCACAGCACCAAGAGAGAAAGCCTGCCAACAGTGTACCATGATCCCACCACCCAAAAAAACACAAGCACAAGTACATACACACAGAGGAAAAACAAACCATACAAGCTGACTATGGTAAGTCCGTTAGTAGGAAAACACCAAATCAGGGAACAACAACATTGTTAACCCACGAAAAGTGCATCCAAAGAAATAGATCAAAAATGTTCCATACCAAATGCTGTGATGTTATCTCTACTCACATCCACAGCGTCAGTTGCACTATGGGATCTAACCCATTGTGGGTCCTCTGGCTGGGAGGTCGTAACCCTGAGAAAAAGAACAGGAAACAAAGAAAACAGAGGTTAGTGTATAATAGAAAACATTACCTAGGTCTAAACAAAGCAGGAACGTAACACAGATTCATCTGGTCCTTTCTTGTAAAGCAAATGATTGGCTAAAATAATAGCTAACACGCGCACCAACAGATGTCTTGGCAAGTTCTAGGGTTCAACAGCACAGCGAGGGACTCTCACGGCAGCCGGCGACTCCAAAAAAATAACAAAACCAAAGAGTCGTCGAGGACAACGGTAGATGTAGGGACCTAAAATACTAAGAGGGGAGGGAGAGCATAGAGGGAGGCATGTAATAATAAATAAAGTGGAAGAGGTACTATCCCTGTTCCTGTGAACCGGAGAACAGTTCCGGCGCCCATGCCTGGACAGTGCAGATCCGTGCAGCGGCGATTTCGACGAGAAGGGTCTATGGGACAGCATGGGCGAACTGGCGGAAGGGTACGACGGGGTATGACGAAATTTCACGGACAGACGCACAGTGGCAAACAGATTTGGTCTCATGGGGAAGACGGAGATGGGCGGAGCGCGGCCGGGTTGGAGCGGATGCGGGGCCCACCTGCCGGATGCCATCGCTTCTCCCGGAGAGCCGGTCGCATGTGGCCACGCCCATGCCACATGCGATCGCGCCCATGCCCACGCACAGCGACGGATGCGGAGGCAAGCTGCTTGCGTGGGGAGCTGAGACTGAGACAGCGGCGGACGACGCAGGCATGGGTTCAAGATCAGCGAGCCGTACCTGAACACCCAGATCGGAGACATGGCCACCGCGTCTCCTCCCGGCGTCGCTGCACTCCGGTCCCTCTACAGGGGCATCAGCTGTGACCTCGCTCTTTTGTTAGGCCGAAACGCAAGGGCGAGCAGAAGCAGACACAGGCGCAGCCGAGCCGCCGCCTCCCAATCCTCCGCCCCTTGCCCCCGGATCCGCGGTAGCCAGCACCTCCATCTCTGTCGCGTCACCGACCGCCCTCAGCTGGTGCGTGCTCCCCGCAGCGGGCTGGAACTGGAAGAGGTCGAAAGGGGAAGAGGAGCAGCGGATCCGGAAATCCTCAGCTGGTGCGTGCTCCCCGCAGCGGGCTGGAACTGGAAGAGATCGAAAGGGGAAGGGGAGCAGCGGATCCAGAAATCAGGCAGCGGCGGCGTGTCGTCGGCGGCTGGTGCGTGCTCCCCCGCAGCAAGCTGTAACCGGAAGAGGTCGAAAGGGGAGCAGCGGATCCGGAAACTGGGCAGCGGCGGCGTGTGGGGAGGTAGCGGAAGGGAGAGCGATAAAGCTAGATTGGATAAACAACTCGTGTTCGGAAAGCTGACGTCCGTGATAGAGTCTGCGTGGACGTGTCGGCGGCTGTGAGGATGCCGTACCCGAGAACACGGAGAGAGGCCGAAACGCTAGCGAGTTTTAAGACTTTAGATATGTATAGATTTTTTTCACCCTTTAGGGATGCAAACAAAAACCTCGGGCACCCTAAGGTTGCCCGCACATATAGTGTAAAATAAGCGATTTAACTGTAGATGACACTGTTTACATAGTAAAGTTTGAAATAATGGATAAGATAGGGTAGCTGCTAGAGACAACCTAAAATTCGTGCAGCTGAGACGTGGAAATGATTTTATTGTCTTTTTTTTGCAGTATTTTGGATTGGGCTACTAGAATTGGATGTTCTTAGGCACTTCCTCAGAACCTTTTATCTTTAACACTATTTCAGAACCTTGGTTAATATGAAGTGATTATTTGAAATATAATATATATATCATGGACATGCAACGTAGTTTGCAGAATAAAGGCACCGGCGAGTTCTGCTTGCTTACCTGTTTCATGAACTTTGCTGGCTCATCTTCTTTGCTGACATTACTGTTCTACAACACTATTTTCAAATTAAACAGTATATGCATTTGACACTTTATGGAGTTCGTATTTGGAAAATATTTAGCATGGCTTAAACTAATCACAAGTTTAATTGGTCACCTACATCTTCCCTTAGGCCTAGTTTGGATACTCTAGTAATAAGAGATATTGGAGCGAATTGGGATGTATTATGAGAGTTTTTGATCTATTGAAGATTTAAACACTCTTTGATCCATCTAAACCACTTCAATCCAAGAGTAACCAAACTAAGACTTGTTGAAAGCTCACTAATATTTGATGTAATTTCTCCTGCAGTAAGGGCTAGTTTGGCAACCCCATTGTTCATGGGATTTCCAATTTCCAAGAGAAATAAACTAATTTCTCTTGGAAAATAAAAAACTCTTGAGAAAATAGGGTTTTCAAACTAGCCCTAAAAGTTTTTATCAGCATCTAGGAGAGGACTCCCGGTGGTATCCTTGATTCTGATTGCAGATATGATTGCCGTTGTAGTTTTAGATGCACCATGTGCTCAGTAGAGGTAGTCAATTAGAAGAGAACTTGATAGAGTAACTCTATTTGCCCAAACACATATTAAGCCAATATCCTCATATCGTGTCCGACAGTTTATCTATATGGCTACCCAAAACACTGTTTTATGCTTTATACTGCACTGTTCACAGAGTTTAGTTTAAATATGGCTTGAAGATGAGTAAGCTGCTGGAGATAGCCTCATGATCAAGGTTTGATTTTGTATCTGCTTATCTCAATACTCTTGTGGAAAAATTCGATAAGATTATCTTGACCCTTTACTCCTGAAAAGTGATCCCCCAATCGGCAACATCATGAATGGTACATTCTTGGGTCAGATACTATTGTACCTAGAGGTGATAATGGATTCTAAATTTTATATTATAAAACTTAAGTATCAGATCAATTAGAAATTGACACTGTTTTTATTCATTTTTAACTAAAATTAGTTAAGGGCTCAAACAAATTGTAAAGAAACATTTTGTTAGAGTGTTAGGCCTATTAAGGCTAGGCCCATGTGGCCCATATAAAATACTATATAGCTAACCTGTTGGGTTAGTCCTAATCTATGGAATCATAACCTTAACATGGTATCAACTAGGTTTTCTCCCTCTCCCCCACAGCCGCCGCCGCCGCCTAGGGTTGCTCCCTAACCCTACAGGCGCTGCCGCCCCTAGGGTTTCTCCCTAACCCTCTGGCCGCCGCCGCCGCCCCTAGGGTTTCTCCCTAACCCTCAGGCCGCCGCCGCCTGGTACTGCCCGCACGCCGGCGCCGCGCCCCGCGCTCGTTCCTGCTCTCCTCCACGCCGCGCCGGGGGGACCCGCGCCCAGTTCGCGCGACGTCGCGCCCGTCCCTGCTCTCCACCGCGCCGCCGCGCCAGGGGGACCCGCGCCCAGTCCAGGCGACATCCCCGTGTGCCCGAGCAGCGCCTTCCCCGCGCCAGGAGGACCCGCCCAGTCCAGCCTTGGTCGCTCTGCGCGCACCGGCCGTCGTCCGCGCCCTGCACCAGTGCCTGACTGAAGCCCCAGCACACCGCCGCTCCCTTCCCATGGCTAGCGAGTTCCCTCCCCTCTCCTCCTGGGCGCGTGCTGCATCCCCAGGCAAGCGCGTCGCTGTCACTACTGCCACTGCGGTGGCCGCCATGGGTGGGCGTGCCCCCCTGGCCCCTCCCCACCCCCTCCCAGTCGCTGCAGGTGCACAGGCATTGGTGGCAGGGGCGTGGGGGTCCGTTCCCGCCTCCCCTGCGCTCGGGCCGGCGTGGGGGGCAGGGCCCACCGTCGCCGGTGGGGCCCTCACCGCTGCGGGCACCGCCTCGGCCCCTGCGGCTGTGGCGGATGTGCTTCCCGCGGGGGTTACCGGTCCGGAGGACCCTCCCCCGCCAATTCCCCCGTCGCTGGTCGTCGATCCACACTCTGTCGTCGATCAGCCGCCTCCTCCACCGATCGCCCACCCGACATACACCGTCGCCGCCCTGACTGCTGCCCGTGCGGAGCACGCGACGCGACAGGCCCGTTTGCAGGAAGCGGCCCTTGTGTGGGAGCGCGAGCGCGAGTGCGAAGCCGCGGACGCTATCGCTGCTCAGATTGCCGCCACGGAACAACTCCTCGCCTCGCCTGCGGCCCACGACGGCGGGACCACCTCCTCCGACACCGTGGGCGGCGTGTACGGTGTCCCAACCGCACCGACCGTCGGAACCGGGCCTCGCCCCATCCCCACGGTGCTCTGGCATGACCCGGCTGATCCGCTCGTGGCTCAGCTCCACCTTCAGGCTGGGAGTGTCCAGAACATTCGCCTCATGGTCCCTATTGTCCTGGAGCCAGAGTCGTCGTCCTATGCACGCTGGCGGGACTTACTACTCCTCACCCTTCGCCGCTACGCCCTGGATGACCATGTCCTCTGCGACCCCACCGGCGTGGCGCCCACTGTCGCGTGGGTGCGCCTCGACAGCATCGTGCTCACCTGGATTGGGGACGATCTCCGTTGACCTCCACAGCCTCCTCCGGAACCTTCCTCATGCTCGGGCTGTTTGGCTTGCCATCGAGGGTCAGTTCCTAGGCAACACCGAGACCCGGGCTCTCCGCCTCGACGCAACCTTCCGCACCTTCGTCCAGGGGGACCTCAGCGTCGGTGCGTACTGCCGCACGATGAAGACCATGGCAGACTCACTGGGCGATCTGGGCTGCCCCGTGGAGGACCGCATCCTCGTCCTCAACGTCCTCCGCGGTCTCAGCGATCGCTACGCCCACCTCCGGTCGTTGATCATGCGCCAGTGCCCCTTCCCTACCTTCCTCCAGGTCCGCGACGACCTCGCCCTAGAGGTGATCACTCTGGGTGCTCAGGCTGCCTCGATCTCCGGCCCGGGGTCCTCGTCCTCCTCGACGGCACTGGCGGCTGTCACCCTGACTCGTCCACATCCTCCATCACATTCCGCCATTGGCCCTTGTCCTTCCGGGCCGAGCATGGGCGGTGGAGGTCGAGGTGGCGGAGGCGGGGGCGGTGGTGGACGTCGCCGCCGTGGTGGCCGTGGTGGTGGTGGTGGTGGTTCAGGCGGTGCTGCCCGTGCCATCACACCGACGCCGGGAACCCAGCAGGGTGCGCCTTGGCCCACTTTCCACCACCCGTGGTCAGGGCGCATCTCCATGTGGCCGTTCCAGGGGCCAGGTTCTGAGGCTCGTCCCCCGACGGCCATGTTTGCTGGTGCTCAGCCGGGGTTCGCCTTCGCCTCACCGTCGCCCTGGACCTCGACGCATGCCGCTTCGTCGTGGCCCACGTCGTCGGATACGCCATCGTCCGGGCTGGTTGGTTGGGACGCGGCCGCCCTGGCTGCCTTCCAGACTCCCACTCTGACTCCGCCGATGGGTCCCGAGTGGATCGCTGACATCGGTGCTACCTACCACACCACTCCCAACCCTGGTATACTCACCTCTGTTCGCCCTCCTTCTTCCTCTCTCCCTTCATCCATCATGGTGGCGAATGGCTCGTGTCTTCCTGTCACATCTGTGGGTGCCACCGGCCCTCCCGGCTCTTTTCGCATTCCCGATGTTCTTGTCGCTCCTTCTTTGGTCCACAATCTTCTTTCTATTTGTCAGTTTACTGCTGATAATTCTTGTTCTGTCGAGTTTGACTCTTCTGGTCTTACTGTGAAGGACTCGGCAACTCGGCGCCCCCTCCTCAGATGTGACAGCACCGGCCCCATCTACACCCTTCGGCTTCCGCACGCCACATCTTCTTCGTCTTCGTCACCTGACACAGCTGCTGCTTTTGCCGCCACCACATCTTCTACTACCTGGCATCGTCGCCTTGGACACCCCGGACGTGATGCATTACTGTAGCTTACTCGTAGTGCCACTATCCCATGTACTCAATCCCCTGAGGAGCATCTATGTCATGCGTGCCAGTTAGGCCGCCATGTTCGTCTTCCGTTTCCTCTTCTTCCTCGCATGCTACTCATGCTTTTGATCTTGTACACTGCGATTTGTGGACTTCACCCATTACCAGTATGTCGGGTTACAAATACAATCTTGTCATGCTTGATGATTTTTCTCATTATGTGTGGACTTTTCCGTTACGTGCCAAGTCTGAGACTTTCCCCACCCTCCGCCACTTCTTCGTCTGGGTGTCTGAGAGCACCTAGAGGGGGGGGTGAATAGGTGATCCTGTAAAACTTGAAACTTAAGCCACAAAAACTTGGTTAAGCGTTAGCACAATAATCGCCAAGTGGCTAGAGAGGAGTCTCAACAAAACACAATAACCACAAGAGATCAATCACAGAGATGGCACAGTGGTTTATCCCGTGGTTCGGCCAAGACCAACGCTTGCCTACTCCACGTTGTGGCGTCCCAACGGACGAGGGTTGCAATCAACCCCTCTCAAGCGGTCCAAAGACCCACTTGAATACCATGGTGTTTTGCTTTACTTTTCTTTATCCCGCTTGCGAGGAATCTCCACAACTTGGAGCCTCTCGCCCTTACACTTGAAGTTCACAAAGAAGCACGGAGTAAGGGAGGGATGAGCAACGCACACAAGACACAAAATCAGAATGTCAACACGCACACAAGTCGCAACAAGAGCTCGCAACACAACCCGATGAGTTCACAACTCTAATAGAGCTCTAGATGCTATCACGAAGAAACAAATGCGTGGAATCGAAGTCTCAGTGCTTAGGAATGCTTTGAGTATGCTTGGTGTTCTCCTCCATGCGCCTAGGGGTCCCTTTTATAGCCCCAAGGCAGCTAGGAGCCGTTGAGAGCATTCCAGGAAGGCTGATCTTGCCTTCTGTCGACTGGCGCACCGGACAGTCCGGTGCACCACCGGACACTGTCCGGTGCGGATTTCTTTCCTTCTATGGCGCAGTCGACCGTTGCTGATTGAGAGTCGTTGGCGCACCGGACACTGTCCGGTGCACACCGGACAGTCCGGTGCCCCAATGTGACCGTTGGCTCGGCCACGCGTCACGCGCGGAATCCTCGGCCGACCGTTGCCCCGGCTGACCGTTGGCTCATCGGACAGTCCGGTGAATTTTAGTCGTACGCCGTTAATCATCTCCCGAGAGCGACGAGTTCGCCTGTGAACGGCTCACCGGACAGTCCGGTGCACAACCGGACAGTCCGGTGAATTATAGTCGTACACCGCCGTCGAACTCCCGAGAGCAGCAAGTTCGCCAGAGCCAGTCTGGCACACCGGACACTGTCCGGTGCACCCAGACTGAGCAGACTTTGGCTGAACAAAGCCATCTCATTTCCAACTCGATTTTTCCTGTTTCCAGCACTTAGACACAATACATTAGTCCATAAAACAATGTACTAAGTCTACCTTTTGACATGATTTGCACTTTGTCCACCACTTTGCATAGATTAACAACAAAAGCACTTGTGTTGGCACTCAATCACCAAAATACTTAGAAATGGCCCAAGGGCACATTTCCCTTTCAATCTCCCCCTTTTTGGTGATTTATGCCAACACAACATAAAGCAACTAGAACAAGTGCAATATCAATGCAAATGAAAACTCAATACAGTTTTGATTCATATTTGACATATATGGATCACTCTTTGCCACCACTTGGTTTGTTTTTGCAAATCAAACTCAATTTCCTATCTCTAAGTCAAATTCACTTGTAGAGACATAAAGAGAGGTATTCCAAAAGAAATTGATCAAGGATTTCAAAAACTCTCCCTTTTTCCCATAATCAACACTTCTCCCCACAAGAGGCCAACTTTTGACAAAAGAGATAATAAAAGAGTTTTGACAAACCAAAAGCTCTATTCTACTATTTTCAAAATTTCTCAAGTGGTAGCTGATCCATTTATTGCTTTGGCCTTTATTTTCTCCCCCTTTGGCATCAAGCACCAAAATGGGATCAATCTTGGCCCTCTAACCCCATTGCCTCACCAAAATCTTCAAATAAGAATACAAAGGCAATAGGAGTACATGAGATGAACTTGGAATAAGTTACCCTCTCATCGGAGTGCAGTGGAAGTCTTTCATGGTCCAAGTCCACCTTTTCCCTTTCAAACCTCCTTTGAGACTAAATCAAGCAAACTCAAGCACACGGTTAGTCTCAAAGGGTCAAGTTGTAACACAACGCCCCCTAAATATGTGCATCACATGCAAAAGGACTTGTGAGGTCCGGGGAGTGTTTGTACAACTTGAGCACCACAAGTAAACAACAAAATGCATAAGGAACATGATCAAAGGCATAAACACATGTATGCTATAAATCAATCCAAGTTCCGTGAATCTAAGACATTTAGCTCACTACGCAGCCTGCAGAAGGTCTTCTCATCTAAAGGCTTGGTAAAGATATCGGCTAGCTGGTTCTCGGTGCTAACATAAAACACTTCGATATCTCCCTTTTGCTGGTGGTCTCTCAAAAAGTGATGCCGGATGTCAATGTGCTTTGTGCGGCTGTGCTCAACAGGATTTTCCGCTATTTGGATAGCACTCTCATTGTCACATAGGAGTGGGACTTTGCTCAGATTGTAGCCAAAGTCTCGAAGGGTTTGCCTCATCCAAAGTAGTTGCACGCAGCACTGTCCTGCGGCAACGTACTCGGCCTCAGCGGTGGGTAGGGCAACGAAAGTTTGTTTCTTAGAGTTCCACAACACCAGGGACCTTCCTAAGAATTGGCACGTCCCCGATGTACTCTTCCTATCGACCTTACATCCAGCATAGTCAGAGTCTGAATATCCAATTAAGTCAAAGTTAGACCCCTTTGGATACCAGATCCCGAAGCAAGGCGTAGCGAGTAAATATCTAAGAATTCGCTTCACTGCCACTAAGTGACACTCCCTTGGATCGGATTGAAATCTAGCACACATGCATACACTAAGCATAATATCCGGTCTACTAGCACATAAATAAAGTAAAGACCCTATCATTGACTGGTATGCTTTTTGATCAACGGACTTACCTCCTTTGTTGAGGTCGGTGTGTCCGTCGGTTCCCATCGGAGTCTTTGCGGGCTTGGCGTCCTTCATCCCAAACCGCTTTAGCAAGTCTTGCGTGTACTTAGTTTGGGAGATGAAGGTGCCATCCTTGAGTTGCTTCACTTGAAACCCAAGGAAGTAGTTCAACTCGCCCATCATCGACATTTCGAATTTCTGCGTCATCACCCTGCTAAACTCTTCACAAGACTTTTGATTAGTAGAACCAAATATTATGTCATCGACATAAATTTGGCACACAAAAAGATCACCATCGCAAGTCTTAGTGAAAAGAGTTGGATCGGCTTTCCCAACCTTAAAATCATTATCAATTAAAAAGTCTCTAAGGCATTCATACCATGCTCTTGGGGCCAGGGGCGGAGCCAGGATTGTGATATAAGGGGGGCAGGCCAATTCATCAATACTATAGAATAAAAATATTGTATAATGTTATCAGGTGACAACTTTAGTTGAAATTTGTAGATTTTATTATCCACAAGATTTAATATAGTATGTATATAAGTTGTTGCCGCTCATTCTGCTGCTTCGCGTGATCATCTTCTTTGTACTTTGGTTGTGGGGCTATGGTAGAGGCAAGTCAAGTGGTCAGTGGCAATCGGCAGCTGCCTAGCCAGACAATACGATGAAGTATAAAGGGTGAGGTTCAGATATCAACGTCTGCAGGCGAATTAGTTTTGACGTTTAATGTATTGATTGGTCATTTAACGAATATTTTGTCTTTTTTCTCCTTTAGACTTTGATTAACATACTACACTAGAGTTATGGATCTAACACTATATTAAATTTTGTTAATTGCACTGCATAAAATTTAGAGTATATATATTTACACACAAAATTTAAACTATATATATATTCTATTGTCACAGCCTTGGGAGGGGCCATGGCCCCTGCCGGCCCCCCCTTGGCTCCGCCCCTGCTTGGGGCTTGCTTAAGTCCATAGAGCGCCTTAGAGAGCTTACACACGTGGTCGGGGTACCGTTCATCCTCGAAGCCAGGGGGTTGCTCCACGTACACCTCCTCCTTGATTGGCCCGTTGAGGAAAGCGCTCTTCACATCCATTTGGAACAACCTGAAAGAATGGTGAGCGGCATATGCTAGCAATATACGAATAGATTCTAGCCTAGCCATAGGAGCAAAAGTCTCCTCAAAGTCCAAACCTGCGACTTGGGCATAACCTTTTGCCATAAGTCGAGCCTTGTTCCTCGTCACCACCCCGTGCTCGTCCTGTTTGTTGCGAAACACCCACTTGGTTCTGAAAGTTGCCTAGAGGGGGGGGTGAATAGGCAAGTTAAAAAAATTTCAACAAAAACTAGAAGCAAACTGGGTAAAACTGAATTGATCTCGAAATTCACCCAGTTAACTTTGGAAATGAGATGTTCTAAATGATCCACAGGGTTCAAAGTAGTAGATCTGAGAAGGGCACTTCTCAAAATCCACACACCAAAAAGATATAAACAAATCTTCCACGCAATGGTGAGAGAACGAAGAACACAAACAAACACAATGAGCAAGAACACAAGAGACACAAGATTTATCCCGAGGTTCGGTCACACCACCAAGGTGCCCTACTTCCTCGTTGAGGCGCCCACAAAGAGCCGGGTCTCTTTCAACCCTAATCCTCCCTTTGCCGACCACAAAGGTCAAGCCCACACAATAATCTTTGCTCAAACGAGTGGGTAATACAAACTTTCTTATGGTCTTCCACAAGATTTGGAGACTCACAAGAGACACCTAGTCGTCTAGGAGCTAGAAGCTCCAAGAGTAATGAATCCACAAAGAACTCGATGTAGTACCAAAGCTCGAATGAAGAAGAGCAAGAGAGATAAGGAGATGAAGCACAAAAACCGCAGCTCTCAAACTCACTCAAAGATTTCTCTCCAAAGATTTGAAATGGGAGAGGCAAGAGGTGTGTGAGAGAGAGTGGGAGGTGTTTCTCAGGTTGGGAATGAAGTTTTGTGCATGCTCTACTGTGGGGAAGAGTGTGGGAGGTGTATATAAAGGTGCCCCAAAAGCTGGTGGCCGTTAGGGAAATCTGACTGAAATTCGGTTGAACCGGTTTCAAATTTGGTTGAACCGGATTCCACCAGTCGGTTTTCGGTTCACTGGCGGACTCAGCCGGAGACTGGACCGGACTCAAATTCGGTTCAACCGGTTTCAAATTCGGTTCAACCGGTTTCAAATTCGGTTGACCGGATTCAAAATTCGGTTCAACCGGTTTCAAATTCGGTTGAACCGGATTCAAAACTCGGTTGAACCGGTTTTCCAAAAATCTGCACACGACTTTTTCTGACAGGACTGACTAGAAGACTGGCAGTGACAGAGGGGAACAGTGCAGAAATCGCTTGAACCGGTTTTAGGTCCGGTTGAACCGGTTTTTGAACTGTTGCACAGATTTTGAGAAAACCGAAGTGAAACTAGGGTAAAATGGAAGTTTTAGATCAAGTATTTTGAGCTTTAGTACCAACACCAACCTTCTTTATGGATCCCCCTTGATAGTACGACGATTCCTATACTCAAGTTAAATAAAATATAATTAAGTAAACTCCTTGAGTCATTGGTGTCTCAAGTGATTTCTCCATGGTGTTGCTTTATAAGGATCACAAACATCTTTGTCTCACCTTTTGAAGCAAACACAAATCGAGCCTGTGACTTGTGCCATTTCACCATATATGAGTTCAAATCATGGCTTCAAGTCACCTTACTGATGCATCAGCATGTTGTAACTCTTTATAGCTGATTAGTTCATCGACTTAGTGCAAGTACTCTCTTCTTCACCTTAGCCATGGTACCTCGGTCTACAAGCCATCGCTTGGCCTTCACCTTCGCTTAGTTCCTCGAAGCCCTTTCCTTGCTATCTTCACCCTATCAAGCCATTCTTGAGTCACATCCTATTGAGCATCCATTGAGAGAATCATTTCTTCAATATTGTGAACCTTGCTTGAATGTCATCTAGATATAACTGCTAAGATCAATCAAGCTCTAGTTTGATTCTCATATATTCATATATGGACTAATAGTAATATGGTCAAGCCAATTCACGATTCCTCATATCTTATTCACTTTGGCTTGACCAATCCTCTTAATCACTTCAACCTCTATTATGATCATATTTATGCATAGTGATTTCTCAGGACTTGTCCATATATTCAAACCAATATAGAGACCATATTATATCCATTTGCATTGTCTCACTGTTATTTGACCTTGTGTTGAAATTTGTTCACTGATCATTATACACTATTCAAGTATGTTCATCATACTGAATTTCCTGTTCAACACTTAGCAAACTTGTTAGACCTTTAAATGTGTTGTTATCCAAATCACCAAAACTCACAAAAGGGATGAATGCACTTTCAATCTCCCCCTTTTTGGTGATTGATGACAACACATTTAAAGCTTACATAAGATTTGATAAATAAGATTTTGAATCCTATGATATAGTTTCCTCCCCCTAAATATGTGCATTTCAGAAAATACCAATTTTGTACTCAAATGCCAAAACCACATATTTGGGTCAAAGAGTGAAGACAACTTATATCATACTATTCATAGGGTGCTTTGTGTCATAAATAAACGTGGTGCTCATGACATATTATGCACTCATCAATTTCCTTCATCTTATGTTTTACTTATGATTCAACCCCCTTTTGTCAATTATTTCTCCCCCTTTTCAAAAGTCTTCTTACACTTAGTTACATAAGACTAAAGGTAAGCTTTAATGCACAATTTCTTCCCCTTTGTCATAAATCTCCAAAAAAAGATATAAAGAATATAAAGGATAGAAATTATGATTAAGCGAGATGTGAACACACTATCATGAAAAGGGTCCTTATATGGCACAAAGGTAATGGAGAAGTGTCATAAGTGATGTACCTTTGCGTTTTACCTTTTCAAAGGGGTGTTCCACACTTGTTTTGTATTTAGAGTTCATTTTGCAATCTCTTGTTGGCATAATTGTGACATAGGTCCAAGATATCGAATGAATATTGTCATACGAATTGAAAGATAAATCTTGATACCTGGAGTCTAGATGTCACCTAGCATTTTCTTATCATAACAAGAGGCAGCATGAAAATTGCACAAGTATGAATTATACAACTAGTGATCATGTACGAAAAATATCAATTGAAAACCACCAATTGATACAATTTGATAGATAATCAGATCACTAATTGCATATTACACTAAGTTCTCCTCAAGTTTTAGTGCACACATATATATGAATTCAATTGATACCTGTTGAGAGTACTTATTTGCAACTTAAAGTACCATTGGCATAAAAGGAGTATCAATTGAACATAATCATGCAACATAAGAAACATGTGCACTATTTAATCAATTAAGTTCTAGACAGGAGAATCTATAAGCTATGCTACTTCAGATATTTGTAATCCAAAAAGATGTGATACATATTTACCAATTTTAGATGACGTTGGAGTAGCATATACAAGAGAAACTCATTCTCTTATAAAATGTATAGAAGATACATTTATTGGAGCAAAGAATCTTTGATACCCATCAAAATTTGCAGTGTAAGCGATTGTCTTTGCTTGAAGATTCCTTTCTAATTTGAGACTACACACATAATAGACTTGAAAATGAAGATAGTCTCAAAGATTCAAATTATAGACCATTCTCCCCCAAAATGTGTGCATACAAGTGATGAATACTTGTTTAGCTTATGCACTTGGACTTGTGAGGCTAGGGATTAAGTTCTACAATTTGAACCTTGGTACAAATAAAGTATGAAAATATGAAATTGCACCAATTTAAGGAATTACTCATAATCAAACAGTATACTAATAGACATGATATGCAATATTTTAAGCCAAGATTCAAGTGCAACCTTGTGATGTGACTTAAGATATTGCATATACATGCATACACTAACTTGTAAGAGCCTAGATACACAAATGTAATACAATAGTTCATGGAGTGACACACCTTTGTTCCATGCCATATGGTCTTCATTATAATCATGAATTTCTATCTTAGCTTTTGATAGGCTTGACATTTCAAAGAGAAACTTATCCTCTTTAAACGATCAAGAGAAACTCATTCTCTTCAAAGAACTACACAAATTCACTAAAAGAAAATGTTAGTCTTTAAGGACACAAGATATAGAATGAGCTCCCCCTAAATGTATGCATCAAGTACATGAATTACTTGTAACATGCACTTGATTCAATTAAGATTCTTAGAGGAGTTCATCATATATCTTGGTCAAGGCATAATATATTTGAAACAATTGAATTTATGCTAGAGAACACATATCGTTCCCCAAAAGAACTAATCCATGGGGTGACATGTGGTAATTATTTGATCATTTCTTTGGAACCACTCATCCTCATTTGATGTTCTTCTTTCACCAAGGTGTGAGACTACACAACATGAACTTGAAAGAAATCATTAGTCTCACAAGATATAGGCTAAACTCTCCCTCAATTTGTGCATGCAAGAGTACACAAAGTACACTTATGCACATCAACAATACGAGGTTAAAGGAGATGTTTGTACTATATCTTGGTTTAACATAACATGCTTTACATAGATGATGAAAATTAAACCAATTGAAAGTTTAAGAACTGAAAGTATATCAATTGAAATTCTGAAGGGTAAAGCATGCTAATATGAACCTCAAACCTCATAATGAAGGATATCATATAAATATGTCACTACATCTTCATTATTTGGTTGACAAAAAGTGTAACTCCCTTCTTGAATCACTATGATTTCTTTTCTCTTTATGATTTCATCCAACCAGGCAATCTTGAACTTCATTCATCTTGGCATGGTTCAATCATACATGATATGAGACCCATTGAAACTCAATGATTGAAATAATCAAGACTCTTGTATCCGTAGATTTTGAATCCATCTTGAAAGCACTTGGAAGGACCTTGTTCAAACACTTAGAAAAGAGAGCATTAAAAACACATGGGAAGGTTTCACAAATGATGATCCTTATATGTGGATGAAAATGAACCATCATTCTTGAAACCCAAAAGGATAGACTAAATTCCTTTAAATTAGTGCACACATATAGTTGATGTCAAAGTTATATGCACTATTGAACATTTTATAATGCAATGAATTTAACCTATACTATGGTACATCCCACTAAGGATAGAATACTAAAACAACTGAAGGATAGGAAGTTTTCATACCTTGGCCTCTTATCAACTTCATCTTACTTTAGTTGAATAGTATCCTTTAAGCTTGTGATTTATCCAATTTAAAACAAGCACCATCTCTTAACATAGATTTTCTATGGATAAACTCAACACAAGAGATGGCATTAGTAGCACAAGCACTAGTTTCTTATTTAGCAACCCTTTTTTTATGTGGAAGGCAGGTGAGTTGCTAAAAATAAAGAAACCTCATAATATGGACTAAATTTCCCTTAATCCCTTATACACAATACATTATTGAATGACATAGATTTAGATATGCATGGTTATTCAATGAAGTCCAAAGGTCTAATTTAAGCCATATTATGGTGAGTGTCTAATATAGAAGAATCAAATCCAAATTAACTAGATAGAGAATACGTCACATAATTTTGGATTGTTCACCATATGATAATATTCATTCAACTTCCAATTAGACCTTTATTTCATAATCAACAACTGATGTATATCCTCAAGTGCTTCTTTTTCCTTAGTGGCTACACAAGTCACAAAAAGATAAGATTTGAAAATAACATGCACTTGAGATTCAGTTGTTACCACCCTAGATACTATCTCCAAAGATGATTTATACATTCATTATCGAGCACCCAACTTGATCCATTGAAGGAGTGATCCTGCAAAACAAGTTTAAGCTTCATATCTTGGTACCCAATTTGAATTGGGTCCTTTGAGATTAGTAGTAAGAGCCTTGAGTACCCACACAATCCTTATTGTGGCCTTTCTCTTTGTGTAGGCACCCACATATACTTGACAACCATCTTACATGGTTTCAAGTCAATATTTAATCACATAGATAAAAACTAGAGTTAAGAATAGGAGCCTTTTCTCCTTTTATTAATACATCATTGTGTTGCCTTCTTGATGATGAACCTACCTTGACTTTGGGTGCACCTAGCTTATCAAGGTTAGTCTAACAAGCATTCATATCATAAAGACAAGTTATGCATGAAATTTACAACTTAGTGATCCAATTCAATGTGAAGCATATGGATATCGATTGAAGTAGATTTCTAAGATATCAAAATATGGGTTTCCAAAATTTAGAGAGTATGGATCACTAATTGTACCTTTTACAGTTTAAAAATCATATCCATATTAGTGCATATGTATGTGATGAATATCAACAAAAAGATTCTTATGCACTTTTAGAACTAACGATAAGGGAATTTTAAACTGCATCAAGAGTAGCTATTTAGAAAACAAAGATTACAATCCATATGAATGAGGTACAAATTTACCATTTTGGATTGTCTTAGTATAGCTTACTCAAGTGAAACTTATTCTCTATGACACAAGATATATAATGTTCTCCCACTAGATATGTGCATCAAGTATTTGAATGACTTGCCACATGCACTTTCAGTTCAGTTAAGAGTCTCATGAGGAGTATATTACATATCATGGTCAAGGCATGACAAATTTGCAATGAATTAACTTATGCCTAAGAATACTTACCACCATATAGAATGTACCATTTGTTATACCAATTTGACAGATCTTACTATCTGTGGTGGTGTCATCTAAGTATTCTTCTTGTCTTCATTCGTGGAGACTTCCTTCTTTAGCTTGTTATCTCTTTTCCTTTTAAAACTAGTCGAAAAGCACTTTGAAAAGATGTATTAGTAGTACAAGGAAGTATTTAATGAATGATGATATTTATATATGAATGGCAAATAAATCATCATTTATGAGGCATAAAGGCATAAATTAAATTCCTTCTAAGTTAATGCACATGGAGCAGTGAATTCACAATATGCACTAATTTACAAATTTAAGCCAAAAGGAATTTAACCTTCATATTGACATTCATTTCCATAGAATATATTATTACCAATTGAAAGAATGCCACTTGGAAGGAACTAGTATTGATCAACTACCAATTGAAGCAATTTGTTCCATACCTTTGCCTTGAGCATTCCTAATCTTTCTTTTAGGTGAAGATTAACCTTTAAAGCTTGTGATTTTACCAATTGAAAGAGCACAATCTCTACTTATGAATTTCCTTGAAATATCTTAAAAGAGACTGTATTAGTAACACAAGCAATAGTTTCCTATTTAGCAACCTCTAGTATATGAATGACAAGAAGGTTACTAAAACAAGGAAACCTCATGATATGAACTAAATTACCCTTACAAGCATCATGCATAACATCAATTGTAAAAAAGATGAAAGTAGTATGATTATTTAATTAAGTTTTACATGACAAGTTTAATTCATAGCATGGTGAGTGATTAATGTAGAAGACTCAAAACCAATTTAAACAAGAATGAATACATCACATAGTATTGGTTCGATCTTCTTTGAATGTTGAATGGCACACTCCATTTGGGAAACACATTCTCATGTTGTGAGACATAAACACTTGGATAGAAACATTAGTCTCACAACTCTAGTCATATAGAGAATTCCCTTTTGGTAAGTGCTTTAAGAATTTGAATTTCTTACTTAGCACTCTATTCATTTAAGAACATGGGATAATACTCTTTATGTCTAGGTCATGGCAATAATATGATGATTAACTTGAAATATGCCACAAGATACATACAATCAATTTAAAGCATGTAGATTGTCACAATATAAAAATATGAACTTTCAATCTACCATATAATTAGATCCTTTCCAAAGCAAGGTAAAATCTTTTAAGTTCATTCTCAAGTGCTTCATTTTTCCTATGTGGCTACAAAAGACACAAAGGAATATACCAATTAAAAGCAATGTGCACTTAAGAATTAATTGTTACCATCCTTTGGATATCACTTGGTTGTAGGCCTTTTGCTTGATTCCCACAAAGGTTAATCCTTATTCCCTACAACACAAGTTCTTGCTAGAGATGAATATGAAGTTAGTGATATAACAACTCAATTCATCTTTGGGTCAATCTTAAAGGATAGACAATGTAAGATTGATAGCTTGAGATAAGAATTGAGTTAAACCGCTCAAGCACCCCAAAGCTTCATATCATCTCTGGGTACCTGCAAAACTTATTAAGTACATTTTGGCACCCATTTTTGGATGGGTCCACCAAGGTTAGCTAATAAATACTTAGGCACCCAAATGGCCTTTGTGCTAGTTTTAGGTGAACTACTTACCTTTCTAGCACAAGTGTCATTTTTGGGTCTCCTAAGTGAATATGAATGAATTGACATGGTAGGCTTAGGATACTCACTCATGGGACAATCCTTGCATAGGTGTCCCTTTCTTCGGCAAGTGTAGCAAATCTGATTTTTAATTTTGCAAGACTCCTTCTTGCCTTGCTTCTTGTTTGCTACATGGTTAGTGAGCCTCTTTCTTTCTAAAGTTAAGCCACTATCCTTTGTGTAGGGACATGACTTAATATCATGTCCCTTCTCATGACATTGATAACACTTTCTAGTGCATCTTCTCTTATTTGAAAGAGTGGCTTGTTTGTTACCTTGTGTGGAGCTTGTGGAGGCGTGGTTGAGGCACTTGTCATGAGCTTTGTCTTTCTTCTCTTGATGTTTGCTCATGCCTTTCTTGGAAAGCTTGATATTCTTTTGAAGGGTTTTTGTGCATGCTACGGTTGTCCCCTTCTCAAGCTTTTTCACCATATTATCACGGTTATCTTGAGAAGGTTGAGCATGACACTTTCCCTTCAAACGAGTTAAGCTCCTTTTTAGCCTCTCATTTTCTTCCTTGAGCTCATTGTTTTCTTTTGCATAGGAAACATTACTTGTTCCTGAAAATTCTAGCTCAATGGAAGATTGGCTTTCTTGAGAGCAACATTTGTTAGCACATGATAATATAGTTTCTATATGAGTACATGTGCATATGTGAGGTTGGTATGATTTCAAATTAGTTAACACAACCTCATGAGCCATTTCTAACATGATATGTGAATCCATAAATTTATTATGAGAGGACACAAGCTTATCATGTTTTTCTTGCAAAGCTAGATTTTCAATATTTAGCTTTTCTACCGTGTTCTTGAGCATAGCATTTTTATTTTCTAATTGAGCAATATATGATGAATGATTAATAGCTTTAATTTGCTCAATTGAAATGTCTTCATACCTTTGGACCAAATCATCATGAGAGCACTTTAGCTTCTCATTCTCTTTGGTCAACTTCTCCAAGTCTTTGATTTTTTCGATGAGGATATCTTCTTGCTTATGAAGCATTTCCTTTTGTTTTTCCGCTCTTTTCATGAGTTTGAGCAAGCTCATCCGGTTCTTCTTGCTTAGTTGAGTGAAGAATTTTTGAAGATCATCCTCATCTTCACTATCACTTTCATGCTCCTCCTCATCCTCACTTTCGCTTTCACTGTCACTCTCATTAGCAACAAAGCACATATGAGAAGTGGATTTGAAAGACGAACCTTGTGATGAGGTGGATTCGTCGTTTGGTCTCCATCGATCATTTTCTTCTTCTTCAATACTGTTCTTTGCCTCATCTTCCTTTATTTTGAGGAACATCCTTTCGGCGATTCTCATGGCAAGGTCTATTGCCCTAGGATCAACATCTGCACCAAAAGATGAAGTCGAGGCAACCTCAACTTTTTCAAGCTTAGAAGCACTTTCGTTTCTTAGTCCCCCCGACATGATCTTTCCTCACGCGGTTAAGCGTTAGAACGAGGATTAGGTTTTGATACCAATTGAAAGTTGCCTAGAGGGGGGGGGTGAATAGGCAAGTTAAAAAAATTTCAACAAAAACTAGAAGCAAACTGGGTAAAACTGAATTGATCTCGAAATTCACCCAGTTAACTTTGGAAAATGAGATGTTCTAAATGATCCACAGGGTTCAAAGTAGTAGATCTGAGAAGGGCACTTCTCAAAATCCACACACCAAAAAGATATAAACAAATCTTCCACGCAATGGTGAGAGAACGAAGAACACAAACAAACACAATGAGCAAGAACACAAGAAACACAAGATTTATCCCGAGGTTCGGTCACACCACCAAGGTGCCCTACTTCCTCGTTGAGGCGCCCACAAAGAGCTGGGTCTCTTTCAACCCTAATCCTCCCTTTGCCGACCACAAAGGTCAAGCCCACACAATAATCTTTGCTCAAACGAGTGGGTAATACAAACTTTCTTATGGTCTTCCACAAGATTTGGAGACTCACAAGAGACACCTAGTCGTCTAGGAGCTAGAAGCTCCAAGAGTAATGAATCCACAAAGAACTCGATGTAGTACCAAAGCTCGAATGAAGAAGAGCAAGAGAGATTTGGAGATGAAGCACAAAAACCGCAGCTCTCAAACTCACTCAAAGATTTCTCTCCAAAGATTTGAAATGGGAGAGGCAAGAGGTGTGTGAGAGAGAGTGGGAGGTGTTTCTCAGGTTGGGAATGAAGTTTTGTGCGTGCTCTACTATGGGGAAGAGTGTGGGAGGTGTATATAAAGGTGCCCCAAAAGCTGGTGGCCGTTAGGGAAATCTGACTGAAATTCGGTTGAACCGGTTTCAAATTCGGTTGAACCGGATTCCACCAGTCGGTTTTCGGTTCACTGGCGGACTCAGCCAGAGACTGGACCGGACTCAAATTCGGTTCAACCGGTTTCAAATTCGGTTCAACCGGTTTCAAATTCGGTTGACCGGATTCAAAATTCGGTTCAACCGGTTTCAAATTTGTTTGAACCGGATTCAAAACTCGGTTGAACCGGTTTTCCAAAAATCTGCACACGACTTTTTCTGACAGGACTGACTAGCAGACTGGCAGTGACAGAGGGGAACATTGCAGAAATCGGTTGAACCGGTTTTTGAACTGCTGCACAGATTTTGAGAAAACCGAAGTGAAACTAGGGTAAAATGGAAGTTTTAGATCAAGTATTTTGAGCTTTAGTACCAACACCAACCTTCTTTATGGATCCCCCTTGATAGTACGACAATTCCTATACTCAAGTTAAATAAAATATAATTAAGTAAACTCCTTGAGTCATTGGTGTCTCAAGTGATTTCTCCATGGTGTTGCTTTATAAGGATCACAAACATCTTTGTCTCACCTTTTGAAGCAAACACAAATCGAGCCTGTGACTTGTGCCATTTCACCATATATGAGTTCAAATCATGGCTTCAAGTCACCTTACTGATGCATCAGCATGTTGTAACTCTTTATAGCTGATTAGTTCATCGACTTAGTGCAAGTACTCTCTTCTTCACCTTAGCCATGGTACCTCGGTCTACAAGCCATCGCTTGGCCTTCACCTTCGCTTAGTTCCTCGAAGCCCTTTCCTTGCTATCTTCACCCTATCAAGCCATTCTTGAGTCACATCCTATTGAGCATCCATTGAGAGAATCATTTCTTCAATATTGTGAACCTTGCTTGAATGTCATCTAGATATAACTGCTAAGATCAATCAAGCTCTAGTTTGATTCTCATATATTCATATATGGACTAATAGTAATATGGTCAAGCCAATTCACGATTCCTCATATCTTATTCACTTTGGCTTGACCAATCCTCTTAATCACTTCAACCTCTATTATGATCATATTTATGCATAATGATTTCTCAGGACTTGTCCATATATTCAAACCAATATAGAGACCATATTATATCCATTTGCATTGTCTCACTGGTTATTTGACCTTGTGTTGAACCTTGTTCACTGATCATTATACACTATTCAAGTATGTTCATCATACTGAATTTCCTGTTCAACACTTAGCAAACTTGTTAGACCTTTAAATGTGTTGTTATCCAAATCACCAATACTCACAAAAGGGATGAATGCACTTTCAGGTTCCCACAACGTTTTGCTTGGGACGAGGCACCAGTGTCTAAACTTCATTCCTCTTGAAATTATTGAGCTCTTCCTGCATGGCCAACACCCAGTCCGGATCTAGCAAGTCCTCTTCTACCCTGAAAGGCTCAATAGAAGAGACAAAGGAGTAATGCTCACAAAAATTAACTAATCTAGAACGAGTAGTTACTCCCTTGCTAATATCACCCAAAATTTGGTCGACGGGATGATTCCTTTGAATCGTCGCTCGAACTTGGGTTGGAGGTGCCTGAGGTGCTTCTTCCTCTTCAACTTGAACATCTTGTGCTCCCCCTTGATCACGCGCCTCCACTTGAGGTTCCTGTTCGTCATCTTGGGTTGGGGGATGCACCATAGTTGAGGAAGAAGGTTGATCTTGCTCCAATTGTTCCTGTGGTCGCACATCGCCAATCGCCATGGTGCGCATTGCGGCCATTGGAACGTCTTCTTCGTCTACATCATCAAGATCAACAACTTGCTCTCTTGGAGAGCCATTAGTCTCATCAAATACAACATCGCTAGAGACTTCAACCAAACCCGATGATTTGTTGAAGACCCTATACGCCTTTGTATTTGAGTCATAACCTAATAAAAACCCTTCTACAGCTTTGGGAGCAAATTTAGAAGTTCTACCTTTCTTCACAAGAATATAACACTTGCTCCCAAATACACGAAAATAAGACACATTGGGTTTGTTACCGGTTAGCAGCTCATACGAAGTCTTCTTGAGGAGGCGGTGAAGGTAGACCCGGTTGATGGCGTGGCAAGCCGTGTTCACGGCTTCCGACCAAAAGCGCTCGGGGGTCTTGAACTCTCCAAGCATAGTCCTCGCCATATCGATGAGCGTCCTGTTCTTCCTCTCTACCACACCATTTTGTTGTGGTGTGTAGGGAGCGGAGAACTCGTGCTTGATTCCTTCCTCCTCAAGATACTCCTCCACTTGAAGGTTCTTGAATTCGGACCCGTTGTCGCTCCTTATCTTCTTCACCTTGAGCTCAAACTCATTTTGAGCTCTCCTGAGGAAGCGCTTGAGGGTCCCTTGGGTTTTAGATTTATCCTGCAAAAAGAATACCCAAGTGAAGCGGGAAAAATCATCAACTATAACAAGACCATACTTACTTCCTCCTATGCTTAGATAGGCGACGGGTCCGATGAGGTCCATATGAAGCATCTCCAAGGGTCTTGATGTGGTCATCACATTTTTGGTGTGATGAGAACTTCCCACCTGTTTCCCTGCTTGACAAGCTGCACAAGGTCTATCTTTTTTGAAATGCACGTTAGTTAGACCTATCCTGTGTTCTCCCTTTAGAAGCTTGTGAAGGTTCTTCATCCCCACATGTGCTAAGCGGCGATGCCACAGCTAGCCCATGCAAGTCTTAGCGATTAAGCATGCATCTAGACCGACCTCTTCTTTTGCAAAATCAACCAAATAAAGTTTGCCGTCTAGTACACCCTTAAAAGCTAGTGAACCATCACACCTTCTAAAGACAGACACATCTACATTTGTGAATAGACAATTATATCCCATATTGCATAGTTGACTAATAGATAACAAATTATATCCAAGAGACTCAACTAAAAACACATTAGATATAGAGTGCCCGGATGAAATAGCAATTTTACCTAACTCTTTTACCTTGCCTTGATTCCCATCACTGAAAATTATTGAATCTTGGGAATCCTTGTTTTTGACGTAGGAGGTGAACATCTTCTTCTCCCCCGTCATATGGTTTGTGCATCCGCTGTCGATAATCCAGCTTGAACCCCCGGATGCATAAACCTGCAAGGCAAATTTAGGCTTGGGTCTTAGGTACCCAACTCTTGTTGGGTCCTACAAGGTTAGTCACAATGGTCTTAGGGACCCAAATGCAAGTTTTGTCTCCCTTGCATCTTGCCCCTAACTTCCTAGCAATCTCCTTCTTATTCTTTCTACAAATGGCAAATGAAGCATTGCAAGCATGATATATTGTAGAAGGTTCATTAACTTTCCTAGGAACATTAACAACATTTCTCCTAGGCATATCTCTACCATGCATATAGGAAGAACTAGAAGCAAACATGGCATGGGAATCAAAAGCATCATAAGCATTACAACTCCTATAAGCATTTCTAGACTGTCTCCTATCATGGTACATAAAAGCATGGTTCTTTTTAGCACTACTAGCCATAGGGGCCTTCCCTTTCTCCTTGGCGGAGATGGGAACCTTATGGCTTGTCAAGTTCTTGGCTTCCCTCTTGAAGCCAAGTCCATCCTTAATTGAGGGGTGTCTACCAATCGTGTAGGCATCCCTTGCAAATTTTAACTTATCAAATTCACTTTTGCTAGTCTTAAGTTGGGCATTAAGACTAGCTACTTCATTATTTAATTTAGAAATGCAATCTAGGTGTTCACTACAAGCATCAACATTGAAATCTTTACACCTAGTGCAAATCACAACATGTTCTACACAAGATGTTAATTTACTAGATTTTTCTAACTTAGCATTTAAATCATCATTAATGCTCTTTAAGATAGAAATTGTCTCATGGCAAGTAGATAGTTCACAAGAAAGCATTTCATTTCTTTTAACTTCTAAAGCATGAGATTTTTGTGCCTCTACAAATTTATCATGTTCTTCATACAACAAATCCTCTTGCTTTTCTAGTAACCTATTCTTGTCATTCAAGGCATCAATTAACTCATTAATTTTGCCAATTTTAATTCTATCTAAACCTTTAAATAAACTAGAATAGTCTATTTCATCGTCATCACTAGAATCATTATCACTTGAAGAAGCATAAGTGGTATCCCGAGTACATACCTTCTTCTCGTTCGCCATGAGGCATGTGTGATGCTCGTTGGGGAAGAGGGATGACTTGTTGAAGGCGGTGGCGGCTAGTCCTTCATTGTCGGAGTCAGAAGAGGAGCAATCCGAATCCCACTCCTTTCTGATATGTGCCTCGCCCTTGGCCTTCTTGTAATTCTTCTTCTTCTCCCTTTTGTTTCCTTTTTCCTGGTCACTTTCATTATCGAGACAGTTAGCAATAAAATGACCAATCTTACCACATTTGAAGCATGAGCGCTTCCCCTTTGCCTTGGTCTTGCTTGGCTGTCCCTTGCGACCATTTAGCGCCGTCTTGAAGCGCTTGATGATGAGGGCCATCTCTTGATCATTGAGCCCTACCGCCTCAACTTGCGCCACCTTGCTAGGTAGCGCCTCCTTACTTCTCGTTGCCTTGAGAGCAATAGGTTGAGGCTCATTGATTGGACTATTCAACGCGTCGTCCACGTATCTCGCCTCCTTGATCATCATTCGCCCGCTTACGAACTTCCCAAGAACTTCTTCGGGCGACATCTTGGTGTACCTAGGGTTTTCACGAATATTGTTCACCAGATGTGGATCAAGTACAGTAAAGGACCTTAGCATTAGGCGGACGACATCGTGGTCTGTCCATCGCGTGCTTCCATAGCTTCTTATTTTGTTGATAAGGGTCTTGAGCCGGTTGTATGTTTGGGTTAGCTCCTCGCCCCTTATCATCACGAATCTTCCAAGCTCGCCCTCCACCAACTCCATTTTGGTGAGCAAGGTGACGTCGTTCCCCTCATGAGAGATCTTGAGGGTGTCCCAGATCTGCTTGGCATTGTCCAAGCCGCTCACCTTATGGTACTCATCCCTGCATAAAGAGGCTAACAACACAGTAGTAGCTTGTGCATTTTTATGAATCTGTTCATTAATAAATATAGGACTATCCGAGCTATCAAATTTCATTCCATTCTCAACAATCTCCCATATGCTTGGATGGAGAGAGAACAAGTGACTACGCATTTTGTGACTCCAAAATCTGTAGTCCTCCTCATCAAAGTGTGGAGGTTTGCCAAGAGGGATAGAAAGTAAATGAGCATTTGAACTCTGAGGAATACGAGAGTAATCGAAAGAAAAATTTGAATTAACCGTCTTTCTTTTCTCGTAGTCGTTGTCGTCGTCCTTGTGGGAAGAAGTGGACTCGTCGCTGTCGTCGTAGTAGACGATCTCCTTGATGCGTCTCGTCTTCTTCTTCTTCTTCCCATCTTTACGTTTGTAGCCCAAGCCTGAGTCGGTAGGCTTGTCATCCTTCGGCTCGTTGATGAAGGACTCCTCCTTATCGTTGATCACGATCCCTTCCCCTTAGGATCCATCTCTTCGGGCGATTAGTCCCTTCGTGAAGAGAACGGCTCTGATACCAATTGAGAGCACCTAGAGGGGGGGTGAATAGGTGATCCTGTAAAACTTGAAACTTAAGCCACAAAAACTTGGTTAAGCGTTAGCACAATAATCACCAAGTGGCTAGAGAGGAGTCTCAACAAAACACAATAACCACAAGAGATCAATCACAGAGATGGCACAGTGGTTTATCCCGTGGTTCGGCCAAGACCAACGCTTGCCTACTCCACGTTGTGGCGTCCCAACGGACGAGGGTTGCAATCAACCCCTCTCAAGCGGTCCAAAGACCCACTTGAATACCACGGTGTTTTGCTTTACTTTTCTTTATCCCGCTTGCGAGGAATCTCCACAACTTGGAGCCTCTCGCCCTTACACTTGAAGTTCACAAAGAAGCACGGAGTAAGGGAGGGATGAGCAACGCACACAAGACACAAAATCAGAATGTCAACACGCACACAAGTCGCAACAAGAGCTCGCAACACAACCCGATGAGTTCACAACTCTAATAGAGCTCTAGATGCTATCACGAAGAAACAAATGCGTGGAATCGAAGTCTCGGTGCTTGGGAATGCTTTGAGTATGCTTGGTGTTCTCCTCCATGCGCCTAGGGGTCCCTTTTATAGCCCCAAGGCAGCTAGGAGCCGTTGAGAGCATTCCAGGAAGGCTGATCTTGCCTTCTGTCGACTGGCGCACCGGACAGTCCGGTGCACTACCGGACACTGTCAGGTGCGGATTTCTTTCCTTCTATGGCGCAGTCGACCGTTGCTGATTGAGAGTCGTTGGCGTGTCCGGTGCACACCGGACAGTCCGGTGCCCCAATGTGATCGTTGGCTCGGCCACGCGTCACGCGCGGAATCCTCGGCCGACTGTTGCCCCGGCTGACCGTTGGCTCACCGGACAGTCCGGTGCACCACCGGACAGTCCGGTGAATTTTAGCCGTACGCCGTTAATCATCTCCCGAGAGCGACGAGTTCGCCTGTGAACGGCTCACCGGACAGTCCGGTGCACAACCGGACAGTCCAGTGAATTATAGCCGTACACCGCCATCGAACTCCCAAGAGCAGCAAGTTCGCCAGAGCCAGTCTGGCACACCGGACACTGTCCGGTGCACCCAGACTGAGCAGACTTTGGCTGAACAAAGCCATCTCATTTCCAACTCGATTTTTCCTGTTTCCAGCACTTAGACACAATACAATAGTCCATAAAACAATGTACTAAGTCTAGAAACATACCTTTTGACATGATTTGCACTTTGTCCACCACTTTGCATAGATTAACAACAAAAGCACTTGTGTTGGCACTCAATCACCAAAATACTTAGAAATGGCCCAAGGGCACATTTCCCTTTCAGTGTCCACTCAGTTCGGCCTCACCATTAAGGCCGTTCAGTGTGACAACGGTCGGGAGTTCGATAACTCCGCCTCCCGTGACTTCTTTCTCTCCCACGGGATGCAGTTGCGGATGTCTTGCCCGTATACCTCCTCCCAGAACGGCAAGGCTGAACGCATGATCCGCACGACCAACGACACCATCCGGACACTTCTTCTCCAGGCGCACCTACCGCCACGTTTCTGGGCCGAGGCCCTCCACACCTCTACCTACCTTCTCAACCGTCTCCCTTCCACTGCGTGCCCGGCCCCCACTCCTCACCAGGCACTTTTCGGTACCCCTCCGCGCTATGACCACCTCCGTGTCTTCGGGTGTGCTTGCTACCCGAACACCGCTGCCACTGCTCCTCACAAGCTAGCACCCCGTTCCACCCTCTATGTGTTTCTCGGGTACTCCCCGGACCATAAGGGCTACCGGTGCTTTTACCTTTCCTCTCGCCGGATTCTCATCTCTCGCCATGTGGTGTTTGATGAGTCCGTATTTCCCTACCCCTCCACCACCACACCACCCTCCTCCGACCCTGACCTTGACCTATTCACTCCATTCCCGACTGACGCGGTGGTCGAGCCACCTATCCTTCCTCTCTCTGCAGGTACTTGCTCACCACCTGTCGGTCCTATTCCCGGCCTGGTGCCTTGCCCGGGTCCGGTGGTGTCGCCTACGGCGGTATCGCCTCTCCGTGGAGCCCTGTCTTCGATCGCCCCCGGGCCGAGCGGGGGTGGTGGGACTACACCGCCTACGGGGCTGTCGGTACCGACCCCTCCGGCCCACTTCGCCTAGCTGGTGCGGGTCTACCAGCGCCGGCTGCCACCGCCGGGGTTCGCACCTCCACCGCCGTCGCCGCCACCACCGCCGTCCCCACCGGTGGCCCAGTCCCCACCAGGGACACCTACACCACCGCCGCGGCCTCCTGTGGCACGTGTCGAGACGCCGGTGTACCACCCACCGCTCCTTAACCGCGACCCGCGCCATGTCCACCCGATGGTGACGCGGCACGCGGCTGGTACCCTGCCGCCCCATGTCTTGGTGGCCACGACAGGAGACTCGCAGGTTTCTTCGGTACCCTCCTCCGTCCGCACCGCCCTGCTGGACCCCCACTGGCATCAGGCGATGGAGGAGTACACGGCGCTCGTCGCCAACCAGATGTGGGATCTGGTGCCCTGTCCACCTGGCACCAACGTCGTCACCGGCAAGTGGATCTGGACGCACAAGCGCCGGGCCGATGGGACCCTGGAGCGGTACAAGGCTCGTTGGGTTCTTCGAGGCTTCACTCAGCGCCCCGGAGTCGACTACGATGAGACCTTCAGTCTGGTTGTGAAGCCGGCCACCGTCCGCACGATGCTCTCACTGGCCCTTGCTCGCTCTTGGCTGGTTCACCAACTCGACGTCAAGAACGCCTTCCTGCACGGCGCCCTCACCGAGACCGTCTACTGCTGTCAGCCCGCGGGGTTCGTGGATTCCTCTCGCCCTGACATGGTCTGCCGGCTCAACAGGTCCCTCTATGGCCTCAAGCAGGCCCCCCGGGCGTGGCACTCCAGACTGGCTACGTTCCTGGTGACACTGGGCTTCGTAGAGGCCAAGTCAGACACGTCTTTGTTCGTCCACCATCATGGAGCAGAGACTGCCTACTTGCTCCTCTACGTGGATGACATTGTCCTCACCGCATCCAGTTAGTCCCTTATTCGCCGCCTCGTCGACGCGCTTCAGCGGGAGTTCCCGGTCAAGGATCTGGGTGTGCTTCACCATTTCCTGGGGGTCACCGCTGAGCCTCGCCCCTCCGGACTCCTCCTTCACCAGCGGCAGTACACTCTTGACATTCTAGAGCGGGCCCAGATGAGTGACTGCAAGCCCTGCTCCACCCCAGTCGACACGCAGGCCAAGCTCTCAGAGGCCA
Source organism: Zea luxurians (assembly GCA_029449295.1). NCBI lineage: Eukaryota > Viridiplantae > Streptophyta > Magnoliopsida > Poales > Poaceae > Zea > Zea luxurians. Next base: position 3,286,341 of record JAOPSE010000111.1, read on the forward strand.
CAGGTGACCCGGTCGCGGACCCCACCGGCTACAGGAGTCTTGTCGGTGCCCTTCAGTACCTCACCTTCACTAGGTCGGACATCTCCTACGCAGTGCAGCAGGTCTGTCTCCATATGCACAACCCCCGAGAGCCCCACCTCACGGCTCTCAAGTGCCTCCTTCGCTACCTCCGGGGCACCGTCGACTATGGGCTGCTTCTTCACCGGTCTACCTCCTCCGAGCTAGTCGTCTACATCAACGCTGACTGGGCTGGGTGCCCAGACACTCGGTGATCCACCTCCGGCTACGCCGTCTTCTTAGGCGGCAACCTGGTGTCCTGGTCGTCGAAGCGTCAGCCGGTCGTCTCCCGCTCGAGTGCCGAGGCGGAGTACCGTGCCGTGGCCAATGGCGTGGCGGAGGCTGCCTGGCTCCGACAGCTCCTCGCCGAGCTTCATAGCCCCCTGTCCAGGAGCACGTTGGTCTACTGCGACAACGTCAGTGCGGTCTACCTCTCCACCAACCCAGTGCAGCATCAGCGGACCAAGCATGTCGAGATCGATCTGCACTTCGTCCGCGATTATGTCGCCGCCAGTGCTGTTCGGGTCCTCCACGTCCCAACCACCTCCTAGTTTGCTGATATCTTCACCAAGGGTCTTCCGTCCTCGACCTTCGCCGAGTTTCGCTCCAGCCTCAACATCAGTAGTGGCTAGTTGCGTCTGTGGGGGGATCTTGTGGTGTTATATACGTCTTCCTTCTGAGTCCAGTCTGTGAACTCCGCTGCGTCGGAAGTCCAGACTGCGGGGGGGTGTCGTCTTCTTTTGAGTCCAGTCTGTGAACTTCGCTGCGTCGAAAGTCCAGACTGCGGGGGGGGGGGGGTGTTAGAGTGTTAGGCCTATTAAGGCTAGGCCCATGCGGCCCATGTAAAATACTATATAGCTAACCTGTTGGGTTAGCCCTAATCTATGGAATCATAACCTTAACACATTTGGATCGTGATCCATTACCAATCCCTCCCCGACTCTATTTTTATTCACTTTCGAACTAAAATTAGTTAAAGGCTCAAATACATTGTAAAAAAAACATTTAGATCGTGATCTATTACCAACCCCCTCCCCCGCTTGGAAGGAACAAAAGAAGATTTATGGCTAGTTTGGCAACCCCATTTTTAAAGAGATTTTATTTTTTCAAAGAAAATTAATTCATTTTTTTGGAAAATAAGAATCTCTTGAAAAATAGAGTTGCCAAACTAGCCCTAAGAAACATGCAAGGGATGCAGGAAGTTCTTCCTGTGGTTTATATTTATGTTCTAACGCTTTACATCTGAGCAAAAGGCAGCAGTATACGAACTTGTTGGCAACTCGTAATGATTAAAAATGTAGTCACCGAAACAGATTGGCTAAAAGGTGGCTACTCCTTCAGATTTATGTTGGCAACACTAGATCATTACGAGTTGCCAACAAGTTCGTGTATTGCTGTCTTTTGCTCGAATGTAAAGTGTTGGAACAGAAACATAAACCACCAGGAAGGATTTCCTGTTGTCCCTTGCATGTTGGTTAGAGCTAGTTTGGCAACTTCATTTTTCAAGTGATTCTCATTTTTCCAGAAAAAATGAATTAGTTTTCTTTGAAACAGATTGGCTAAAAGGGGGCTCGAGTATCCGGTTCACTGCCCCCTTTGTGACCAAGAAGAAGAAAACATTCATCACCTGTTGATCCAGTGTATGTTTGCCCGAAGTATATGGTACACTGTTCTACGCTTGGTGAATTTACAGCAGTTCGCTCCAAGCCCTTTGGATAGCACATTGCAAGAGTGGTGGAGCAAAAGGTGTTGAATCATCACAAGAAGGGGTTCAATTCCCTTGTCGCCCTGGTTGCTTGGTGGATTTGGACGCATAGAAATGCTTGTGTCTTTTATGGCATCTCCCCAAGTGTCTCAGTGGTGCTCCAAAACATCAAAGATGAAGTTGTTGTCTAGTGCAGAGCCGGTGCAGTGGTGCTCCAGAACATCAAAGATGAAGCTACTGTCTAGTGCAGAGCCGGTGCATCAGATCTGTGTAGTTTGTGGCCTTATTAGGTGTTTTCTAGTGGATGTTTTTATGTATTCTAAGTTACGGCCATGTTTTTATGTATAGGGTGCCTTTCATGTGTATTTGTAGTTGTACTTTCTATTTTTGACCTTTCTTTTAAGTCTCAACGTAGTCAGATTACAGACTTGTTATATATCGACATTTCTGTGCTGTTGCCTTTTGCACTTAGTAGCATACCATGACTTGTACGGTCCATACGTATCGACGCAAGTCATCATAAAAGGTACTTCAGATCTATGCCTGGCCTAGCAATTCTCTGAAAAGCTTTATTACATGTTCATCGAGTCGTAACTCGTAACACCGTGTCTCACCAGCAAGCGGAGCGCCCATACAAGGTAAATAACGTATGGTCGCCAGATGAGCTTTTCAGAGCCTAAGACCAGGACCTTTTCTGAGCCTACAAACATCCAGAGGTACATGCTCGAAATGTCATGAACAGCATGTGTGTTTTGTTACATTGTAAAATCAAGCCTCTGGGAGCTTGAAGATGGCTCCGAAAGGTTTCCAGAAGTCCACCTCTTCAGCATCTCCAGAGCAGCCTTCGGTTGATCCATAGGTACCATGTGACCAGCATCGTGGACCTGTTGCACAAAGCGCCTCGAGTAAGTTTCAAAAGAGAGTAGATACCATTAACTTAATATGACGTGACATCCCGTGGGGATAACAAAGCATGGTAGTACCATCAAACAGATTGTAGCATGCATTCAGTTTCTTGTATTTCTATGAATTCCAAGTTTCCATGTCTGCTTTTATAAACTAAAGATTTATGAAAAGATCCAGATCTAACCTTCAAGAAACTCAAAGGACCGTGGCTCTTCAGAACGCCAGCTTCTTTCCCGTCGACTGTGAAGGGCTTCTCGGATGAGGACACAAAAGCTTCCTTTCCAGACCATTCCATAGAGTTTACCCACCTTGAGTTCCCTGCCCAAATCAAGAGAAGATGTCAAGATTATGTACACATCAGGCAAAGCAAGGTGCAAGAATACAATACATAGAAACAGTAATGGGGAAGAATAGATGGTCAGTATCAGCAATTCAGCAGTATTGCCTTCCTGCTGTTATGCAACGAAAACTGTCCTCTGAGATAACAATACCACCAGTTTGTGTACACATACTCATGCTACCAACTTCCTATAAAGAAGTCACACAAAACCTAATCATGAAGGAGCAAATAATAAGCCTTGGATGGAAAAGGTTACGGTGAACTCATGATTATCTGTCGAGTAAGACCTAGTGCTGTATGAAATAGCGAGCTAGAGGTATTTATTATTAATAAGTTGCAAGATACTAACCAAGCCAGTTACATATGAGGTCATACTCTCCAGCATAAATTAACACTTTGATGTCGCTCTCAAGGAGTTCAGGGATTCCAACTTCAAGGTTCCTCATCCAATCTAATAGCATGGCCTCATAGACAGTTGGGCTGCATGAAACAAACTCTATATCTCCAACCCCTAGGCTCTCTCTGACAGATTTGAGGTTGAGAAATTTCTCCAGATTAGAGAAATCATAGCATAGGCTTCCGATGCATGGTTTCCTGATGTCATAATACTGCAAAGCCAAGATGAGGACTGATTAGAATGTTCCAAAACATGGTGCCAAAAATAGATCTGTATTTTGGCCCCTACATTTTTATTGCCTATGATTGTCCTGATGGCACTGAATATTGTATTGCAGACAAAGTACGCAGCAAGGCAAGATACAGTTCCAGAAGTACCTGCAAAAGAAGATGCAATGAAGTTTCATCAATTCATATTACAGGGGATCAGGGTGGGAGTGGAGGTGGAAGTTTTTTTTCCTTTGAAAAAGAAAACCAACTGGGACCAAAGAGCAAATATGTGCTATGAACTAATTGCAGAAGAAACATTGATGATTGCTGATAATTCTGCAAGGCCAAGAGGCAAATACTAGAAGAGATTTACACACAATCGAAGCAGGACTTACCACAAAGCTTGACAGCGAATTCACAAGTTGGAACTATTTTATTGATCCTGTTAAATTGTGTTTTTGTAATTAATCCCATATCCAACGCATAATCAGGGTATGCCTTGTACTGTATTGCTGGATCTGTTAGTCCGTTGCCAATAGCAAAACCCTGTAAATCATATAAAGTGAGGACCACACCATGAAAATACTATCTTCAACAAAGAATAAGCATAGTACTTCAACCAAGACAGAGAAAAACCTTCAAGTTAATGTGAATGCCCTCATTGTTCTTGTTTCCCTGGTGCACACGACTTGCAAAGGCAGGAATGTAATGCCCAGCATATGATTCCCCAGTTATGAAGAAATCATTTTTAGCATACTTTGGGTGCTCAGCAAAAAAGGCCTGGCAGTATCACATGATTAGAAGCAAGAAAAGAAATTCATGATAAGAATACAAAAAAAATACACAATCGCTTGTAGATTGCTGCTAAAGTTAGATTCACACTCTAGTCCAAATAAACTGCATGCCTTATTACTATAGCAATTCTACTTTTTTTGTCTAGGCACACACACAGCACATGTGAAAGGCACCATTGCAATTCATGTCACTAATATCTTAGAGCATCTCCAATAGGGCCTTAAATCATTACCCTATCTTGAAAATATAGGGTTCAACTTATAAAAAACAGCTCCAACAGTGCCCTATTTTATAAATTTTTATAAAAAAATATAGGGCAGGTCATGGAGTGACCTAAATATAATACACCCCGGGTTAGTGCTCTATACTTGTTTTCTACATCGTCCTCAACATTTTCTTGCCTAATAATGTAATTTATTTCCTAAAATACATGATTTAAGGTTTAAATGTCGGAGCTCAAGTTGTTTTTAGTGCCCTAAACACTTTAAATGATGTAGTATTTTAATTTTGGTGACTTGTTGGAGATGCTCTTACTAGAAGGTAGAAGCTGGCTAACTTCTACTATATTTAGCCATACAATTAAAGCACATACGACAACTTGGGGGGCCGGAAGTATAACTGAATGCATCATGTCCAGAACAGGATAGATAAACATTACCTGCAGGAAGTCATATAGATCATTGCTAATAGTAGCTTCGTTGTGGCGAGTGTCACGCGAATCCGAGCTGTAACTAAACCCAGTTCCAGTGGGCTGGTCGACATAGATAAGATTTGATGCCTGCGGAGGCCAGCCAACACACAAACAGAAGCAATGTTTTACCGAACTTCCAAAGAGAAAACATACAAAAAAAAACACATCTGAAGTCTTTCCAGATCCTGATTTTTTCCCCTGGAAATTTCGTCGACGAATCGGGGAGCGCAGGAGGAGCAATACGATGTGTACCTTGTCCCAACCAAAATCATTCCAGACGAGCGACAAGTTGTCCGCTATGTTGAAGGGGCCGTTCTCGTAGAAGAGCGCGAGCTCGCTGCTGCAGCCGGGCCCGCCCGTGAGCCAGATCACCACGGGGTCGTCCTTGTGGCCCCTCGACTCGAAGAAGAAGTAGAACATCCTACACGGGACGAGCGAGCAAAGTGATATGGGTCGCTGCGTCAACAAGGGAGGGGGTCCTCTCGCAGGTAACGCGGCAGAGAGCTCACCTGGCGTCGTGGGTGTTGGGGAGGCGGTAATACCCCGCGTGGTGGCCGAGGTCCTCCACCGACGTGGCGGCGCCTCCGTTCGCGAAGGACGCGATGCGGATGGGCCTCTCGACGAGGGTCCCCGCGGGGGCGAGGGCGCCCTCTACGCCGGCGGTGGAGAGGGGAGGGGACGCGTCGGCGGGGTGGAGGTTGAGCGCGTGGATCAGGTCGACGGCCGCGGAGCGGGGGAACCGGCGCGGAGACGAGGAGGGGAGGCGGAGGATGCTCCCATATCCATTCTCCCACGAGCCGCCGGCGGCAGCGACGGAGGCAACGGCCAGGAGGAGGAACGGGAGGAGTAGCTGGTCGGCGGGCCGCATGATTGGTCCAGCCTCTGGCGACATATGGCGATGTGGGGGGAGTGAATCAGAAGCGGGGGCGGAGACTTCCTTCAAGAGAGGTAGCGCGAGAAGAGCCAGCCGCCGCGTTACTAGATTTTTCTTGTTGTGCTGGGTCCACATGTCAGATAGTGGTTTGAGAACTAAACCAAATAGCTTAGGTTGCCAAAGAATGGCAACCAGTTGGATCCGAATCGGAAATCTATCTAAAACTATTTGCAATCGCATCTACGAGTACAATTTTAAACCCGAACTTAAACTCGTCGGATTTGTTTCGAGGCATGTGCGGATTTTTACGCAATGTATACTTTTAAACAATAGTTCAACAATAACCAAATCGATAATAATTGAGTTATATCTATAGATTTTAAGTCTTCTCAGCTGAGTAGCAACCAGGGGCAGATCTAGATTTTTTTGGCTAATGATGTCACAATGCAAATGATGTGTAAAAAGGTTCCAAATTCAATTCAAAGTGTAATACCATAGAATGTAATACTACTTCTGTTTTTGAATATTTGTTACATGCTTATTTATTTTTGAACTAAAACACGATAAATAAAAAGAACAGAGGGGTATTAAATTAAAATAACATTATTTCAATTCTTTGGGAAGATCCTTCGCCACTAGTTGCTGGAGGTAATTTTCTCTTCGAGAATCGTTCCATCATATTCATACTTATAAAATTTGTCAAGTTAAATTACTAATTGTCTACACATGTACACACTAAGCATGTACATGCACCTGCAGTGATAAACTCAACCAGCAGAGACCAAAATAAATACTCAAATATAAACTACCAGCTTTGATCGTCGTTTAGTTAATTTATGAACTTGCTTGTATCTGCGATCACCATGGACAGATGTGTCCTATCAAAAACCACTCAGAACATTCGTACACTTGCCAGCCAAAACCAATCGATGCAGGACAATATGACTGCAGAAGGATGCTTAGAACGGATGTGCTAGTCAGGACTCAAGAGACAAACTAATGCTGCAGGCCTGAACTTATGAGAGGACTGATGTCCACCTACGTTATGGGCTGCTGTCATCTATAGTGGGTACTAACAAATATAATGGTCATTGTTAAGAACCATTGTTGTCCATGGACAGCACTTCAGCCAACGTGGCTCCGCCCCTGGTAGCAACAAAACATTTCATAAATCATTTGTTAAGTTACTTATTTGAAATAATTACTATTGTATCTTAATTATTTTTGTGTAAAATAAAGAATAAATAAATTTTAGGTCGGACGGGTCATCCATGGGTTGAAATAGAAACTCACATCTACACTCGTGAAACTTCGGGTTAGGTGCGAGTGTATTGGCGAGTCAAAATCTCCACTCGTACCCACTTCACTTGGGTCGGGTGCCCATCAGGTTTTAGGTCTTAGGGTTAAATTGACATCTCTAGTCATGTCAACATCAACTTTTTGGAGGCAAATACAATGTCTCAGAGGCGGATCCAAGGGTGGGGCAAAGGGGGCCATGGCCCCACCTCAATTTTTATATGCTATTATACCTAGATTTAGATATACATCAAAATAAAAAACTTTTATATAGTAGGTACAACCAAATCTAATGAAACCTAGTTTTAATTTAATTTTTTCTCGACAGTCCATTGCTCAGCCCGCTCTCCATACAAGTAGTTTAATTCATTCCTCTAGCGGCTAGCTACTCGACCTACTCGTGGCTCGATAGCTCCTTCGATCATGACTGGATCGGTAGTGGGTGACCAGACCCGTCCGCTACTAGTGTCACCTTGTCTTCTCGTCACTCGTTAGTTCATCGCGTTGTCAGGATCCCACACGCAGCGCCACTACTTTGCCTCCTATTCCGCATCGACTGGTGGGCAAGCTATTGGTGGGATCCTGCCTTGGCACCATGGTGCCACCACCATCTACCCTCACTATGTCACCAGGGTCCCACCACGTCGTCGCAAATGCAATAATTGCTGTCGCTTGCCACTGCCTACAACCGCTTGCCCTCGCTGCCCCTCGCATGTTGCTGCCTCATCATCGCCATCTCAAGGCAGACTCACCACAATGACGCGTCGATGTGGCCGCTTCACCCGCCTTTCTGTAGGGTGGCCAAAATGGTTTTCTGATATTCATATCATTTTAGAACGCTCCTAGTATTATCACCTAACCTTGTTATTATCATGAAGCTATTTTTATCTAGTCGTCTAGTATCGTGGTTTGTCTCTTATGGTGTCGCCCCACCTAAAATTTTGTCCTGCGTCCGCCACTGCAATGTCTGTCAACGTCAACTTATAGTTGTGTCCCTGTACTGCACATTTGTCAAGTGTGTCTTCTTAGCCGCCTCTCTACCCATGTTTGTCTTATGGCACTTATGCCAGACGACCGCTGCCTTGACTCGTGTATCATACATCATGCCCTTCACAACTCTTTGGGCAGTGATGTTAAAAAATTGTCGCACGTGCTGATCGTCAAGGCTCATATCATCGGGCAAGCGATATTGTTCCTACATATAGACAAAGTATTGTTTGTTACCATCAATCTTCTCATAGTTCATGCCAAGGCCTGATACAATCTTTTTAGTCTAATACAAGTTCTCTGCATCTTATAGTTCAGCAGGAGGAGATCAATAATCAGCTTCACGATATCGTTGTAGCAGTTATTTGAGAAATTGTACGTGGACTTCATCGCCATAAGTCGTGTTACGACCTGAAGTACGGTCACGTTGGTGCCCTCGTGCACTTTTTGCATCTGTGGCTTCTAGCAACTTGTAAAACTGTTGCACTTCCTCCTGCGGGGGTCGATCGGTCTCCAGTGCTGGATACTCATGCCGGATGTCATCGAGCATGTCCTCCATTCGGTCTACGTCCTCATCTGTGTTTGACTCCGGAGGAGCATCCACCTCTCCATGCTCGCGCCACACCAGATAGTTTGGCTTAAAGTCATGTTTACAAATATGAATGGAGAGGTCAAACTTGTCCAATCTGATCAGGTTACGACTCCTAGTAGATGGGCATTTTGCCACACAAAGCTCCCTAGCAAATGTGTGCGCCATGAATTTGTCAACAACCTTAACCCATGCATCATAGTGCCCTAGAGTGTTACTATTGAATCCATCATACATAGCCCTCCTTCGTTCGTCACCCATTTCAAAGCTAATGGAAAAACATATATTATAATCATGCATGACAAGCATATGCAGCGTGGAGTGTTATTAACCAGTTCATAACTACAAACCCTATTAGGAAGAGGATAGGTCCTAAACCCACCCAATAATGTCAGTCGTTGCGTGTTATTTGGTCTTTGGCTTGTGTACCTTCCGTTCGTGATTTCGGCAGCATAACCTCGCTGTTCTCCGGATACCGGAGAACAACGGAGTTATGCCATCCAAATCACGAGCAAAAGGTACACGAGTGAAAGACCAAATAATACGTAACGGTCGTCATTCTCAGGTTGTCCAAAATATGCTGGACAATTCAGACTACGCACCTCACAAGTAAATGTGAGATGCTTCGTTCCCAAATGGGTGACTCATATGTTTTCCTAAGTGTGTGCGTGAAAAAACTAGGTACTGTCATTTACCTCAAGTAGATGTGCTTGAGGTAAATGAAAGTACCTACACGTCACTAACAACCAAATAAAGATATTAAAAATGTAAATGATACACATATCATAAACTTACCTTGTTCAAACTTAGGTGCAACTTCCTTTCTTCCAAAATTTCTCACCACAATTACGTTAGCTACATTAAAGAAATAAACGTCTCATATGAACGAATATGCCGTGGCATGAATAACTGAAGCATCAGGACAAAGTAAAAAACTTTAGATGTCCATAGTCTCATTGATGTGCCATTAACTCAAAAACATGCATTAAACAACTATTTTGTCTATCACATGCGACGGGTTTAACACGAAAGAGAACACACACATTTTAGAGCGGTCAGAGGCACAATTCAACAACGGTACCAACAGAAGCTTAACCCTCGCACCACATTGAAGGATTATAGAGAGGCTACACTAGCGCAAAACAAAATTTTCGACCCCATAAAACTAGAAACTACTGCGGTTATAGATAATGGAATTACCAATAGATGTGCAGGGCAGCGAAAGACGTCTTGATGTAGATGAACGTGTCGAGCAGACCTTCACATCCTCGCGCGGTTCGTCCTAGTGCTCCAGATACAACACCTCCGAGGTATCCACACGTACAGGGAGAAAGTGTCACATTCCGAACTGCTAGGTTCGCGACGGCGGCTAGGCGAGGGCGAGGGGCAGGCGACTGCTCATTTACTGGTGGCGAATTAGGGTTCAGTTAACCGCACCCCTGCCCCTCATTATATAGACGTTCTGGTGGGCTTCTAACTCCGAGGCCCATCAGTAACCCTAAAGCCCTGTCTAATTTCGGATCTAATCCGAGTTAGGCTTCCTTCCCCTTAAGTGTGTGACCCTATAAGTTCACGTACATATAAACATGGCCCAAGTACTCTTACTTATCCCAGTAATTGATAGCGGCCTCTAGCAAAACATGTCAACTCCTATGCGCACGTAAAGATCATATCAGACGAACCATTGCAACATTACGTACATGTTGTTCCCTTTGTCTCACGATATTTGGTCTGGCTCTAAGCTGACCTCTGTTTCTCGTACTATAAATTGGAATCCTTTCATTGGTTAACACTTAACCCTAGCACGTCCATGCATTTCTTGATCCAATCACTCGAGGGGCCTCTCAAGAAGAGAGGGACAAATTCCATCTTAACTGACCATGCCTCACAACATGCTTCTTGGCAAATCCAAAACTACCTTTATAACTACCTAGTTACGGAGTAGCGTTTGATAGTCCCTAAGTAAGTCAATTCACATCTTGAGAACATGCGACAGTCTTAGGTCTAAGGGTACAATATACATGTTGCAAAAAGAGAACTATATTACAATATCTCACATTGGGTCGGTCCAGCATCATGTCATACATGTGCCCACATTATTAGTTTAACATCTCCATGTCCATGACTTGTGAAACGTAGTCATCAACTAATACATGTGCTAATCATGGACTCTGACTAGGGACATCATTTAGAATAACCATACAAGTAAAGAATCTCACGAACAATTCACAGAATTACTAATCAATACAAGGTGCCATTCATGAATATTCAATTAAGCAATATATATATATAGTATATGTATATGTAGTCTTGAGCTTCCAGTAGCTGGGAGAAAGCCCAGACCCGATGTTGCTAATCGGTTCGGTCGCACCAGGTCTGAAGCGTCTATAAAAAAGTTCCAGATCGCTAGGGTTCAGTTTTAGCGATGTCGACAGTTACGCCCCCACCCTCGAGAGGCGCGCACGACGGTGGATCCTAGGAGCAAGCACGTGATGGCGGATCCGGGGGACACGCTCACGGCGGTGGATCCCTGAGGCCAGCGCGCGGTGATGTCCCCCTTGAGGCACGTAGGATGGCGAGGTGGGAGCGGTTGCGACATCGGATCCCGAGGGCACGCACGCGGCGGTGGCCCCATGAGGTGCGCACGATGGCAAGGTGGCAGCGGCCGCGGCGTTGGATCCTAGGGCACGAGCGCGACAACGTCTCCCTGAGGTGCACACGGCAGCGGGCCCTTAGGGTGCGCATGGCGGTGAGGTGGGAGCGGCGGCGTGGTGGCGGATCTCGGGGGCACGTGAGCAACGACGGAACCCCTAAGGCGTGCATGACGGCGAGGTGGGAGCGACTGGTGCGACGGATCTCGGGATGCACGCACGCGAGGGTCGACCCCTGAGCGCGTACGACTGTGATGCTATCCAAGGTGGGAGCAGCGATGGCAGACTTCCCTAGGCGTGAGCGACGACGACAGCCTCCTCTAGGCGCGAAGTGGTGGCGCATCCCAGATGCGAGGCAACGGTTCCGCAGGGCGGTGGTCCTATTTTATGCTATTTTGTATACATATTTTATGCCAATGTCAATAGGTTTTTATGACCTATATTTTAGTTCATGTCTCCGCTTCCATCTATTGGTCTGTTTATGATATTTCTATTTACGCAAACGATTTATTGATTTTATGCATTATCTCGTTTACGTAATCTAGTGTGTATTGGGTTCCTACCATTTATGCTATATATAAGATATATTTACGACCCACAAATTTACGCAACAAAATAGAAATTTAGAAAAAGTTAACCACTCTAAGAAAATGAAGTCATTTGCCACAATTTCATAAATCTCGCGTATGCCAATCTATTTCCTTTTCAACTCAAATTCTTGCTATCCTAAATTTGTGCACATGCAGTAGAAAATAGATTTTTACGCAGTCTACCGTTGTCGGGTACCGTAATTAGGGGTACCCCCAATGCTCCTTAAACCCAGCCGGAAAATATCTTCAGTACAAACCATACACAGCTGATGAAGCGCGGTTCAAGTCAAGGCCTCGTCTACCAAGGGACATGACCTCATCCGAGCCCAGCCTCGGGCAAGGACAGTAGTCCCGGACGCATTCACGCCTCGCCCGAGGGTCCCCTCAGTCAGCAGACACACCCCCGTCTCACCCAAGGCTAAGCTCGGGCGGACTTTGTCGTGCAGCGACCTCATCCGAATCGCCTTACCAATCGACCGTATCGCATGCGTATTTAATGCGGGGATCGCCTGGCACCTTATCCTGACACGCGTGCCTCAGTCGGCAAGGTCGAAGTGACCGCAGTTACTTCGCCCCCTTTACTGACCGTTCTGACAGGAAAACAGCGCCGTTCACCCCGCTCCGGCAACTGTGCCAGCCACCAGGGAAAGACTGACAACAGCAAGTCACGACCTCCCCTGAGTCCGGCCTCGGGCGCAATAGGGAGCTCCGCCTCGACCGACCCTAGGCCTCGGCCTCAACCTCAGCCTCGGGAGAAGGTCTCCGCCTCGCCCGACCCTGGGCCTCGGCCTTGGCCTTGGGAGGAGTCACAACCTCGCCCGACCTCAGCCTCAGCCTCGGAGGAGTCGCCGCCTCGCCCGACCTCGGCCTCGTATCAACTACGCTACTGGGGATCCATCATTACACTACCCCTAGCTAGCCGTCTTAGGCTATGAAGGAACAAGACCGGTGTCCCATCTAAGTTACTTCGGTAACAGGTAATGATGGTTCCCTGCGTGTGCCCATGACGTCAGTTGCTCTCAACCCCCTACAGAAGCAAGGAAACGTCAGCAGGATCCATACCGCACCGCCAGCTATGCTTCTATAGGGCTCAAGGCACTTCTCCGATGGCCACGTTGGTACATCTACAGGGCTCAAGGCACTCCTCCGATGGCCACGTTGGTACATGTACAGGGCTCAAAGCAATTCTCCGCCAGCCACGTTAGCTCATAGCTACACCCCCATTGTACAGCCAGGCATCTCCTTGTATTTATAAAAGGGGATGTCCAGGGCCTTCCAGGGAGGAGAAAGAAGGGAGGGGGACGGAACGTACAAACGCACGTACGAACACACGGGCGAAGGCAGGCGAGCAGAGGCAGGCAGAGTAGGAGAGATGCGGTGGAGGCTAACTTAGACACCTCACCCCAGGACCGGATCCTCTCTCTCACTCTCTCTCTCTCTCTCGCTCTCGCTCTCGCTCTCCCTCGCGACGCTTGTAACCCCTACTGCAAGCACCCATAGATGCAAGATAATATAAGCCTCATCCCTTAGCTTGTGTTCCATCTTGCATCAACCCATCTGGACAGGGGCACGCGGCACTAAAATTCACTAGTCGGTCCGGTTGAGGGTCCCCCAGGTCCAAAACATCGACAGTTGGCGCGCCAGGTAGGGGCTCGCTGCGTGTTAACGATACTTTCCCGTTGAGTTCCAAATGGACAATCTTCAACAGCCTCTTCATCCCGGGACGGTGCTCCACTTCGGAAGTCTCGAGTTCATGTCCCTCGACGGCGGCTACGACATGGTATTGCTCCCTCCGTAGCACGACAACAACAACGGTCGTCGGCTCGCCCAGCGGAGGCGAACTCGGCGACGGCATCTCCCCACGGCAGAAGAGGAACACCTAGGTTTGGCCCGCCACCCTCCTCACCGGAGGAGGAGGAGACGGGGCAACCATGGCCAGGCGGGGGGTAGCACCTCGACGGCTGTTGGACCAGAGCGAGTCGACGACACCGGCACCCCTGCGGGGGACATGTCGGGCGTTATCCTCGCACCTGAGACAACGGCGGGTGTCGCTTCCCAGCAACGTGCCAACCCCAAGCAGACTGATGATGCCAGCGCCCTCACGAAGGACTTGTTGGACGTTAGCCTCGTACCTAAGATAACGGTGCAGTCCGTCCCCGATGCGACTTCGCCGCCGTCTACCAACCAACAGGTACCATCCGTTTTTCGCCCTGTTCCCTTTAGATTCAGCTTCGATCCACCAAGCGACCCCGCTTCGGTGAGCGCTTTCGTGAGGGCATATCCTGACCTTCCGGGGTACCATATGTGGTCTTCTTGGAACTGACTGATGGCTGTCTCAACCTCCGGACCCGTGGGTTCCGAGGAAGAGGACGACCCCGACGTCAGTTGGGATTTCTCCGGACTCCGTGATCCTAGTGCCATGCGCGACTTCATGTCCGCATGTGACCACTGCCTCTCCGGCTGCTCTGACGATGGCCACAGCCTTGGCGACGAGGGTTGCGACCCAACTCACGAGTGCTTCCACATCGATCAGGAGGATCACAGCGGAGAAAACCACCTTGGTATGCCAGGAAGTGACGGCGCCCTTGCACCTGTGTCTCGCGTCGAGATCCCGCGGGAGCTAGCTGTGGTCCAAGTCCCTGCGGGGTCAGGACACACAGCTTGAGCAACTCCGCGATATGCAGGCCAAGCTCGACGAAGAAGCGGGGCGACTTGTGCAGCTCCGGCAAAACCTCGAGCAAGAATGGGTAGGCCAGGCACTCGCCAAAGGAGCGCGTCATCAGGCCTGGGACGTCCAGCGCCGCATTGTTGACGATGCCAGGGTGATGCTGCCCCCGGCCTTCAACAGGGCCGGCCAGAGCCTAGCCGCAGTAGCAATGTTGCTTCGGACGATGCCGGAGCCATCCACCACCGAGGGGCGACGTATCCAGGGTGAGCTCAAGGGCCTCCTGGAAGACGCCGCTGTCCGACAAGCCGAGAGCTCTGCCTCCCGGAGGTAAGGAGACCCCTCGGAGCATCGCACAACGCCCTCCCGACGCATGCTGGAGGCCTCGGTCCACACCAAGCGCACACGGGACGGCAACGTTAGGCTCTCTAAGGTCCTCATGGATGGAGGCAGCAGCCTCAACATCATCTACGTCAAGACCCTGGAGCTCTTGGGGGTTGATCGGTCCGAGATCCGGGCTGGTGCAGCACCCTTCCACGGGATCACACCCGAAAAGCGTATCTTGCCCCTCGGACAGATTGACTTGCCCGTCTGCTTTGGAACTCCCTCCAACTTCCAAAATGAAACCCTCACCTTTGAGGTAGTTGGGTTCCGAGGGACCTATCACGTGGTGCTGGGAAGACCGTGCTACGCCAAGTTCATGGCCATCCCCAACTACATTACCTCAAGCTCAAGATGCCTGGCCCCAAGGGAGTCATCACCATCGGACCCACGTACCGCCACGCTTACAAGTGCGACATGGAATGCGTGGAGTACGCCGAAGCCCTCGTTGAGTCCGAAGCCCTCATCGTCGACCTGGATTGCCTCTCCAAAGAGGCGCCTGACGCGAAGCGGCACGCCAGCAACTTTGAGCTGGCCGAGGCAGTTAAGTCTGTCTCTCTCGACCCCAGCGACGACGTCGGCAAGAAAGTCAGGATCGGCTCCAAGCTCGACCCCAAATAGGAAGCAGTGCTCATCGACTTTCTCCGCGCAAACGCCGAATTTTTTGCGTAGAGTCCCTCGGACATGCCAGGCATACCGAGAGATGTTGCCGAGCACTCACTGGACATCCGAGCTGGAGCCCGACCCGTGAAGCAGCACCTGTGCCGCTTTGATGAAGAGAAGCGCAGAGCCATAGGAGAGGAGGTCCACAAGCTGATGGCTGCAGGGTTCATCAAAGAGGTATTCCATCCCGAATGGTTAGCTAATCCTGTGCTTGTAAAGAAAAAAGGTGGGAAATGGAGGATGTGCGTAGACCATACTGGTTTAAACAAAGCATGTCCAAAGGTTCCCTACCCTCTGCCTCGCATCGATCAAATTGTGGACTCCACTGCTGGGTGCGAAACCCTGTCTTTCCTCGACACCTATTCAGGCTATAACCAAATCAAGATGAAAGAGTCCGACCAGCTCGCGACTTCTTTTATCACACCTTTTGGCATGTATTGCTACACTACTATGCCATTTGGCTTGAGGAATGCAGGTGCAACCTACCAGAGGTGCATGAACCAAGTGTTCGGAGAACACATCGGCAGGACGGTCGAGGCTTACGTTGATGACATCGTCGTCAAAACAAGGAAAGCCTCCGACCTCCTCTCTGACCTTGAGGTAACATTCAGTTGCCTAAAAGCGAAGA
Organism: Zea luxurians; assembly: GCA_029449295.1. Taxonomy (NCBI): domain Eukaryota; kingdom Viridiplantae; phylum Streptophyta; class Magnoliopsida; order Poales; family Poaceae; genus Zea; species Zea luxurians. The sequence goes on from JAOPSE010000111.1 coordinate 3,302,765, forward strand.
GCGTAATACTCAATCCTGAGAAGTGTGTCTTCGGAGTCCCCCGGGGCATGCTCTTAGGGTTCATCGTCTCCGAACGAGGCATCGAAGCCAACCCGGAGAAAATCGTGGCCATCACCAACATGGGACCCATCAGAGATTTAAAAGGAGTACAAAGGGTCATGGGATGCCTTGCAGCTCTGAGCCGCTTCATCTCGCGCCTCGGCGAGAAAGGGTTGCCCTTGTACCGCCTCTTTGAAAGGGAAATGTGCCCTTGGGCCATTTCTAAGTATTTTGGTGATTGAGTGCCAACACAAGTGCTTAAGTGTTAATCTATGCCAATTGATGGACAAAGTGCAAATCAAGTCTAAAGGTATGTTTCTAGACTTAGTACATTGTTTTTAGAACTAATGTATTGTGTCTAAGTGCTGGAAACAGGAGAAATCGAATTGGAAAAGAGATGGCTCTGTTCAGCCAAAGACAGCTCGGTCTGGGTGCACCGGACTGTCCGGTGGTGCACCGGACAGTGTCCGGTGCGCCTGGCTGGCTCTGGCTAACTTACTGCTCTCGGGACTTCGACGGCGGTGTACGGCTATAAATCACCGGACTGTCTGGTGGTGCACCGGACTGTCCGGTGAGCCGTTTACAGGCGAACTCGTCGCTCTCGGGAGATGATTAACGGCGTACGGCTATAATTCACCGGACTGTCCGGTGGTGCACCAGACTGTCCGGTAAGCCAACAGTCAGCCGAGCCAACGGTCGGCCGAGGATTCCGAGCGTGACGCGTGGCTGAGCCAACGGTCACAAGGGGGCACCGGACTGTCCGGTGTGCACCGGACAGTGTCTGGTGCACCAACGGCTCTGAATCTCCAACGGTCGGCTTCGCCAAAGAAGGAAAGAAATCCGCACCGGATAATGTCCGGTGGTGCACCAGACTGTCCGGTGTGCCAGGCGACTGAAGGCAAGAATTGCCTTCCTGGAATGCTCTCAACGACTCCTAGCTGCCTTGGGGCTATAAAAGGGACCCCTAGGCGCATGGAGGAGAACACCAAGCATTCTCTAAGCATTCCTAAGCACCAAGACTTCGATTCCGCGCATTTGATTCCTTGTGATAGCATCTAGAGCTCTATTTGAGTTGTGAACTCGTCGGGTTGTGTTGTGAGCTCTTGTTGCGACTTGTGTGCGTGTTGTCACTCTGATTTTGTGTCTTGTGCGCGTTGCTCATCCCTCCCTTACTCCGTGCTTCTTTGTGATATCAAAGTGTAAGGGCAAGAGACTCCAAGTTGTGGATATTCCTCACGAGCGGGATAAAGTAAACAAAGCAAAACACCATGGTATTCAAGTGGGTCTTTGGACCGCTTGAGAGGGGTTGATTGCAACCCTCGTCCGTTGGGACGCCACAACATGGAGTAGGCAAGTTTTGTACTTGGCCGAACCACGGGATAAGCCACTGTGTCTATCTGTGTTGATCCTCTTGTGGTTGTTGTGTTTTGCAAGAACTCCTCTCTAGCCACTTGGCCTATTGTGCTAACACTTAATCAAGTTTTTGTGGCTTTAAGTTTAAGTTTTACAGGATCACCTATTCACCCCCCCTCTAGGTGCTCTCAATTGGTATCAGAGACGTTCTCTTCACAAAGGGACTAATCGCCCGAAGAGATGGATCCTAAGGGCAAGGGGATTGTGATCAATGATAAGGAGAAGGAGTCCTTCGTCAACGAGCCGAAGGATGACAAGCCTACCGACTCGGGCTTGGGCCACAAACGAAAAGACAGGAAGAAGAAGACAAGACGCATCAAGGAGATCGTCTACTACGACGATAGCGACGAGTCCACTTCTTCCCAAAAGGACAACGACGACAACGACTACGACAAAAGAAAGACGGTTAATTCAAACTTCTCTTTCGATTATTCTCGTATTCCACATAGCTCAAATACACATTTGCTTTCCATTCCTCTTGGCAAACCTCCACACTTTGATGGGGAGGACTACGGATTTTGGAGTCACAAAATGCGTAGTCACTTGTTCTCTCTCCATCCAAGCATATGGGAGATTGTAGAGAGTGGAATGAAATTTGATAGCTCGGATAGTCCCATGTTTATAAATGAACAAATCCATAAAAATGCACAAGCTACTACTATCCTTTTAGCATCTTTGTGCAGGGAAGAGTATAATAAGGTGAGCGGCTTGGACAATGCCAAGCAGATCTGGGACACCCTCAGGATCTCAAATGAGGGGAACGACATCACCATGCTCACCAAGATGGAGTTGGTGGAGGGCGAGCTTGGGAGATTTGCAATGATAAGGGGAGAAGAGCCAACCCAAACATACAACCGGCTCAAGACCCTCATCAACAGAATAAGGAGCTACGGAAGCACGCGATGGACGGACCACGACGTCGTTCGCCTAATGCTAAGGTCTTTTACTGTCCTTGATCCACATCTTGTGAACAATATTCATGAAAATCCTAGGTACACTAAGATGTCACCCGAAGAAGTTCTTGGGAAGTTCGTAAGCGGGCGAATGATGATCAAGGAGGCGAGATACGTGGATGATGCGCTAAATGGCCCAATCCATGAGCCTCAAACCATCGCCCTCAAAGCAACGAGAAGCAAGGAGACGCTACCTAACAAGGTGGCGCAGGTTGAGGCGGTGGGACTTAATGATGAAGAGATGGCCCTCATCATCAAGCGCTTCAAGACGGCGCTAAAGGGCCGCAAGGAGCATCCCAAGAAGAACAAGACAAAGGGAAAGCGCTCCTGCTTCAAGTGCGGTAAGATTGGTCATTTTATCGCTAATTGTCCCGATAATGATAGTGACCAGGAACAAGGGGGCAAGAGGGAAAAGAAGAAGTCTTACAAGAAGGCTAAGGGCGAGGCACACCTCGGCAAGGAGTGGGACTCGGATTGTTCGTCGTCCGACTCCGAAGGACTCGCCGCCACCACCTTCAACAAGTCATCCCTCTTCCCCAACGAGCGTCACACATGCCTCATGGCGAAGGAGAAGAAGGTATGTACTCAGAATACTACTTATGCTTCTTCAAGTGAGGATGAGTCTAGTGATGATGATATAGATTATTCATGCTTATTCAAGGGCCTAGATAGAACCAAGGTTGATAAAATTAATGAATTAATTGATGCCTTGAATGATAAGAATAGGTTATTAGAAAAGCAAGAGGATCTCTTGTATGAAGAACATGATAAGTTTGTAGAGGCACAAAAATGCCTTGCTTTAGAAATTAAAAGGAATAAAATGCTTTCTAGTGAATTGTCTACATGCCATGACTCTATTTCTAGTTTAAAGTGCATAAATGATGAGTTGAATGCTAAGTTAGAAATAGCAAATAAATCAACATCTTGTGTAGAACATGTTACAATTTGCAATAGGTGTAAAGATTTTGATGTTGATACTTGTAGTAAACACCTAGTTTCAATTTCTAAATTGAATGATGAAGTGGCTAGTCTTAATGCCCAACTTAAGACTAGCAAGAGTGAATTTGATAAAATAAAATTTGCAAGGGATGCCTACACAATTGGTAGACACCCCTCAATTAAGGATGGTCTTGGCTTCAAGAGGGAGGTCAAGAACTTAACAAGCCATAAGGTTTCCATCTCCGCCAAGGAGAAAGGGAAGGCCCCTATGGCTAGTAGTGCTCATAAGAACCATGCTTTCATGTATCATGATAGGAGACATTCTAGGAATGCTTTTAGAAGTTATGATGCTTTTGATTCTCATGCCATGGTTGCTTCTAGCTCTTCTATTATGCATGATAGAAATGTTGCTAAGAAAAATGCTATGCCTAGAAGAAATGTTGTTCATATGCCTAGGAGAAATGTTGCTCATGTTCTTAGAAAGATTAATGAACCTTCTACAATTTATCATGCTTGCAATGCTTCCTTTGCAATTTGTAGAAATGATAGAAAGGTGATTGCTAGGAAATTAGGGGCAAAATGCAAGGGAGATACAACTTGCATCTGGGTCCCTAAGGATATTGTCACTAACCTTGTAGGACCCAACAAGAGTTGGGTACCTAAGACCCAAGCCTAAATTTGCCTTGCAGGTTTATGCATCCGGGGGTTCAAGCTGGATTATCGACAGCGGATGCACAAACCACATGACGGGGGAGAAGAAGATGTTCACCTCCTACGTCAAGAACAAGGATTCCCAAGATTCAATCATTTTTGGTGATGGGAACCAAGGCAAGGTGAAAGGGTTAGGGAAAATTGCTATTTCATCCGAGCACTCTATTTCTAATGTGTTTTTAGTTGAGTCGCTTGGATATAATTTGTTATCTGTTAGTCAATTATGTAATATGGGATATAACTGTTTATTCACAAATGTAGATGTGTCTGTCTTTAGAAGGTGTGATGGTTCACTAGTTTTTAAGGGTGTACTAGACGACAAACTTTATTTAGTTGATTTTGCAAAAGAGGAGTCCGGTCTAGATGCATGCTTAATTGCTAAGACTAGCATGGGCTGGCTGTGGCATCACCGCTTAGCACATGTGGGGATGAAGAACCTTCACAAGCTTCTAAAGGGAGAACACGTGATAGGTCTAACAAACGTGCATTTCGAAAAAAGATAGACCTTGTGCAGCATGTCAAGCAGGTAAACAAGTGGGAAGTGCTCATCACATCAAGAACGTGATGACTACGTCGAGACCACTGGAGCTGCTGCATATGGACCTCTTCGGACCCGTCGCCTATCTAAGCATAGGAGGAAGTAAGTATGGTCTTGTTATAGTTGACGATTTTCCCCGCTTCACTTGGGTATTCTTTTTACAGGATAAATCTGAAACCCAAGGGACCCTCAAGCGCTTCCTAAGGAGAGCTCAAAATGAGTTTGAGCTCAAGGTGAAGAAGATAAGGAGCGACAACGGGTCCGAGTTCAAGAATCTTCAAGTGGAGGAGTACCTTGAGGAGGAAGGGATCAAGCACGAGTTCTCCGCTCCCTACACACCATAGCAAAATGGTGTGGTAGAGAGGAAGAACAGGACGCTCATCGATATGGCGAGGACGATGCTTGGTGAGTTCAAGACCCCCGAGCGCTTTTGGTCGGAAGCCGTGAACACGGCTTGCCACGCCATCAACCGGGTCTACCTTCACCGCCTCCTCAAGAAGACTTCGTATGAGCTTCTAACTGGTAACAAACCCAATGTGTCTTACTTTCGTGTATTTGGGAGCAAATGTTACATTCTAGTGAAGAAAGGTAGAAATTCTAAGTTTGCTCCCAAAGTTGTAGAAGGGTTTTTGTTAGGTTATGACTCAAATACAAAGGCGTATAGGGTCTTCAACAAATCATCGGTTTTGGTTGAAGTCTCTAGCGACATTGTATTTGATGAGACTAATAGCTCTCCAAGAGAGCAAGTTGTTGATCTTGATGATGTAGATGAAGAAGACGTTCCAACGGTCGCGATACGCACCATGGCGATTGGAGATGTGCGGCCATAGGAACAAAAGGAGCAAGATCAACCTTCTTCCTCAATGATGGTGAATCCCCCAACTCAAGATGATGAACAGGTTCATCAAAAGGAGGCGTGTGATCAAGGGGGAGCACAAGATGATCATGTGATGGAGGAAGAAGCACAACCGGCACCTCCAACCCAAGTTCGAGCGACGATTCAAAGGAATCATCCCGTCGACCAAATTTTGGGTGACATTAGCAAGGGAGTAACTACTCGTTCTAGATTAGTTAATTTTTGTGAGCATTACTCCTTTGTCTCTTCTATTGAGCCTTTCAGGGTAGAAGAGGCCTTGCTAGATCCGAACTGGGTGTTGGCCATGCAGGAGGAGCTCAACAACTTCAAGCGTAATGAAGTTTGGACACTGGTGCCTCGTCCCAAGCAAAATGTTGTGGGAACCAAGTGGGTGTTCCGCAACAAACAGGACAAGCACGGGGTGGTGACGAGGAACAAGGCTCGACTTGTGGCAAAAGGTTATGCCCAAGTCGCAGGTTTGGACTTTGAGGAGACTTTTGCTCCTGTGGCTAGGCTAGAGTCCATTCGTATTTTGCTAGCATATGCCACTCACCATTCTTTCAGGTTGTTTCAAATGGATGTGAAGAGCGCTTTCCTCAACGGGCCAATCAAGGAGGAGGTGTACGTGGAGCAACCCCCTGGCTTCGAGGATGAACAGTACCCCGACCACGTGTGTAAGCTCTCTAAGGCGCTCTATGGACTTAAGCAAGCCCCAAGAGCTTGGTATGAATGCCTTAGAGACTTTTTAATTACTAATGCTTTCAAGGTTGGGAAAGCCGATCCAACTCTTTTCACTAAGACTTGCGATGGTGATCTTTTTGTGTGCCAAATTTATGTCAATGACATAATATTTGGTTCTACTAATCAAAAGTCTTGTGAAGAGTTTAGCAGGGTGATGACTCAAAAATTCGAGATGTCGATGATGGGCGAGTTGAACTACTTCCTTGGGTTCCAAGTGAAGCAACTCAAGGACGGCACCTTCATCTCCCAAACGAAGTACACGCAAGATTTGCTAAAGCGGTTTGGGATGAAGGACGCCAAGCCCGCAAAGACTCCGATGGGAACCGACGGACTAATCAAAAAGCATACCGGTCAATGATAGGGTCTTTACTTTATTTATGTGCTAGTAGACCGGATATTATGCTTAGCGTATGCATGTGTGCTAGATTTCAATCTGATCCAAGGGAGTGTCACCTTGTGGCCGTGAAGCGAATTCTTAGATATTTAGTCGCTACGCCTTGCTTCGGGATCTAGTATCCAAAGGGGTCTACCTTTGATTTGATTGGATACTCAGATTCCAACTATGCTGGATGTAAGGTCGATAGGAAGAGTACATCGGGGACGTGCCAATTCTTAGGAAGGTCCCTGGTGTCATGGAACTCTAAGAAACAAACTTCTGTTGCCCTATCCACCGCTGAGGCCGAGTACGTTGCCGCAGGACAGTGTTGCGCGCAACTACTTTGGATGAGGCAAACCCTCCGGGACTTTGGCTACAATCTGAGCAAAGTCCCACTCCTATGTGATAATGAGAGTGCTATCCGCATAGCGGACAATCCTGTCGAGCACAGCCGCACAAAGCACATTGACATCCGGCATCACTTTTTGAGAGACCACCAGCAAAAGGGAGATATCGAAGTGTTCTATATTAGCACCGAGAACCAGCTAGCCGATATCTTTACCAAGCCTCTAGATGAGAAGACCTTTTGCAGGCTGCGTAGTGAGCTAAATGTCTTAGATTCGCGGAACTTGGATTGATTTATAGCATACATGTGGTTATGCCTTGATCATGTTCCTTATGCATTTTGTTGTTTATTTATGGTGCTCAAGTTGTACAAGCACTCCCTGGACCTCACAAGTCCATTTGCAAGTGATGCACACATTGAGGGGGGAGATGTTCTACAACTTGACCCTTTGAGACTAACCATGTGCTTGAGTTTTTCTTAATTTAGTCTCAAAGGAGGTTTGAAAGGGAAAAGGTGGACTTGGACCATGAAAGACTTCCACTGCACTCCTATTAGAGGGTAACTTATTCTAAGTTCATCTCATGTTCTCTTATTGCCTTTGTATTCTTCTTTGAAGATTTTGGTGAGGCAATGAGGTTTAAGGGCCAAGATTGATCCCGTTTTGGTGCTTGATGCCAAAGGGGGAGAAAAATAAGGCCAAATCAATAAATGGATTAGCTACCACTTAAGAATTTTGAAAATAGTAGAATAGAGCTTTTGGTTTGTCAAAACTCTCTTGTTGTCTCTATTGTCAAAAGTTGGCTTCTTGTGGGGAGAGTAGTTGATTATGGTTTATAAGGTTGAGGGTGCAACCCCCTGATAGGCTAGCTTTTTGGGGGAGTGTTGGCCCAAGAGACCTAAAGCCCGCTGCTATTCGTACGGGCGCGTGTGTCGTGGCCCGACAGCCTGGGTGGGCGCTATGGGAAAAAGGGAGAGTTTTTGAATCTTTGATCAATTTCCTTTGAAATACCTCTCTTTATGTCTCTACAAGTGAATTTGACTTAGAGATAGGAAATTGAGTTTGATTTGCAAAAACAAACCAAGTGGTAGCATAGAGTGATCCATATATGCCAAATATGAATCAAAACAATTTTGAATTCTCATTTGTATTGTTGTTGCACTTCTATTAGTTGCTTTTTGTTGTGTTGGCATAAATCACCAAAAAGGGGGAGATTGAAAGGGAAATGTGCCCTTGGGCCATTTCTAAGTATTTTGGTGATTGAGTGCCAACACAAGTGCTTAAGTGTTAATCTATGCCAATTGATGGACAAAGTGCAAATCAAGTCTAAAGGTATGTTTCTAGACTTAGTACATTGTTTTTTGAACTAATGTATTGTGTCTAAGTGTTGGAAACAGGAGAAATCGAATTGGAAAAGAGATGGCTCTGTTCAGCCAAAGACAGCTCGGTTTGGGTGCACCGGACAGTGTCCGGTGGTGCACCGGACAGTGTCCGGTGCGCCAGGCTGGCTCTGGCTAACTTACTGCTCTCGGGACTTCGACGGTGGTGTACGACTATAAATCACCGGACTGTCCGGTGGTGCACCGGACTGTCCGGTGAGCCATTTACAGGCGAACTCGTCGCTCTCGGGAGATGATTAACGGCGTACGGCTATAATTCACCGGACTGTCCGGTGGTGCACCAGACTGTCCGGTGAGCCAACAGTCAGCCGAGCCAACGGTTGGCCGAGGATTCCGCGCGTGACGTGTGGCCAAGCCAACGATCACAAGGGGGCACCGGACTGTCCGGTGTGCACCGGACAGTGTCCGGTGCGCCAATGGCTCTGAATCTCCAACGGTCGGCTTCGTCAAAGAAGGAAAGAAATCCGCACCGGACAGTGTCTGGTGGTGCACCGGACTGTCCGGTGCGCCAGGCGACTGAAGGCAAGAATTGCCTTCCTGGAATGCTCTCAACGGCTCCTAGCTGCCTTGGGGCTATAAAAGGGACCCCTAGGCGCATGGAGGAGAACACCAAGCATTCTCTAAGCATTCCTAAGCACCAAGACTTCGATTCCGCGCATTTGATTCCTTGTGATAGCATCTAGAGCTCTATTTGAGTTGTGAACTCGTCGGGTTGTGTTGTGAGCTCTTGTTGCGACTTGTGTGCGTGTTGTCACTCTGATTTTGTGTCTTGTGTGCGTTGCTCATCCCTCCCTCACTCCGTGCTTCTTTGTGATATCAAAGTGTAAGGGCGAGAGACTCCAAGTTGTGGAGATTCCTCGCGAGCGGGATAAAGTAAACAAAGCAAAACACCGTGGTATTCAAGTGGGTCTTTGGACCGCTTGAGAGGGGTTGATTGCAACCCTCGTCCGTTGGGACGCCACAACGTGGAGTAGGCAAGTTTTGTACTTGGCCGAACCACGGGATAAGCCACTGTGTCTATCTGTGTTGATCCTCTTGTGGTTGTTGTGTTTTGCAAGAACTCCTCTCTAGCTACTTGGCCTATTGTGCTAACGCTTAATCAAGTTTTTGTGGCTTTAAGTTTAAGTTTTACAGGATCACCTATTCACCCCCCCTCTAGGTGCTCTCACTCTTAAGGAAGGCCGAGCGCTTCACTTGGACTCCTGAGGCCGAGGAAGCCCTCGGAAACTTAAAGGCGCTCCTTACTAATGCGCCCATCTTGGTGCCCCCCGCTGCGGAAGAAGCCCTCTTGATTTAAGTCGCCGCAACCACTCAGGTGGTCAGCGCAGCGGTCGTAGTCGAGAGACGAGAAGAAGGGCACGCACTGCTTGTCCAGAGGCTAGTCTACTTCATCAGCGAAGTGCTATCAGAGACCAAAGTCTGCTACCCGCAAATCTAGAAGCTGCTCTATACAGTGATTCTGACACGGCGGAAGCTGCGACACTACTTCGAGTCTCATCCGGTTACTGTGGTGTCATCTTTCCCCCTGGGAGAAATCATCTAGAGCCGAGAGGCCTCAGGTAGGATAGCAAAATGGGCAGTGGAACTCATGGGCAAAACACTTTCATTTGCCCCTCGAAAGGCCATAAAATCCCAAGTCTTAGCCGACTTCCTGGCTGAATGGACTGACACCCAATTGCCAACAGCCCCAATCCAGGCCGAACTTTGGACCATGTACTTCGACGGGTCGCTGATGAAAACCGGGGCGGGCGCGGGCTTGCTCTTCATCTCACCCCTCGGAGAACATGTGCGTTACGTACTGCACCTCCATTTTCCAGCGTCAAACAACGTGGCCGAGTACGAGGCCTTGGTTAATGGCCTGCGCATCGCCGTCAAGCTAGGGGTTCGGCGCCTCGATGCTCGTGGCGACTCGCAGCTCGTCATTGACCAGGTCATGAAGAACTCCCACTACCGCGATCGAAAAATGGAGGCCTTTTGCGACGAAGTTCGGTGCTTGGAAGATAAGTTCTATGGGCTGGAACTCAACCATGTTGCTCGACGGTACAACGAAACCGCAGATGAGCTGGCGAAAATAGCCTCGGGGCGAACGACGGTTCCCCCGAACGTCTTCTCCAAGGATATATATATCAACCATCCGTCAAACTCGACGACGCGCCCGAACCCGAGGAGACCTCGGCCCAGCCCGAGGTACCCTCGGCCGCCGAGGGTGAGGCCCTGCGCGTCAAGGTGGAGCGGAATGGGGTCACACTGGTCCCAAACTAGGAGACCCCGTACCTGTAATATCTCCTCCGAGGAGAGCTGCCCCTCGACAAGACCGAAGCTCGGCAACTGGCTCAGCGCACCAAGTCGTTCGTTTTACTGGGTGATGAAAAGGAGCTGTACCACCGCAGCCCCTCAGGCATTCTCCAACGATGCATATCCATTGCCCAAGGACAAGAGTTGTTACAAGAAATACACTCGGGGAATTGCGGTCACCATGCGGCGCCTCGAACCCTCGTAGGAAACGCCTTCCGACAAGGGTCCTACTGGCCAACCGCGGTGGCCGACGCCACTAGGATTGTACGCTCCTGCCGTGGGTGTCAATTCTACGCAAGACAGTCGCACCTGCTCGCTCGGGCCCTTCAGACGATACCTATCACTTGGCCGTTTGCCGTGTGGGGTCTGGACCTCGTCGGTCCCTTGCAGAAGGCACCCGGGGGCTTCATGCACCTGCTGGTCGCCATCAATAAATTCTCCAAGTGGATTGAAGTCCGACCCATAATCAGCATCGGGTCCGAGCAGGCGGTGGCGTTCTTCACAAATATCATCCACCGCTTTGGGGTCCCAAAACTCAATCATCACCGACAATGGCACGTAGTTCACTAGGAAAAAGTTCCTGGACTTCTGCGAGGACCACCACATCCGTGTGGACTGGGCCGCCGTAGCTCACCCAACGACAAATGGGCAGGTGGAGCGTGCCAACGGTATGATTTTGCAGGGACTACAACCGAGGATCTACAATGACCTCAACAAGTTTGGCAAGCGGTGGATAAAAGAACTACCCTCGGTGGTTTGGAGTCTGAGGACGACACCGAGCCGGGCCACGAGCTTCTCGCCGTTTTTCCTAGTCTATGGGGTCGAGGCCATCTTACCCACGGACTTGGAATACGGTTCCCCGAGGACAAAGTCTTATGACGACCAAAGCAACCAAACCAGCCGAGAGGATTCATTGGACCAGCTGGAAGAGGCTCGGGACGTGGCCTTACTACACTCGGCGCGGTATCAGCAGTCTCTGCGACGCTACCACGCCCGAAGGGTTCGACCCCAAGACTTCCAAGTGGGAGACTTGGTACTTCGGCTGCGACAAGACGTCTGAGGGCGCCACAAGCTTACTCCTCCCTGGGAAGGGCCGTTCATCATCGCCAAGATTTTGAAGCCCGGGACATACAAGCTTGCCAACGATCAAGGCGAGGTCTACAACAACGCTTGGAACATCGAACAACTACGTCGCTTTTACCCTTAAAATGTTTCAAGTCATTTATGTACCTCGGTCCCTTTACGTGTGCGAATAAAAAGTCTAGCTATCAAGGAAGGATCGGTCTTGCCTCAGCAAAAACCGACCCTCCCTCGAGGGCTAGAAGGGGGGAACCCCCTCTGCGTCAAAATTTTCCTCGGAAAAGTCTTTTACCAAACAATTTTCGTGCTTTTCGATTGTGTCGATAACAGAATCCTAAAGACGAGCAAGAGAGACCTTGAACGGTAAGGCCGACTGAGCCGAGGGACTTCTACGCCTCTGGGATACTGATACCTCACTCATCACCTTCCGCGAAAGGTAGCTCACGCTCGGATAAGCGATTCTGCTACCGAACAAGTCCTAACGCTCGAAAACTCTTCTACCAAAATGACTTTTCGTGCTTTTCAACTATATCGATAACGGAATCCTAAAAACGACGAGAGAACACGTAAGCGGCAAGGCCAACCGAGCCGAGGGACTCCTACGCCTCCGGGATACGGATACCTCACTCATCACCTTCCGCGAAAAGTAACTCACGCTCGGATAAGCGATTCCGCTACCGAACAAGTCCTAACGCACGAAACAAGAGGAAAGAAAACGCAGCTTTATAATCCGACAATAATATTGTTTAGGCCTCAGCGGCCGCAAAAAACATACACATACTTAGAACAAACTATTCCTGCAGGCTCAGACATCGGCAGGGGGAGGAGCAGCACGCTCGGCGTCATTTCCACCCTCGGCAGAATCTGGCCCGGCCTCAGACGGCGACTCGGGCGGAAGGATCTCCACCTCAAAGGAGGAAGCCAGCGCCGCGCTTGGGCCCTTGACAGCCGCGTCAAGCCTCTGGACCTCGGCTAAGGCAACCTCCTCTTCATCGGGTAAGCAGTACCCCTCGCTGACCCGCTCTAGATCCACATCGTAGTAGGAAGCGAGCACGGCGAAGGCCCGCCTAACGCCGTGGTGCAGCGCCCCGCGGAGTCTGCTGCGCACATGGCCACCCAAGGCCCGCAGGTGACTCTGGGGGGAGCTACCCGAGGGGACATCGTCGAGACCAAAGGCCCGGCAGAAAGCTGAGACAGCCTCGGACATGGCCACGCGGTCGGCCTCCTTCTGCTCAGCCGCCTCGGGAAGCGCCTTGCAGTTCTTGACGGACTCATTAAGAGCCGTCTCGAACCCTGCAGATAGCCGGGCAACGTTCTTCAGACACGAGGTGAAGAATGGGGACAGAAGCAAAGTCACAAAGCGGGCAAAACGTACCTTCGGCCCGGACACGCTGCCGCAAGGCCTTAGCTTGGGTGGACCAAGCAAACCCAACGGCCACGACCAGATCCTCCGCAAGGGTCCCGGCCCGGGCGGTTGCCTCAGAGTCTAGAAAGGAGGAACACCCTCTGCGCCGAAACTTTCCTCGGAAAAATTTTTCTACCAAAACGACTTTTGTGCATTTCGACTGCGTCGATAACGGAATCCTAATGACGAGCGAGAGAGACCTTGAACGGTAAGGCCGACCGAGCCAAGGGACTCCTACGCCTCCGGGATACGGATACCTTACTCGTCACCTTCCGCGAAAGGTAACTCACGCTCGGATAAGTGATTCTACTGCCGACGAACAAGTCCTAATGCTCAAAACAAGAGGAAAGAAACACGGCTTTATAACCAAATGTTCAGGCCTCAGCAGCCACAAAGAACAAACACACGCACTTGGGGTAACAATGGTACCTAGACTTAGACGTCGACAGCGCCCTCGGCGGTTTTCCCGACCTACGACACATGTCTTAGTACTTAAAGCTATTACATCTTGCTCTCAAGAAGGTACCATTACAAACAGGACTCCGGCTCCATTCCCGCAGGAATGAAGTACCTCCACACTAGAAGGCCAGCGGGATAACAAACCCCAGGTGGCTCACCAGCGACCACTGCACCAGCAGCGCGACAACGACCTCCGCCTCGGGCGGCTAGACAGCAGCAGCGATGGCCTCAGGGCAAACGCTACTGTGAAAAGGCCCTCGTTCACGTCCCCTCACGGGGGACGAGAACCAACCATTAAAGCCAAAGAGCCGGAGGTCTGGAGCACAGGTGGCACTGACGGTCTCGTCGGCGGAGGCAACCGCTTCGGCAGTGGAAGCCTCACCTATGGCGACCACCACCTCAGCACCGACAACAGTGGCCACCTGCCCACCAACACCGCACCGACGAACGGCGGCCGCCCCAATGCGCACCGGCAGGTCCTCACTCCCGTCCTCGCTGAGGCCGTCCCAGAACACGAGTACCGCCCTCGCGGCGTACGACGTGTTGTGCGACCCCCCGGTGCAGCCGACGACGCAAGGAGGACCTGGACGTAGCCGGCCCACGCACGGCATGACCGACACCTATGCAGCGGATGGGCAGCCACGCTCTGCCCCAGCGGTAGGAGGAGGCACCGGAAGCAGCGCCAGAGCCGCTCAGGCCAGGGAGCCAGACACGCGGCAGCTGCCAGCGCCACGGACGACGAATGCCCTTCTCCCCCGATCACTGAGGGAAGGAGCGGGCCGCTGCCCACGCGGAGGTGGGCCCCGACTCGGTGCACCCTCCTCCCCAGCACGGATGATGAACATCCTTGAAGCTGAGGGTAGGGGGGAGGCCACAGCCCGGCTCGCTCTTCCCCACCACGAGGCCTGCGGTCGTCATCCTGGGTGACCGCCGGCGGGGGACTGCAACCGGGCTGCATGATGAAAATCCTTGAAGCCGAGCGATGGTTAACGAGCGCCAACCCCCACAGGGTCGCGCTCCTCCAACAGCAGCAAGAAGAAGGCGAGACAGGTGCACCCCATCTGGGGGCTCGGAAGGGGGAAAGACGCGATGAATGCAAGGTCGAAGTGACCGTGAAGGCATGGCTACCGCCTGGGGGGTCGATCCCTTTTTAAAGGCAGATCTCTTCACTCACACCCCCAAGTGCCACAGGCAAAGTCTCCACCGACGTGCTCCTGGGTTCCCACCCCACGACACGGGGGATGGGTCCCACATGTCATGCGAGCTGACCCGAAACACGAAGAAGGCAAACCGCTGCACGCGAAGCGCGTAACCGCCCCGCGGTTATAAGAATTCCCCCATCCTCGCCGAAACCAGCAGTCGAAAGGGCAGACCGCCGCGCAAGAAGCGTGCAACCGCACCACGGTTATACGCCCTTTCAGCTCCGTCGCATCCGGCGGTCCAGCATGGAGGCCCAGTCCCACATGTCATTTAACCGGCGCGCCGGTCACTATGTGCAAGAAAACTGCACCGCCACTTGCGCCAATGCTACGTCTTCTCGACTGCAGAACCAGCACAGCGACTCAAGGCAGCCCTGCGCGTGACCCAACAATGCCCATTAAGTGCGACGATCTCGGGTCACTCAGCCGCGGAGATAGGCACGACAATCGATATGATCAGAGGTGGGCCAGCAGTAATTGCAGCAACAGGCGTGCGAAAGCAGCGGTCCAATCACCTACAGGTTCGCATCCTCTCCCGAAACGGCAGGGGAGCCCTCTCCCACAGCATAAAAAATGATGCACCCGTGTTCCGTTCCTCGAACGACTCGCGCAGGCGCAACAGATGCCCCGTGAATCGCCCGTCCCGTCGCATTAACTCCTTGGCAGGGCAAGCGACACCTCCGGCAGGCGAAGCAAGCGCCGTTTCGTCTCCGTCATGATGACCACGTCAAAAAAGGTGCGCCACATTATTTAAATTTATATCCTTTTCCTTTTCCTCTGTCTCTCTCTTGTCGCAGGGACCGGGAAAGGGGATGTTGTGAAAAGGATCCTTCTCGGCAAAGGAAACAGGCCCCGAGCCCTCCTACTGATCAGGGGTTCGAAGGTTGCGCCCTCCAGGGTTCGGCAACCGCCCCAGAGCACTCGGGCTCTGAGCCCTTTACTGATCAGGGGTTCGAAGGCTGGCCCCTCGAAAGGGTTCGACAGCCACCCCAGAGCATGCAGAGTCAGGGATGACCCTGGGTACGTCCGTTACATGGCCGAGGCTCGGGCTACGCTCCCGAGGTACCCTAGGACATTTCTGAGACCAGCGGGAACGATTTGTAATGGAATCCCACCGGAGGGAGGCACCGAGCCCTCGGACCCTATCGAATGGGTCCGGGTCTAGCAAATCACCTACAGGTACTTTTGGAGCGCGCCTCTGGGCCACTAGCCGACCCTTATCGAATGGGGCTCGGGCGTCCACTCGAATTACCCGCTAGCAACTCACTGGAAACACCATGTTCGGTGCCCTCCGAGGGTAACATGGCGCTTTCCCCCCTTCCTCCTCGCGGAGAGGCGACGAAGGGGCGTACAATAAAAGTCGAGACGGTCCTTGATCGTCCTCTCGCTCCGTGCAGAGGCTCAGGGGCTGCTCTCGCGCCAGGCTACGGCCAAACTGTTGACCACGTCAACAAACCAGCTCAAAAACTCGGAGCCCGACCGTGCACCCGGGCTACGACCAGGCCGCATGAGGGAACAACAAGGCTGACCGAGGCATCACAAAAAGGATTAAGACCTCAGAGGAGCCAAACCACTCCTCCGAGGCCTCGGGGGCTACACCCAGCGGGTGCGCTCGCGCGCACCCACCGGAACAAAACATAACCGAGAAAGGCTGGTCCCCTTGCAAAAAAAATTCGGCAGAACCTCCAAGCGAGTACCTTTACTCCCTTGAAGGCTCGGGGGCTACTGTCGGGTACCGTAATTAGGGGTACCCCCAATGCTCCTTAAACCTACCGGAAAACATCTTCAGTACAAACCATACAGGGCTGATGAAGCACGGTTCAAGTCAAGGCCTCGTCTACCAAGGGACGCGACCTCATCCGAGCCCAGCCTCGGGCAAGGACAGTAGTCCCGGACGCATTCACGCCTCGCCTGAGGGTCCCCTCAGTCAGCAGACACACCCCCGTCTCACCCAAGGCTAAGCTTAGGCGGACTTTGTCGTGCAGCGACCTCGTCCGAATCGCCTTACCAACCGACCGTATCACATGCGCATTTAATGCGGGGATCGCCTGGCACCTTATCCTGACACGCGTGCCTCAGTCGGCAAGGTCGAAGTGACCGCAGTTACTTCGCCCCCTTTACTGACCGTTCCGACAAGAAAACATCGCTGTTCACCTTGCTCCGGCAACTGTGCCAGCCACTAGTGAAAGATTGACAACAGCAAGTCACGACCTCCCCTGAGTCCGGCCTCGGGCGCAACAGGGAGCTCCGCCTCGACCGACCCCAGGCCTCGGCCTCAACCTCGGCCTCAGGAGAAGGTCTCCGCCTCACCCGACCCTGGGCCTCGGCCTCGGCCTCGGGAGGAGTCACAACCTCGCCCGACCTCAGCCTCAGCCTCGGAGGAGTCGCCGCCTCGCCCGACCTCGGCCTCATATCAACTACACTACTAGGGATCCATCATTACCCTACCCCTAGCTAGCCGTCTCAGGCTACGAAGGAACAAGACCGGTGTCCCATCTAAGTTACTCCGGTAACAGGTAATGATGGTTCCCCGCGTGCGCCCATGACGTCGGTTGCTCTCAACCCCCTACGGAAGCAAGGAAACGTCAGCAGGATCCATACCGCACCGCCAGCTATGCTTCTGCAGGGCTCAAGGCACTTCTCCGACGGCCACGTCGGTACATCTACAGGGCTCAAGGCACTCCTCCGACGACCACGTTGGTACATGTACAGGGCTCAAGGCAATTCTCTGCCAGCCACGTTAGCTCATAGCTACACCCCCATTGTACAGCCGGGCATCTCCTTGTATTTATAAAATGGGATGTCTAGGGCCTTCCAGGGAGGAGAAAGAAGGGAGGGGACGGAAAGTACAAACGCACGTACGAACACACAGGCGAAGGCAGGCGAGCAGAGGCAGGCAGAGTAGGAGAGACACGGAAAAGGCTAACTCAGACACCTCACCCCAGGACCGGATCCTCTCTCTCACTCTCTCTCTCGCTCTCCCTCGCGACGCTTGTAACCCCTACTGCAAGCACCCCCAGGTGCAAGATAATATAAGCCTCATCCCTTAGCTTGTGTTCCATCTTGCATCAACCCATCTGGACAGGGGCACGCGGCACTAAAATTCACTAGTCGGTCCGGTTGAGGGTCCCCCGGGTCCAAAACACCGACAACCGTAGTGCATAAATAACTTCACCGTGTAGTATAATTAGTATCAGTATATATCATAAACTAGTTCTAACGAGCCTTAATGCATGGATGTTGGAGAGATCCTATATTTATGAAGGAAATAAAGCATTTCAATCCGATTTTTTTATACATATTTTCGTTATCAAATAGATCGATGATTTACACTAAAATTCATACCCATTTACGTTGGTTTGGTTCACATTTTATGCTGAAATCCACTTGAGCTCCCACGCACGATCGGCTCCATATCTTCTATTCCGATATATACGGTAACTTCTATCTTCGTGGGCGCGCTAATCATGGTGGTGTGTGGACCCACCTGAACGAACCAATGAGAGCTTCGTTGCCGCTCTCATGTTATGCAAGTCTGAACCATCAAATATGCTAGCATAAACATGAGTAGGAACCAACTACCCGACCAGTGAATATGACGTTGGCCCACCTTCGTCCATCCTAACTCGACCCCACCACATGCGCACCTTCTGTGTACGCAAAACATAACACATGTTTACACATGCATAAACGTGCCCCACCATCGCGCGGACGCACGCGCCCCACTGGCTCGATCTGACCACGCGCGTGACCACTACTCTGGCTGGGGCTTCCCATACCTATTGGAAGCCCTGGGATTCCATTACCAACAACCTATATATATATATCATGGATACAAAGAAATATGCTCATCTCTATGATTATCTCTAGGGCATAATTCTAACACACATTATACTAGAATGGCTAAGTATAACATGGGAATGATGATGTGGAGTTGTGTTCAACTTACAAACAATTTCTATTATAATGCATTATTGATTAACTCATCAAAGTCCCACCCTCTTGTCGTACACCCACAAAACTTATATTATTGCAACCTAGAGCTCATAGAAATTAATAGACATCGTTTTCAATCTAAGCAACAGGTAGTTGCATTTACACGTTCTCAATACTACATCTATGTATAGACAGTATACATTAATACTTTTGCAACAAGTAGAATGTTTTCAATACTACATCTATAAAGACATCAAAAAATATAACTACTACTGCAACATGTAGAAGGAATAAATTTTTAATCAACCTTGAAGTTGAAAGGGAAATGTGCCCTTGGGCCATTTCTAAGTATTTTGGTGATTTAGTGTTCAACACAAATGCTTAAGTGTTAAACTATGCCAAATGGTGGACAAAGTGCAAATCAATACAAAGGTATGATTCTGGACTTAGTACATTGGTTTTTGTATACTAACATATTTGTCTAAGTGCTAGAATCAGAGAAAATACATTTGGATAAGTCTTGGCTCGAGCAGCTACGACTCTGCTCGGTCTGGGTGCACCGGACTGTCCGGTGGTGCACCGGATAGTGTCCGGTGCGCCAGGCTAGCTCTAGTGAAATGGCTGCTCTCGGGTCTCGACGGCGGCGTACGGCTATAAATCACCAGACTGTCTGGTGGTGCACCGGACAGTGTCCGGTGAGTCGGCTGCGGCGAAGTCGCTGCTCTCAGGAACCAAGTCAACAGCGTATGGCTATAATTCACCGGACTGTCCGGTGAGGCACCGGACTGTCCGGTGAGCCAACGGTCGGGCACGCCAACGGTCGGCCGCGGAATCCGCGCGTGACGCGTGGCCGAGCCAACGGTCAGAAGGGGGCACCGGACTGTCCGGTGTGCATCGGATAGTGTCCGGTGCGCCAACGTCTCCAACTCTTCAACGGTCGGCTGCGCCAGAATAGGAAAGAAATCCGCACCGAACAGTGTCCGGTGGTGCACCGGACTGTCCGGTGTGCTAGTCGACAGAAGGCAAGAATTGCCTTCCTAGATTGCTCTCAACGGCTCCTAGCTGCCTTGGGGCTATAAAAGGGACCCCTAGGCGCATGGAGGAGTACACCAAGCACACTTTGAGCATTCTTGATCATTCACACTTCGTCTTTGCGCACTTGTTCGACATTCTTAGTGATTTGAGCTCTGTTCTAGTGAGAACTTTGTGATATTCATTAGAGCTCAAGTCTTGGCCGTGTGTGTGTGTGCGTATTTGCAGTGAACTTGTGTGTGTTGCTCATCCCATCCTTACTTCCGTGTTCATTTGTGATCATCTTTTGTAAGGGCGAGAGACTCCAAGTTGTGGAGATTCCTCGCAAACGGGATATAGTGAAAGGAAAAGAAACACCGTGGTATTCAAGTGGATCTTTGGATCACTTGAGAGGGGTTGAGTGCAACCCTCGTCCATTGGAACGCCACAACGTGGAGTAGGCAAGTTTTGACTTGACCGAACCACGGGATAAACCATTGTGCCTCTCTGTGTTGATATCTTTGTGGTTATTATGTCTTGCAAGAATTCCTCTCTAGCCACTTGGTTTTATTGCTCTAACACTTAATCAAGTTTGTGGCTTCAAGTTTTAAGTTTTTATAGGATCACCTATTCACCCCCCTCTAGGTGCTCTCAATTGGTATCAGAGCCGTTCTCTTCACATAATGGACTAATCGCCCGTAGAGATGGATCCTAAGGGCAAGGGGATGGTGGTCAATGATAAGGAGAAGGAGTCCTTCGTCAATGATCCAAAAGATAACAAGCCTACTGACTCGGACTCGAGCCACAAAAGAAAAGACGGGAAGAAGAAGAAAACAAGGCGCATCAAGGAGATAGTCTACTACGACAGCGATGAATCTTCCTCTTCCCAAAAGGACGACGACTATGAGAAAAAGAAAACGGTCAATTCAAACTTTTCTTTTGATTATTCTCGTATTCTGCAAAGCTCCAATACTCATTTGCTTTCCATTCCACTCGGTAAACCTCCTCACTTTGATGGATAGGACTACGGATTTTGGAGTCACAAAATGCGTAGCCACTTGTTCTCTCTCCATCCAAGTATATGGGAGATAGTTGAAAATGGAATGCAATTTGATAGTACGGATAGTCCCATATTCATCAATGAACAAATTCATAAAAATGCACTAGCTACTACTGTTCTTTTAGCGTCATTGTGCAGGGATGAATATCATAAGGTGAGTGGCTTGGATAACACCAAGCAAATTTGGGACACCCTCAGGATTTCTCATGAGGGAAATGACGTCACCATGCTCACCAAGATGGAGTTGGTGGAGGGCGAACTTGGGAGATTCGCAATGATCAGGGGAGAGGAGCCAACCCAAACATACAATAGGCTCAAGACCCTCGTCAACAAGATAAGGAGCTATGGAAGCACGCGATGGACGGACCACGAAGTCGTCCGCCTAATGCTAAGGTCTTTCACTGTCCTTGATCCACATCTTGTAAACAATATTCGTGAAAATCCTAGGTACACCAAGATGTCGCCCGAAGAAATACTTGGAAAGTTCGTAAGCGGGCGGATGATGATCAAGGAGGCAAGATACGTCGATGAGGCGTTGAATGGTCCAATTCATGAGCATCAAGCCATTGCTCTCAAGGCAACAAATAACAAGGAGGCGCTACCTAGCAAGGTGGCACAAGTTGAGGTGGCAGGGCTAAATGAGGAAGAAATGGCCCTCATCATCAAGCGCTTCAAGACGGCACTAAAGGGCCGCAAGGAGCATCCCAAAAGGAACAAGACGAAGGGAAAGCGCTCCTGCTTCAAGTGCAGTAAGGTTGGTCACTTTATTGCTAACTGTCCCGATAATGATAGTGACCAGGAACAAGGAAAGGATGGGAAAAGAGAGAACAAGAAGGTTTACAAGAAGGCTAAAGGCGAGGCACACCTTGGAAAGGAGTGGGATTCGGATTGCTCTTCGTCCGACTCCGACGACGAAGGACTCGCCGCCATCGCCTTCAACAAATCGTCTCTCTTCCCCAACGAGCATCACACATGCCTCATGGCAAAGGAGAAGAAGGTATGTACTCGAAACAATACTACTTATGCTTCTTCAAGTGAGGATGAATCTAGTGATGATGAAATAGACTACGCATATTTATTCAAAGGCTTAGATAGAACTAAAATTGATAAGATCAATGAATTGATTGATGCTTTGAATAAAAAAATAATCTTTTAGAAAAGCAAGAAGATCTTTTATATGAAGAGCATGATAAATTTGTAAATGCACAAAATTCTCTTGCATTAGAAGTTAAAAGAAATGAAATGCTTTCATGTGAATTGTCTACATGCCATGAATCTATTTCTAGCTTAAAGAGTATCAATGATGACTTGAATGCAAAACTAGAAATAGCTAATAAATCAACCTCTTGTGTAGAACATGTTGTGATTTGCAATAGGTGTAAAGATTTTAATTTTGAAGCTTGTAATGAACACCTAGTTTCTATTTCTAAATTAAATGATGAAGTGGCTAGTCTTAATGCTCAACTTAAGACTAGCAAAAATGAATTTGATAAATTAAAATTTGCAAGGGATGCCTATACTATTGGTAGACATCCCTCAATTAAGGATGGGCTTGGCTTTAAGAGTGAAGCCAAGAACTTAACAAGTCATAAGGCTCCCACTTCCGCTAAGGAAAAAGGGAAGGCTCCTATGACTAGTAGAAATCAAAAGAATCATGCCTTCATTTATAGTGATAGAAAATTCACTAGAAATGCTTGTAGGAATTATTCTTATGATTCACATGCTATGGTTGCTTCTAGTTCCTATATGCATGGTAGAAATCGGGCTAGAAATGTTCATTATGATAGAAGTTGTAATGCATTCGACTCTCATGCCATGATTGGTTCGAGTTCAAATTTTAATGGTAGATCTAGGAAGAATGTTATGTCTCATGCTCCTAGAAAAGTATATAATGGGTATACCACTGTCTTTCATTCTTGCAATGCTAAGTTTATTCTTTCATGTAAAAATAAAAAGGTAATTGCTAAAAAGGTAGGAGCCAAATGTAAGGGAGATAAAACTTGCATTTGGGTTCCTAAGACTATTGTCACTAACCTTGTAGGACCCAACAAGAGTTGGGTACCTAAGACCCAAGCCTAATTTGCCTTGTAGGTTTATGCATCCAGGGGATCAAGCTGGATTATCGACAGTAGATGCACAAATCACATGACGGGGGAGAAGAAGATGTTCACCTCCTACGTCAAGAATAAAGATTCCCAAGATTCAATCATATTCGGTGACGGGAATCAAGGCAAGGTTAAAGGCCTAGGCAAGATTGCCATCTCAAATGAGCACTCTATCTCCAATGTGTTTTTAGTAGAGTCGCTAGGTTATAATCTTTTGTCTGTTAGTCAATTGTGTAATATGGGATATAATTGCTTATTCACAAATGTAGATGTGTCTGTCTTTAGAAGGTGTGATGGTTCATTAGCTTTTAAGGGTGTACTAGACGGTAAACTCTATTTAGTTGATTTTGCAAAGGAGGAGGCCGGTCTAGATGCATGCTTAATCGCTAAGACTAGCATGGGCTGGCTGTGGCATCGCCGTCTAGCACATGTGGGGATGAAGAACCTTCACAAACTTCTAAAGGGAGAACATGTGTTAGGTCTAACAAATGTGCATTTCGAAAAAGATAGACCTTGTGCAGCTTGTCAAGCAGGTAAACAAGTGGGGAGTGCTCATCACATCAAGAACGTGACGACTACATCAAGACCCCTGGAGCTGCTGCATATGGACCTCTTCGGACCCGTCGCCTACCTCAGCATCGGGGGAAGTAAGTAT
The DNA here is from genome assembly GCA_029449295.1 of Zea luxurians. Taxonomy (NCBI): domain Eukaryota; kingdom Viridiplantae; phylum Streptophyta; class Magnoliopsida; order Poales; family Poaceae; genus Zea; species Zea luxurians. Next base: position 3,326,280 of record JAOPSE010000111.1, read on the forward strand.
GGTTTAGTAATTGTTGATGATTTTTCCCGCTTCACTTGGGTATTCTTTTTGCAGGATAAATCTGAAACCCAAGGGACCCTCAAGCGCTTCCTAAGGAAAGCTCAAAATGAGTTTGAGCTCAAGGTGAAGAAGATAAGGAGCGACAACGGGTCCGAGTTCAAGAATCTTCAAGTGGAGGAGTACCTTGAGGAGGAAGGAATCAAGCACGAGTTCTCCGCTCCCTACACACCACAGCAAAATGGTGTGGTAGAGAGGAAGAACAGGACGCTCATAGACATGGCAAGGACGATGCTTGGAGAATTCAAGACACCCGAGCGGTTTTGGTCGGAAGCTGTGAACACGGCTTGCCACGCCATAAACCGAGTCTATCTCCATCGCCTCCTCAAGAAGATATCATACGAGCTTCTAACCGGTAACAAACCCAATGTTTCGTATTTTTGAGTTTTTGGGAGTAAATGCTACATTCTGGTGAAGAAAGGTAGAAATTCAAAATTTGCTCCCAAAGCTGTAGAAGGGTTTTTGTTAGGTTATGACTCAAATACAAAGGCGTATAGAGTCTTCAACAAATCATCGGGTTTGGTTGAAGTCTCTAGCGACATTGTATTTGATGAGACTAATGGCTCTCCAAGAGAGCAAGTTGAGCTTGATGATGTAGATGAGGATGATGTTCCAACGGATGCGATTCGTACCATGGCGATTGGAGACGTACGACCGCAGGAACTCAAGGAGCAAGATCAACCTTCTTCCTCAACTATGGTGCACCCCCCAACTCAAGATGATGAACAGGTTCCTCAAGAAGAGGCGTGTGATCAAGGGGGAGCATAGGATGTCCAAGTTGAAGAGGAAGAAGCACCACAGGCCCCTCCAACTCAAGTTCGAGCGATGATTCAAAGGAACCATCCCGTCGACCAGATTTTGGGTGACATTAGCAAGGGAGTAACCACTCGCTCTAGATTAGCTAATTTTTGTGAGAATTACTCTTTCGTCTCTTCTATTGAGCCTTTCAGGGTAGAAGAGGCCTTGCTAGATCCGGACTAGGTGTTGGCCATGCAGGAAGAGCTCAACAACTTCAAGCGTAATGAAGTTTGGACACTGGTGCCGCGTCCCAAGCAAAATGTTGTGGGAACCAAGTGGGTGTTCCGCAACAAACAGGACGAGGACGGGGTGGTGACGAGGAACAAGGCTCGACTTGTGGCAAAAGGTTATGCCCAAGTCGTAGGTTTGGACTTCGAGGAGACTTTTGCTCCTGTGGCTAGGCTAGAGTCGATTCATATTTTGTTAGCCTATGCCGCTCACCATTCTTTCAGGTTGTACCAAATGGATGTTAAGAGCGATTTCCTCAACGGGCCAATCAAGGAGGAGGTGTACGTGGAGCAACCCCCTGGCTTTGAGGATGAACGGTACCCCGACCATGTGTGTAAGCTCTCTAAGGCGCTCTATGGACTTAAGCAAGCCCCAAGAGCATGGTATGAATGCCTTAGAGACTTTTTAATTGCTAATGCTTTCAAGGTTGGGAAAGCCGATCCAACTCTTTTCACTAAGACATGTGATGGTGACTTATTTGTGTGTCAAATTTATGTCGATGACATAATATTTGGTTCTACTAACCAAAAGTCTTGTGAAGAGTTTAGCAGGGTGATGACTCAAAAGTTTGAGATGTTGATGATGGGCGAGTTGAACTACTTCCTTGGGTTCCAAGTGAAGCAACTCAAGGACGGCACTTTCATCTCCCAAACGAAGTATACGCAAGACTTGCTCAAGCGATTTGGGATGAAGGACGCCAAGCCCGCAAAGACTCCAATGGGAACTGACGGACACGTCGACCTCAACAAAGGAGGTAAGTTCGTTGATCAAAAAGCATACTGGTCCATGATAGGTTCCTTGTTTTATTTATGTGCTAGTAGACCGGATATTATGCTTAGTGTATGCATGTGTGCTAGATTTCAATCCGATCCAAGGGAATGTCACTTAGTGGCAGTGAAGCGAATTCTTAAATATTTAGTCGCTATGCCTTGCTTCGGGATCTGGTATCCAAAGGGGTCTACCTTTGACTTAATTGGATATTCAGACTCCAATTATGCTAGATGTAAGGTCGATGGGAAGAGTACATCAAGGACGTGCCAATTCCTAGGAAGGTCCCTGGTGTCGTGGAGTTCTAAGAAACAAACCTCCGTTGCCCTATCCACCGCTGAGGCCGAGTACGTTGCCACAGGACAGTGTTGCGCGCAACTACTTTGGATGAGGCAAACCCTCGAGGACTTTGGCTACAATCTGAGCAAAGTCCCACTCCTACGTGACAATGAGAGTGCTATCCGCATGGCAGACAATCCTGTTGAGCACAGCCGCACAAAGCACATTGACATCCGGCATCACTTTTTGAGATACCACCAGCAAAAGGGAGATATCGAAGTGTTTTATATTAGCACCGAGAACCAGCTAGCCGATATCTTTACCAAGCCTTTAGATGAAAAGACCTTTTGCAGGCTGCGTAGTGAGCTAAATGTCTTAGATTCGCGGAACTTGGATTGATGTGTAGCATACATGTGTATTATGCTTTGATCATGTTTCCTTATGCATTTTGTTTATTTATGGTGCTCAAGTTGTACAAACTCTCCCCAGACCTCAAAAGTCCATGCGTAAGTAATGCACATAATTAGGGGGAGATGTGCTACAACTTGACCCTTTGAGACTAATCATATGTTTGAGCTTGCTTGATTTAGTCTCAAAGGTGGATTGAAAGGGAAAAGGTGAACTTGGACCATGCAAGACTTCCATTGCTCTCCGATGAGAGGGTAACTCCCAAGTTCATCTCCATATTCTTATTGCCTTTGTACTCTTATTTGAAGATTTTGGTGAGGCAATGGGGTTTAAGGGCCAAGATTGATCCTGTTTTGGTGCTTGATGCCAAAGGGGGAGAAAATAAGGCCAAAGCAAGAAATGGATCAGCTACCACTTGAGAATTTTGAAAATAGAAGAATAGTGTTTTGTTTTGTCAAAATACTCTTATTGTCTCTTAGTGCTAAAAGTCTGTCTCTTGTGGGGAGAATGCTTGACTATGGGAAAAAGGGGGAGTTTTTAAATCTTTGATCAATTTCTATTGGAATACCTCTCTTTATGTTTCAACAAGTGAGTTTGACTTAAAGATAGGAAATTGAGTTTGATTTGCAAAAACAAACCAAGTGGTGGCAAAGAATGATCCAAATATGCCAAATTTGAATCAAAATAATTTCTTGTTTGAAATTGCATTGATATTGCACTTCTTTTAGTTGCGTTATGTTGTGTTGGCATAAATCACCAAAAAGGGGGAGATTGAAAGGGAAATGTGCCCTTGGGCCATTTCTAAGTATTTTGGTGATTTAGTGTTCAACACAAATGCTTAAGTGTTAAACTATGCCAAATGGTGGACAAAGTGCAAATCAATACAAAGGTATGATTCTAGACTTAGTACATTGGTTTTTGTGTACTAACATATTTGTCTAAGTGCTAGAATCAGAGAAAATACATTTGGATAAGTCTTGGCTCGAGCAGCTAAGACTCTGCTCGGTCTGGGTGCACTGGACTGTCCGGTGGTGCACCGGACAGTGTCCGGTGCGCCGGCTAGCTCTGGTGAAATGGCTGCTCTCGGATCTCGACGGCGGCGTACGGCTATAAATCACCGAACTGTCCGGTGGTGCACCGGACGGTGTCCGATGAGTCGGCTGCGGCGAAGTCGCTGCTCTCGGGAACCAAGTCAACAGCGTACGACTATAATTCACTGGACTGTCCGGTGAGGCACCGGACTGTCCGGTGAGCCAATGGTCGGGCACGCCAACGGTCGACCGCGGAATCCGCGCGTGACGCGTGGCCGAGCCAACGGTCAGAAGGGGGCACCGGACTGTCCGGTGTGCACCGGACAGTGTCCGGTGCGCCAACGTCTCCAACTCTTCAATGGTCGGCTGCGCCAGAATAGGAAAGAAATCCGCACCGGACAGTGTCCGGTGGTGCACCGGACTGTCCGGTGCGCCAGTCGACAGAAGGCAAGAATTGCCTTCCTGGATTGCTCTCAACGGCTCCTAGCTGCCTTGGGGCTATAAAAGGGACCCCTAGGCGCATGGAGGAGTACACCAAGCACACTTTGAGCATTCTTGATCATTCACACTTCGTCTTTGCGCACTTGTTCGACATTCTTAGTGATTTGAGCTCCGTTCTAGTGAGAACTTTGTGATATTCATTAGAGCTCAAGTCTTGGCCATGTGTGTGTGCGTATTTGCTGTGGACTTGTGTGTGTTGCTCATCCCATCCTTACTTCTGTGTTCATTTGTGATCATCTTTTGTAAGGGCGAGAGACTCCAAGTTGTGGAGATTCCTCGCAAACGGGATATAGTGAAAGGAAAAGAAACACCATGGTATTCAAGTGGATCTTTGGATCACTTGAGAGGGGTTGAGTGCAACCCTCGTCCATTGGGACGCCACAACGTGGAGTAGGCAAGTTTTGACTTGACCGAACCACGGGATAAACCATTGTGCCACTCTGTGTTGGTATCTTTGTGGTTATTGTGTCTTGCAAGAATTCCTCTCTAGCCACTTGGTTTTATTGCTCTAACACTTAATCAAGTTTGTGGCTTCAAGTTTTAAGTTTTTACAGGATCACCTATTCACCACCCTCTAGGTGCTCTCAGAAGTTCAACCACATAGGACACCAGAGGCGCGGAGCTTGGCGTTGTCGGGGGCGGGGCCAAGGTCGGAGCAGCATGGTCACCGAGGCATGGGGCAGGCTTGTGGTGGTGGCGCGTGGATGAACCGGTGGCGCGGTGGTGGAGGGCTAGCATGCCGGCGAGCACCACGTACAAGCACGCGGACGCGGGCGCTAGGGCAAGGAGAGTATGACCGACAGCGGAATTTGGTGGCGACGACGGTTGGGGCGTAGAGAAGTAGAGAGCAGGCGCATGAGAGCAGGAGAGAGAAAGGAGAAGAGGAAAAGGAGTGAGCGCATTTTCCTAATTCAAGTAAGAACGTCGGTTCTGGCCGACCGATGTTCTTAATGTTAAGTTCGTCGGCCTAGGTTGGGACCGACGTTATTAATGTTATGTTCATCGGCCTGGGTCGGGACCGACGTTCTTAATCAGCTCGACGTTTTTTTCCAGCTTTCATGTAGTGCTGCCTTGCGGCTTTGGGGCTTCACCAGGCCATCTATGAACATACTAGCTTTCCATCGCTCCCTTTCAATCGTGTCTTCAGCTCTTGAGCTTCATGAAACATACTTCAAAAGATCCATTGCCCATTCACTAATTCTTGCAGAGGCCTTAGGGTTATTAAATATGTCATTTAGATTTCAATCTATGAGGACCCTTATTTTGTGTGCCTCGAAGTAGTGACAGAGCTTGTGAGAGGCCATAACGACTGCATAAGCTATTTCTCCATCTCTGACATGTGTGATCTCGAGTAGATGAGGACTTCGGCGACAATGTACACTAGGTACTATTGTCGCGCTTAAGATGTTATGTGACTCAAAAACATAGAGCAATAGTGTAGCCTTTGCATCTAGGTAAACCATAGTTATCAATTCTGTTAGATATACCTTTAATGCATCGAATGTTGTTTCTTGTTCTTGGCCCCAAGCGAAGTATTTTGCTCCACATGAGACTCTAAGGAAAGGGAGGCTTCGCTCTGCTGAACGTGAGATGAACCTATTGAAATACATTGTTCATCTAATAAACCTCTAGATGTCTCTAACTGTCTAGGGGTCTTCATGTCTGGTGTTGCTTATATTTTATTGAGGTTGGCCTCAATGCCCCTATGCGAGACTAGATATCCTAGACCTTTTCCCTTGCAGACTCCAAAGATGCACTTATTTGGGTTCAAACGTAGTTTGGACTCTCGTGTAGTTGCAAATGTTTCTACGAGGTCAGCCAGATGGTCTTCCTTCTTCTTACTGATGACGACTAGGCCATCGACGTACATGAATATGTTGTGGCTAATCTGAAATATTCACAAGGCCTTTGGCATGCAAATGAAGTAGTAACTGACGAAGGGTGTAATGAAGCTTGTTTTGGCATTGTCATCCTCCCTCATGTAGATTTCATGGTAGCTAGAGAAACAATCGAGGAGGGACATGACCTTTGCAACCCATGGCAGAGTCGAGAATCTTGTCTATCCTTGGTAGTGGAAAGTCATACTTAGGATAGACCTTATTGAGGCTGGTGAAGTCTACATACATTCTTCACTTGCTATTTTTCTATTTTAACCACGATGATGTTGGTGAGCCAAGTTGGATAATAAATTGGCTCAACAAAATGGTCGTCGAGGAGTTATTGGACTTTATCCCTAGTTGCCTCTATTTTCTAATCAATCATCTTGGCGAGTCTTTGCTTCTTAGGCCTAATCGAAGGGTAGATGTTGATGTTATGATCGATGATGTTGCGACTTATGCCGACAAGGCCCAAAGAGGACCAGGAGAAGACGTCCTTATTCTTGTCCAAGCAAGCTAACAACTTGCCCTCTTCCTGACTAATGAGGTCCTGACTTATTATAACTATCTTGTTTGATACTACAGAGTCCAGGGGGACCCTTTTCCCTTCTTCATTGTGTTGTATGGGCTTAGTCTCCTTGTTTGTTTTTGGTGTGTGAGAGCGAGAAAAAGTAGGTTCCTCGCCCTCCATGGTGAGGTAATGGACATTGTGCTGGCCGGGGGTAAAGTCTCTCTCGATATTATGGGCCACCTGCTGGTCCCTGTAGATTGTGATTGTGCAAAGTGGGGCGGGGACTCTCATGCAAAGACAGAGAACATGAATGACCACCTCAAACTTGTTCATTGAGCCCCTCCCAAGGATGGCATTGTACGAATAAGCCATATCGACTATGTTGAAAGTTATCTGCTCAATCCTATCATTGTACGAATAATGATAAAGTTATTTACCCATGGGAAGGGTGGCCCTTCAATCAAAACCGTATTGTGGGTTATTGGCATGTTGAAGCTCATTAAAGTTGATCCCCATAGATTGAAGGCATGTAGAAAAACAATGTCTGCCTTGCTTCCATTGTCATTGATGTGGCAGAACCTCCCAAGTCATTAGGCCCACCTACAGTTGTCCTTGTCCAGCGGACCTTGGGCAACCCTGTAGATGCTTCTAATCACTTGACAAGTTTGGTATCTGTATTCTTTACTTTTCCCAAGAGCGTTTCACCCGTCACACAGATATTACAACACATCGGAGGAATGAATAAGCGGAAGCAATTATAGTAACTTATTTCACATTAAAATATAGAGAGAGTATTATTGTTATAGGCCAGTACTATATAAGAGTGCAGAAGTAATATAATTACAAACCCGGGAGGCAAAAACCCCTCCCGCATAGCAGTAAAAAGTTTTTAAAGGAGGACACTTCCTCCTGAGGTTTCAATCCTGGTTTTCTTCCTTTGGCACCACCTTGGAACAAAAGCAACAAAAATTTGCTGCTTCCTCACCTACAACAACATGGGTTCGAAAACCCTGAGTACGAAGTGTACTTTCGCAAGTCTTACCCGTCAAAATAAAAGACTCTCAAGGATATGCTGGCTTAAGGGAGTCAAGGAAAGGTTTAATCGATAATCAAGACTATTTGCAGAAATGCTTACTAATAGTGGATCCTTAAAAATCCAGTTTTATTAGCAAGTTGAGTCATTACCTGAATTCTAGAGTTCTTTCTACCCTAGTTCAAGCACTTGGCCTATACTAGCCGTTTTTTTTATCAACCCTTTTTGTTTACTGGAATGCTACGTGTAAGTCAGTGACCAAGTCTTCATATCCGAGAAGTAACGGCGATTTGAATCGATTAATACTCAGTTGAGGATCTCCAATCACACGACATATGTAGCACTTAACCCTTGCATATGTCAACTCGCCACCGGGTTTCTTAAGACCAGATCAGGTTCACGCCAACCGTGAGCACAAATACACCACCGTCCAGCCTCTTTGCCAAGGAGGGTACACGCTACTCTCGCTATCTCTCCACTCCCATTGCGTGTTATCTTATTCTGGTATTAGTCTGCCCGAGGCAAAGCTTACCCATGATGAGGCATGTGACCAGTTAAAGGGTCCTTGGTCATCAAGCCTACATCGAGACGGTCCTTACTCGACTCAGACGGAGACACTACACCGAGACTCTCTTCTCGTGCAAGTCACCCGCCCGGTCTCAGCTTTATCATTTTAACCCAAAGTTTGGTACCTGACAGAGGTACATCTTTTCCAATGTTAAACCCATCATGGCCATGATGGATCCACCATCCAGTTTTATTTTCGAAAACATCCCATCCCACTTGAAGCATCATCTTTTGTCAAAACAAAACATTTTGTTTTTCTAGAGCAAGACTAAGCATAGAAAACCTTTTTTATAAAATAGGTGATCAAGGAAAGGTAATCAAATTCTCAAGGAAGGAAATGCATCAATTTGTTTAGCACACAACTCCTATCACCTAATGCATCAAGCAAGTGAGAAAGATTTTAAAATAGCAAGAAGGTGGCAAATGCACTGGGGCATGCCTTGTGTTATAGGAGAGTCAGGCTCTACTCTGCAAATATCGAAGTAAAAGCAGTTCTCGGCAGGTGGGTCTTCAGGTGGTGGTGGTGCAACTCCTTCTTCAACTACTATTTCTTCTTCGTTTTCTATATAGAACCATATATAATCATGAATGCTTATGTAATGCTTATGAAAATGCAGTAATAGAAAAGGTTTATCAAGTTGTATCTTGAATACAACTTTCCTTCACGGAACTCCAGGAAACTAGGGTTTTTGGAGTCAGAACTGTAGTTCCTAGGACAGGCATCACTAGAAGATTAGGGTTTTAGAGTTTAGGTACCAAACATTGCCCAAATCATGCCAAACTTTACCCAAAGCTTCTAAATAACATTTAATGCTTATTCAAAGAGTTTAGTGATTTTTGAAGCTATTAATTAATTTCTAAAATTCCAAGAGTATAGGTTTTGGCTATTTTAAATACTCCATAATACCCTATTTGGACTAAAAATCATAAAACTATTTTTATTAAATAGCATAGAATTTTAGGAGCCTAGCAAAATTGGTCTTGGATTTTTAGCATTTTTCTACAATTTTCTATGAATTCTCCAACCTTGGTAGAAAAAGAAAAAGAAAAACTATGAACAGTATTGGGCTGAATTCAACCCAAACCGACCTGTAGAAGGGGGAAACACGCGCGCGCCCACGCCCGCGCTGTCGGTCTTGCAAAAAGGCACCTGCTAAATCAAATAATTGGTGAAGAGCCCCTAGCTACTATTCAATATCACGCTGACAAATGCACAGAGATCCCCCGGTTTTTGTTTCTTCTCCAAATCGATCCAAGACTACGGCACGCTCACCGTCGACCACTCTGTTGCTTGGACCGGCCAAGATTGGCGGTGGCTGCTCAAATTAATTATTGGGCAAGCATCACGGACCTGAGACCGCACTAGAACAAGCTTTAATTGGGTTGTTATGGTCCTGGCCTAGCCTGACCACGACGGCGGGGAATACCGAACACAAATTCATGTGTTCCGGGTAATTGATCGTGGCCAAGCATAGAGGGTTGAGCCGATGAGTATCACAAGCATATATGGGGGGCTAAAACACGATTAAGAAGAGCAGGAGCAGACCTGGGAGTGGCTGGCCACGGAGCGCGGAGAAATTTCACACGCCGGTGATAGAAAAGGGGGAAACGGTGCCGCGACGAATTCTGGTGGAATTAGGAGGCGAGGTTAGGGCTACACGGTCGCAAGGGACTACGGATTCACCGTGCACCACCAATTTTGGGAGAGGTGGATAGGATTCCGCGAATTTGTGCTTCAACCGAGCTCACTGGTGAAGAGATGAATACCTCGCCGTGGGTGGCAGGGCTATTTATAGGCGCGGTGGTCCGGCTAGCGATCCACGGCCGCAGATTACATCGTTCGTGCATGGTTACCACATGAAGAAGCGACATAGTGAGGGAGGAGCATGGCATGGGTGACACGGCGACAGAAATTACCGAGCCACGGTGACCGTCGGTGAATTATCTCCAGCTAGGCTCGGGCTAGGTCCATGGAGTCGCGACACGTCCGAAGCTACCTCCCTGCGGTCGATCCTTACCCCAAATTACTCGAACACATCCGCTTCTACAGTGCCCCTGATCTTTGTCCACGCTTTTTCAGATATTTCGGTGCCCTGATCTTCAGCACTTCTCTGAACCGACCCCCTTTCACACTCCTTTTCTCTTGATTTGTGTTAAGAACAAGGTGACCTCCATTAATAAAGATTGTTTACTGAACATCAGTCTTCAAACTTACTATAGGATCCTTGGACCAAAACCGAATGGGATCGAAGATATGGCGCTTCCAATTCGGCCCCATTCCACTGTGACCATTCTTGTTCTAGAATTCAGTTTCAGTAGCTCAACACAGTTCTGAGAGAGCAACTTTGGGCTGTCGTTTCTTTAATTTTTGTACAACAACCAGAGAAGATGATTGCACCAAAGTTACTCCCCTATGATCCAACTTTAATCTTGCTACAAAGGTCTTAGCCAATTACCCATTAAATCGAGCTCCACCTGATCCTGAAGTTGGCCCTGTACCACTGGTTTTTCTGAACCATACAAATTCTCAGCCTGACAGCCAAACTTCAGACCCATTTAACTCCTAATTTTGTACAATACCAAGGCTTAAGTACTTAATCATATTTGTACTCCTATAGTAGCTCTACAAGTTTGGTGTGTTGACCCTAGGCAAATTTCCAATGAACTGAAAGATACAGGGTTCCAAAGTTGGCTCTAGGCACTGATTTTCAGACAGCCACATATGATTCCTAGGGTACCTTTTTGCAAATAGGTCCAATTTCCATAATTTGATTTGCAAATCCACCAAGGTGTGAACCATATGATTTGAAATTCCCTAATACCTTGGTTTTTGCACTTGGGTCCCAAAAGTGCACAAAATTTACACTTAGCTCCCTAGGGTTTCAGTTTAGGGTTTTCCAGGGGTCTTTTTAGGGTTTTGACATATCTAGGGTTGTGGTGCTATCAAAGCCCATTAAATGTGATATCTTATGACTATTTCTAGTGAGTTTTTGAAGTTTTCTCATGCTTGGGTTTTATTATCACTCCCAAGCCTAGTTTAAGGTTAAGTATCCTACCCTAAGGTTACACACATATCAAGTCACACCAAAACAACTTGTTTGAGATTTTTGCCTAGTGAATGCACTCTAAGTGTAACAACCACATGATATGCTAATGCTCATGATGTTATGCTCAAGTTTTAATGACAGTAACACCAGGGGTGTTACATCCTTCCCCCCCATAAAAGAATCTTGTCCCGAGATTAAAAGTCCTAGGGTAAGTAATGGAAAAGGAAATGCTTCATATCTTTATTCCCTTAATTATCTTACAAGGCAGGGGTGGTATGGGATCTACTCCTTATTTACAACAATTGTACATATCTCACAATTTACATGAAGCTAAAAAGTCTAGGAAATTCTTTTCTAAAAAGTCTTGGGTTTCCCATGTAGTTTCATCTTCTGTGTGTTGGTTCCATTGTATCTTATAAAATTTGAGAGTTCTTCTTCGGGTAACCCTGTCCTTTTGATCCAGGACTCGAATAGGATGTTTTGAATACGTTAAGTCTGGTTCCAAGGTAACATCCATCACTTCAATGGTTCGATCTGGAACCCGAAGACACTTCTTCAATTGGGACACATGGAACACATTGTGTACTGCAAACAATGTTTCAGGTAGTTGGAGTCGGTATGCCTCGGGTCCACATCTTTCAAGGATAGGAAAAGGGCCAATGTACCGGGGTGCAAGCTTCCCTTTTACCCCGAAACGAGATACACCTTTCATTGGTGATACTTTCAGGTAGACATAATCTTCAATTTGAAAGTACAATGGTTGGCGTCGTTTGTCTGTATAACTCTTTTGGCGGGCTTGGGCTTCTTTCAAATTATGTACAATTCGTTGAACCTTCTCTTCCATGTCTTTCACCATATCAGGCCTAAAAAACCATCTTTCACCTGGTTCAGACCAATTTAATGGGGTACGACACCGTCGTCCATATAAAGCTTCAAAAGGTGCCATCTTTCTTTGCAGCCGGTCATTGAGGCCTTGCATGAAGCAGTTCTTCTTTTTCAGATTAGTGTTGACCTAGTCAATTGCATACTAGGACAGATGATTTAATTTGTTGAGATACTGCATAACAGTATCTTCTCCTTGCTTGAGTCTCATGAATTCCTCCTGCTTCATGTGCAGCACTCCTTCTGGAATGTAGTGCTCACAAAACGCCAATTTAAATTCGTCCCATGTGACCTGATGTCTGACAGGCTGAATGGCCACATAATTTCCCCACCAGGTGCTGGCAGGGCCTCTTAACTACTGAGCCACGAACAATGGCTTTTGGGTCTCTGTGCAGCGAATGAGCCCAAATTTCTGCTTAATGACCCGTACCCATTCGTCGACTTCGAGAGGGTCTTCGGCTTTGACGAATAGTGGAGGACGGGTTTCCGAGAAATCCAAGTATGAAGTTTCATGGGTCCCTGCGGATAAGCCCTCCCGCCTTGTTGCTAAAATTGGTGCCCTGCCATTTCACGCAGAAAGCGGGTGTTGTCAGCAGTCGCATTGACCAAGGCAGCGATAGCCTCGGCCAACGTGGGCGGTATCGGCGGTGGATTGGGTGTATCTTCTTGACCACGGGACGTTCCCGCGTCGTCATGTGCATGAGTTCTGGATGGCATCTGAAGCAAAGAAATATTTGAGATAAATATACCATGCTGACATATACCATCATTTTACATTACCAAGATGTAATGATACAGACTCAATTGTACAACATGACTTCACTACCTATTTTACATTAGTACTATATCTAAATTATACTACTTCTAGTATTTATCGTCCTTGGTGGCTTCGCTGTCGGTTGTAGGGAACCGTTCATCAGCCAGGTTCATAGAAGGAGGGGGCTTGAAAAGGTCCAGTTCCCCACCCAGTGCTTCACCTGCTATTCTAGAAGGTCCGGCTCCCATTCCAACAGGGTCAGCAGGTACGTCAGGGTGCAGTCGCGAATACAATTCATGAACTTCCTCATGTAATGTATTGCAGTACACCTGTAAGTTGTCAATGGCCGTGCTAAGCTCCTCCACACGGGCTTGAGCTTTAGCTTCCCGGTCCCAAGCAATGGAACGTGAATTGACAGCCTAATCGATTGCCAAATCCCGTTCAGCAAGCTCGTCTTGTAGATGTCGAACGTCAGCTCTTAACTCATTTGTACGCTGACCATCTTCTACCCACACCCTATTTCTGTGACGTAGCTCCGTTCGAAGCTGCTCCACCTAGGCTTCTAGGTCTCCAATGGGGTCATTATTGCCGCTGTTTCTCTCCTCATGTCTTGGCGCCAGCTGATGCCGAGGCACGCCAATCGGTCCAGTGGACTTACGCGCAATTTTCCTCGTACGCGGCGACATATCTCCATAAGGGAAAAACTTTATTAGCATAGTTTTTAACATGATGTATGCATAATTACAGAATCAACCCTAGTTGATTCACAACCTTCTATACATTGCACTCTGCTTACTGGTCTTTATAAGATAAGTACTTTAGAAAGTAATAAGATAAGAATGAAAGAAGTTTTCTTATATAAGTCTTTGAAAATTCTTTTTGAAATATCTCATAATATCTACAGAGATGGGCTTCGCTCCGATACCAGCTGTGACGGAACCTCCCAAGTCATTAGGCCCACCTACAGTTGTCCTTGTCCAACGGACCTTGGGCAACCCTGTAGATGCTTCTAATCACTCGAGAAGTTCGGTATCTGTATTCTTTACTTTTCCCAAGAGCGTTTCACCCATCACGTATATATTACAACACATCGGAGGAACGAATAAGCGGAAGCAATTACAATAACTTATTTCACATTGAAGTATAGAGAGAGTATTATTGTTACAGACCAATACTATATAAGAGTGTGTCGGTACCCTGTAACTAGGGTACCCCTTACTACTGTGCAAAGACGCAGTGCCCACGCGGCTATCACTTAGTCGCGTGGTAGAAGTGCTGTGTGTGGGACCAAGCCACGGCTCGCCCCAATCTCTGGCGGCTATTCTGGGTCCACAGCAGCACTCGACCCCGCCACATGGGCAGGTCCGAAGCCGCCATGTGTCCAAAGAAGGTGGCGTACTCCAAAGCATCAACAGTGAGTTCGGACCCCCATGGGAGAGCGCTGGACCCCTGGATATACAGTTCAGACCCCCAAGGTTGGTCCCAGACCCCTGAATATACAGGTCGGGCCCCCGGGGGTTGGTCCTGGACCTCCACGTGTGCAAGCCGGACCCCAGGAATGGGACCCGGACCCCCCTCGTATGGGGTCCGGCCGCCCACAGAGGGGTCCCAAGGCCCCAGGATAGAGCATACCCGGACCTTGAACAGGACCTAGGCGGGGGTCTGGTACCGACACGTGTCCAGACCTAGTTTGATGCGGACCTCTCCGCATATGCTTCTGCTCCCCGCTTAGGCGGAGACCCGATGCTGCCACGTGGCCTACTGCGCGTGACGTAAGCCAGCGGGCGGGGCCTGACGTAAGGCCTCTGGGTTATGCGGCCCCTGCATTTATTGTGGATAAGGCACGCTGCCTGACAAGCGATGTGCTGCCTCGGCATTTAATGAGGCCTGCCCACTCTGCTGTCAGGCGACGACCTGTCCATTCTACTGGCAAGCAGCGTGCCGCCTCAGCATTTAATGAGACCTGTCCATTCCGCTGGCAGGCGGCATGCCTGTCCATTCCATTGGCAGGTGGCACGCCCATGCTGCCACATGCACTATACTCATCATCACTCGTACGTGCCAAGGAAGCTACCGTTGTGTATCAGCACTGCGCGGGCTGTGGACATCTGGGCGCCAGAAGATCTCTCAGGCGTCACCTGCATTAGTTGCTCTGTGTATTTCTTTCATTATGTCCCTGGACCCACATGTCGGGACTCAGCAACCTTGTATGTGCCTCCCTTGGCTATAAAAGGGAAGGCACACAACGTTACAAGGTAGGTTCACAACACCCCCAGACTTACACACGCTCACTTAGACGCTCAAGTCACTCAGACCAACTTAGACTCTCATACTCAATACTACACACAGTGGAGTAGGGTTTTACGCTCCGGCGGCCTGAACCACTCTAAATCTTTGTGTTCTCTTGTGTTCTTACACCTTCCAATAGACAGGCAAACGCTTAGGCCCCCTCCTCATCTTAGGATTTAGGGCGGGTGCATTCCGCCACCTGGCCGGAGATTTTCTCTCCGATAGAGTGCAGAAGTAATATTATTACAAACCCAGGAGGCAAAAACCCCTCCCGCATAGCAGTAAAAAGTTTTTAAAGGAGGACACTTCCTCCCGAGGCTTCAATACTGGTTTTCTTCCTTTGGCACCACCTTGGAACAAAAGCAACAAAAAATTGCTGCTTCCTCACCTACAACAACATGGGTTCGAAAACCCTGAGTACGAAGTGTACTTTCGCAAGTCTTACCCGTCAAAATAAAAGACTCTCAAGGATATGCTGGCTTAAGGGAGACAAGGTAAGGTTTAATCGATAATCAAGACTGTTTGCAGAAATGCTTACTAATAGTGGATCCTTAAAAATCCAGTTTTATTAGCAAGTTGAGTCATTACCTGAATTCTAGAGTTCTTTCTACCCTAGTTCAAGCACTTGGCCTATACTAGCCGTTTTTTTATCAACCCTTTTTGTTTACTGGAATGCTACGTGTAAGTCAGTGACCAAGTCTTCATATCCGAGAAGTAACGGCGATTCGAATCGATTAATACTCAGTTGAGGATCTCCAATCACACGACATATGTAGCACTTAACCCTTGCATATGTCAACTCGCCACAGGGTTTCTTAAGACCAGATCAGGTTCACGCCAACCGTGAGCACAAATACACCACCGTCCAGCCTCTTTGCCAAGGAGGGTACACGCTACTCTCGCTACCTCTCCACTCCCATTGCGTGTTATCTTATTCTGGTATTAGTCTGCCCGAGGCAAAGCTTACCCATGATGA
This sequence comes from Zea luxurians, assembly GCA_029449295.1. NCBI lineage: Eukaryota > Viridiplantae > Streptophyta > Magnoliopsida > Poales > Poaceae > Zea > Zea luxurians. The sequence goes on from JAOPSE010000111.1 coordinate 3,342,289, forward strand.
GGCATGTGACGAGTTAAAGGGTCCTCAGTCATCAAGCCTACATCGAGACGGTCCTTAATCGACTCAGATAGAGACACTACACCGAGACTCTCTTCTCATGCAAGTCACCCGCCCGGTCTTAGCTTTATCATTTTAACCCAAAGTTTGGTACCTGACAGAGGCACATCTTTTCTGATGTTGAACCCATCATGGCCATGATGGATCCACCATCCAGTTTTATTTTTGAAAACATCCCATCCCACTTGAAGCGTCATCTTTTGTCAAAACAAAACATTTTGTATTTCTAGAGCAAGACTAAGCATAGGAAAAACCTTTTCATAAAACAGGTGATCAAGGAAAGGTAATCAAATTCTCAAGGAAGGAAATGCATCAATTTGTTTAGCACACAATTCCTATCACCTAATGCATCAAGCAAGTGAGAAAGATTTTAAAATAGCAAGGAGGTGGCAAATGCACCGGGGCTTGCCTTGTGTTATAGGAGAGTCGGGCTCTGCTCTGCAAATATCGAAGTAAAAGTAGTTCCCGGCAGGTGGGTCTTCAGGTGGTGGTGGTGCAACTCCTTCTTCTTCAACTACTATTTCTTCTTCGTTTTCTATATAGAACCATATATAATCATGAATGCTTATGTAATGCTTATGAAAATGCAGTAATAGAAAAGGTTTATCAAGTTGTATCTTGAATACAACTTTCCTTCACGGAACTCTAGGAAACTAGGGTTTTTGGAGTCAGAATTGTAGTTCCTAGGACAGGCATCACTAGAAGATTAGGGTTTTGGAGTTTAGGTACCAAACATTGCCCAAATCATGTCAAAATTTACCCAAGGCTTCTAAATAACATTTAAAGCTTATCCAAAAAGTTTAGTGATTTTTGGAGCTATTAATTAATTTCTAAAATTCCAGGAGTATAGGTTTTGGCTATTTTAAATACTCCATAATACCCTATTTGGACTAAAAATCATAAAACTATTTTTATTAAATAGCATAGAATTTTAGGATCCTAACAAAATTGGTCTTGCATTTTAGCATTTTTCTACAATTTTCTATGAATTCTCCAACCTTGGTAGAAAAAGAAAAAGAAAAACTATGAACAGTATTGGGCTGAATTCAGCCCAAACCGGTCTGCAGAAGGGGGAAACACGCGCGCGCCCACGCCCGCGTTGTCGGTCTTGCAAAAAGGCCCCTACTAAATCAAATAACTGGTGAAGATCCCTTAGCTACTATTCAATGTCTTGCTGACAAATGCACAGAGATCCCCCGGTTTTTGTTTCTTCTCCAAATCGATCCAAGACTATGGCACGCTCACCGTCGGCCACTTTGCTGCTCGGACCAGCCAAGACTGGTGGTGGCTGCCCAAATTAATTATTGGGCAAGCATTACGGACCCGAGAACACACTAGAACAAGCTTCAATTGGGTTGTTATGGTCCTGCCTTAGCCCTACCACGGCGGCGGGGAAACAGAACACAAATTCATGTGTTCCGGGTAATTTATCTTGGCCAAGCATAGAGGGTTGAGCCAATGAGTATCACGAGCGTATATGGGGGCTGAAACACGATTAAGAAGAACAGGAGGAGACCTGGAAGTGGCTGGCCACGGAGCATGGAGAAATTTCACACGCCGGTGACGAAAAAGGGGGAAACGGTGCCGTGACGGATTCTGGTGGAATTAGGAGGTGAGGTTGGGGCTACAAGGTCGCCAAGGGACTACGGATTCACCGTGCACCACCAATTTTTGGAGAGGTGGAGGAGGATTCCGCGAATTTGTGCTTCAACCGAGCTCACTTGTGAAGAGATGAATACCTCACCGTGGGTGACGGGGCTATTTATAGGCGCGGTGGTCTGGCTAGCGATCCATGGCCGTAGATTACATCGTTCATGCATGGTTACCACATGAAGAAGTGACACAGTGAGGGAGGAGCAAGGCATGGGTGACACGGCGGTGGAAATGACCGAGCCACGGTGACCGCCGGTGGAATTATCTCTAGCTAGACTCGGGCTAGGTCCGCGGAGTCGCGACACGTCCGAAGCTACCTCCCTGCGGTCGATCCTTACCCCAAATTACTCGAACACATCCGATTCTACAGTGCCCCTGATCTTTGTCCACGCTTTTTCAGATATTTCGGTGCCCTGATCTTCAGCACTTCTCTGAACCGACCCCCTTTCACCCTCCTTTTCTCTTGATTTGTGTTAAGAACAAGGTGACCTCCATTAATAAAGATTGTTTACTGAACATTAGTCTTCAAACTTACTATAGGATCCTTGGACCAAAACCAAATGGGATCGAAGATATGGCGGTTCCAATTCGGCCCCATTCCATTGTGACCATTCATGTTCTAGAATTCAGTTTCAGTAGCTCAACGCAGTTCTGACAGAGCAACATTGGGTGTCGTTTCTTTAATTTTTGTACAACAACCAGAGAAGATGACTGCACCAAAGTTACTCCCCTATGACCCAACTTTAATCTTGCTACAAAGGTCTTAGCCACTTACCCATTAAATCGAGCTCCACCTGATCCTGAAGTTGGCCCTGTACCACTGGTTTTTCTAAACCATACAGATTCTCAACATGACAGCCAAACTTCAGACCCATTTAACTCCTAATTTTGTACAATACCAAGGCTTAAGTACTTAATCATATTTGTACTCCTATAGTAGATCTACAAGTTTGGTGTGTTGACCCTAGGCAAATTTCCAATGAACTGAAAGATACAGGGTTCCAAAGTTGGCTCTAGGCATTGATTTTCAGACTTAGCCACATATGATTCCTAGGGTACCTTTTTTGCAAATAGGTCCAATTTCCATAATTTGATTGCAAATCCACCAAGGTGTGAACCATATGATTTGAAATGCCCTAATACCTTGGTTTTTGCACTTGGGTCCCAAAAGTGCACAAAATTTACACTTAGCCCCCTAGGGTTTTAGTTTAGGGTTTTCCAGGGGTCTTTTTAAGGTTTTGACATATCTAGGGTTGTGGTGCTATCAAAGCCCATTAAATGTGATATCTTATGACTATTTCTATTGAGTTTTTGAAGTTTTCTCATGCTTGGGTTTTATTATACTTCCAAGCCTAGTTTAAGGTTAAGTATTGTCGGTCACTTGTTCTCAAATGCTATGAATTAAGAACAAGGCAACACAAAAATAGATTAAAGGTTAACACCCTTCGTCCTTTGAAGCATTATTTCCCTAAGGATATAATGATTTCCGAACAAAGGTTATGAAGTATATACCTTCGTTGTCCACCACATATATCGATAGAAGACGAAGCATAGGAACATGATAGATAACATAGATTATGTAACATTTATCATATATCTTTTTTTATATAATCATGAATGAATAAAAATAGCACAAGATTACATTTGTACCTTCGGCCTGACAGGTGGTGAAAGTACAAGCGTGATGTCGAGCAAAAACAAGTCAGGCGTGAACAGTACGGGAGTACTGTTCATCTATTTATAGGCACAGGACGTAGCCCTGCGTGAAATTACATTCATGCCCTTCATATTCACTATTGACTTAATAACAATCTTTTGAGGACTAGATAGCCTTTTCCTCCATAAGTCGGTTCCTCTTTCTGCTATCGAGCCGAAGCTTCCTTGCGCGCAGCTTTGGCGCTGGTTCGTCCTTCGTTTCGATCCTCGCTTTTCATATTGTGCACAACTTCATCCTGAGTCTGAAGTTTCCTGTACATATATTATGCTTCGGAAACATTGTTAATCATGTTTTTGAGGACCTTCAGAAGACGGAAGGCCCCCAACAGTAGCCCATCGCATTATTAATTTATTATAATAACGAATTCAGACTACGACGTGAACGAAGGCCTTAAGCCGAAGGTCCGAAGAAACACCTTCCCTTTGCTAGAATAGCAACAATCAATGACAAATGGGGCCCCTCCAAGTTGCAGCGTGCTAGGCGTATAAATATGAACTCACACCGGTATCATTTGATACACTGTTTCCACCATTTGGTTATTTTTCTTAAACTTTTAGCTCTTGCTTACTAGCTCTCGCTAGATTTTCAAGCTCTTGAGCTTCGGTTTAAAGTCGTGTGTTTCACCATGTCTGAGGAAAAGAAGATTGTTACGGAGACGAAGCTGACTGAAGAGACAAAGCTGTTTGAGGAGAAGAAGGTTGTGGATCCTTATATTGCTGGATTTATTGAATCGATGGCAAATACAAACACAGAGAAGATTACTAAAGAGATACTAGAAGGTTTATCTGAAGATACTGGTGACAGCGTAGCTATGATGTGGAAGTGGAGACAAAGATTCTGAAGATCGACCCTAGCGGCCAAGCCATACAGTCTTCGGAAAATCAACGATTAAATAGAGTCATCTTGACACTTGAGAGGAAGGTACTTTCGAGACATGTCTATCGTGAGAGTTGGCGGAGACAACACCGCACCTGCCCCTGAGGAAAATGAATTTGTTATTTCCAAAGCTTTTTCAAGGCTTGGTCTCTAGTTTCCTTTGAGCAAGTTTGTAGTTGAAGTGCTGAAGATCTACCATATCTTCCTTCACTAGATCAACCCTGAGGCACCGAAGCTATAATGAGGATGGGGACGTTGTCTGGGCTGTGAGGAGCCAGGGGCTAGAGCCAAGCGCGAAGTGCTTCTATTGTATGCACGAACTCTTATATGAGACGAAAGCTACTGGCAAAGAACAGTACCACAACAACTTTGGTTGTTATGGATTTATTTCTCGCCCTAATGCAAGCCACCCGGTGCCAACATTTTGGAAGAGATGGCCCGGAGCCTGGATGGAAGAGTGGTTTTATGTGAAGAATGATTTAAGGCAAGAGAAGACATTAAAGAAATATCATGTGCCCCATCTGGTCCCGCTTCGGCCTCCGAAGGCCGAAAGTGGAAATTGATGACGTCGTCGAAGGCGTGTCAGAAGGCCTTCAGCACTGTTTGCTCCTTTATTGGCACAAGAGATTTAATTCAAGAACATATAGCCTTCAGAGTATGGCGCTTGTAGAAAGCTGGGAAATGCCGAAGGAGACCATCACTGACTCTAGCGAAGGTGGTTTGGTCCGGCTGAAGTATACCTTCAGGTTGGGGATAAATTTGATGAACCAAATGATGACTGGCTGAAGTGCATTGAAACTACTAGCGACGAGTTACTTGGGGCGTATTCCAAGACCGAGGATAATGCCTTGTCTGCAGCCTTCTGGGGGTCGGAATAAGAAAAGGTTGAATAGGGTGTTCGATGTTATTGGCTTCGTATACCCTGACTATTGTTACCCACCGCGAGGGCAAGGGGTAAAAAGAAAGATTGCTGCTTCGGGAAAAGTTACCGCTTCGGCGATCACAGCTGAGCCGAAGGGCAAGAAGATGAAGGTTCTGACTCACCAGCCGCGTTACATTGAACCGGCCGTGATACCTAAATTTTGGAGAAAGGGCCTCTTCAGCTACCGAAACAAAAGAAACTGTTCTGTCTGCACAGAGCACTGAAGAGCTGTCTGTAATGCCGAAGTTACGTTTAGCTGGCTAGTTGAGACGAAGGCTGATAAGTCTGAAGGGCCAAAAATTGAAGAAATAATGAAAATGCCGAAGATTTTGAGCCCTCCAACAGAGGCAGCAGTGTCGAAGGTGCAAAAGGGTTTCGCCGCAACTCCTAAGAGGAGAAGGATGGCGAATGTGCTGGATGTTGTGTTGGAAACGACAAAAAACCTTGAGTCCCACTCCCTCAAGGAAAATTGCCGAAGTTGCCAAAGCGCGACCCGAAGCTGGTACTAAGCAGGCAGAAGTCAAAACTGCAACAATTTAGGCTGAAACCAAAGCTGGGCCTTCAGCGCCCACCGAGATGGAGCCTGCTAACCCCAAGGAAAAATCAACATAGCGGATTGCAACTGAAAGAATCGAAGCTCCTGCTCCTGAAGGTTCGAACAAAAGTCTTGACTACGTTATTCGTCATGCTTCGAGAAAGGTACTGTCCCAAGAAGAAATATTAGAAGCACTACACTATGCCCAAAAATTGAAATATCCGAAAGGGGCGCTAGTGTTTAATGGCAGTGGCGAAGAAGATTTTTTGTACTATCTCCCGGATAACAAAGAAATATCCGTTTGCCGGGAGATAGGTAAAAGCATCGGATTCCCGAAGCTGGAAGACGGTCTTTCGATTTTATCGAAGGACGAACTTGCTGACAGCCTAGCATACAATAGTATAAAGTATAAAAGCTAATTTTGTATTTAAAATGAAATATTTTTTGTGCTTTACTCAATTCTGTGCCCCTCTTGCAGGGCTTAATTCTTAGCAATGCGCTTAGGGCACAGAAAGATATTGAAGAGGAAGGCTATACGATGGCTCTAAACAACCTTCGTTCAGAGGTTATCGAATTAAGAAATGAAGGTCTTGAAAAAGACAAGATTTTAATTTCATTGGTAAACAAAGTGAAAGATGACGAAGCTAATTACAAGGCTCAGACCGAAATCCAGAAGACTGAAATGAAAACCTTCGAAAACAGCTGGCAGAAGCTAAAGAAAAATGCGCACTCGCAGAAGCTGACCGAGATATCAGCGAATATTGGAAAAATCATTTTGAGAAAAATGTTGAAGAACTTCGCTCATCCAAAGAAAGATGTTTTGAAAAATCCTTAGAGTGCGTGAAGAAGATAAAAGGTAGCTTCGCCAACGTGGGTGGCTATTCTACCGAAGAAACTTCATACGAGGCAACGTGGGCGCCAATGTTGGTCACTTGTTCTCAAATGCTATGAATTAAGAACAAGGCAAACAAAAAATAGATTAAAGGTTAATACCATTTATCCTTGAAGCATTATTTCCCTAAGGATATAATGATTTTCGGATGAAGGTTATGAAGAATATACCTTCGTTGTCACCACATATATCGATAGAAGACAAAGCATAGGAAACATGATAGATAACATAGATTATGTAACATTATCATATATCTTTTATATAATCATGAATGAATAAAAATAGCATATGATTACATTTGTACCTTCGGCCTGACAGGTGGTGAAAGTACAAGCGTGATGTCCGAGCAAAAACAAGTCAGCGTGAACAGTACGAGAGTATTGTTCATCTATTTATAGGCACAGGACGCAGCCTGCGTGAAATTACATTCATGCCCTTCATATTCACTATTGACTTAATAACAATCTTTTGAGGACTAGATAGCCTTTTCCTCCTTAAGTCGGTTCCTCTTTCTGCTATCGAGTCGAAGCTTCCTTGCGCGCAGCTTCGGCTGGTTCGTCCTTCGTTTCGATCCTGCTTTCCATATTGTGCATAGCTTCATCCCGAGTCCGAAGGTTCCTGTGCATATATTATGCTTGAGAAACATTGTTATCATGTTTTTGAGGACCTTCGGAAGACAAAGGCCCCCAACAAGTATCCTACTCTAGGGTTACACATATCAAGTCACACCAAAACAACTTGTTTGAGATTTTTGCCTAGTGAATGCACTCTAAGTGTAACAACCACATGATACGCTAATGCTTATGATGTTATGCTCAAGTTTAGTGACAGTAACACCAGGGGTGTTACAATTGAGGACCGTGTGCATATCCTAACCAGCTGCGTTCAGTTGATGGACATGGCATCTACGTGTGAACACTTTGGAGACTTATGTCCCTTGTGTCGAAGGTTAATGGGATGTGAGACCACCTAGTTTATATGATTGGCCGGTGGCTACAACGTGATTGACTTGGCATTAATAATCTGTGTTGCCTTTTATTTTGAAGTCTAAGCTGGAGCTGCTAGATATCATGTTTATTATTCCATGGATAGATAGTTGTGGGTATTGATCTTTGTCTTTGGAAGGTGGAGGGGACAGTTGGTGAGGGGGTGATTTGTGGGGAGGGGGTAGTTGTAGCCTTTCTTGGTAGGGTGGTTGTGGAAGGTAGTTTGGGGAAATGTGGGTAGGGCGGCTAAATATTTTGGTAGTGAGGGGGTATTCCTAGTATGAGGTGTGTGCAATGGTCTCTGGTACCTGGTCTTGATTGAATTTGTCATTCTCTCCTTAGTCTCATTAGTGATGGGGAAATCCTTGGTTAAATGTTTGATATCCTTACCATGAAAATGTAGTATGGCTTACAGTCCTTCCCATCTCTACCATGAATGTGGCCTCTATTGGCCCTCACCCCTTGACATGTGTTGAGTGTGCTCTTGGGGTGCAAGGGGGTCCTTCACTAGGTGGCTATTGAAGATTGATGTTGTTTATCTGGGGCTGCTAGTGATATGAATGCTATTGGTTTCATGCCTAGGATCGACTGCTGTCTTGTGGAGTGTCCTTTGGCCTTTGCTACGTTTCTAGGTTTCTATAGTGTAGCTTCTTGGAGCATGCAATTTTTTTGAAGAGCTCAAACAACTCTTGAAGTAACTTGGATGGACCCTTTTGTAGTGACTATACAAATGCCTTGCTCGAAGGTCGACGATGGTGTAATGGATTGTAGTACGATCTTCAATAGGTGGTAACTAAGACTTGAATAGAGAAATTTGTTGTAGTAATCATGAAGTTTCTCTTTCTCTTGTTGCTTGCAAAGGGTCAATTCTGTGAGGGTGTCAGTGTTAAACTAGTACCCTTGAAAGTTGACCAGAAATTGGTCTACAAGGGTTCGCCATGAGTTGATGGACAAGGGTGGCAATCTTGAATAACATGTTAATGTTGGACCCTCCAGTGCTATGATGGAAAACTTCGCCATCACATTTATCATCCCCTCCTGACAAAGCCACTATCACTTGGTAACTCATGATGTACTGCAAAGGGTCTGAGCTACCATTGTATTTGGGTCAATTGCAAGAGCGGTAATTCTATGGCTAGGATGTGGACTACAATTATCGAGGAGTGGGTGCCTTTCATATATGAAATTGAAAATCTGAAAGTTGTCGTGTTATTAGGCTTGACTATCATGGTCCTCGAAGTCCCCTTGATGAAACCCTCTAAATGAGGGTTGTGAGATGTGGCCTTGGTGATGTTGCAGGTCTGCTATTTCTTGCTACATGGGTATAGATTTCTTTTTCTTTTGAGTAAGGCATTGGAGCTCTGCTTGGACTTTATCGTGATGTCTCTTTAGTGATAGTGTCTCTTTCTATGTTTGGAGATTTTATT
>JAOPSE010000111.1:3351366-3479378 GCA_029449295.1 Zea luxurians
TGAAGAGTTTAGCAGGGTGATGACTCAAAAGTTTGAGATGTTGATGATGGGCGAGTTGAACTACTTCCTTGGGTTCCAAGTGAAGCAACTCAAGGACGGCACTTTCATCTCCCAAACGAAGTATACGCAAGACTTGCTCAAGCGATTTGGGAAGGACGCCAAGCCCGCAAAGACTCCAATGGGAACTGACGGACACGTCGACCTCAACAAAGGAGGTAAGTTCGTTGATCAAAAAGCATACTGGTCCATGATAGGTTCCTTGTTTTATTTATGTGCTAGTAGACCGGATATTATGCTTAGTGTATGCATGTGTGCTAGATTTCAATCCGATCCAAGGGAATGTCACTTAGTGGCAGTGAAGCGAATTCTTAAATATTTAGTCGCTATGCCTTGCTTCGGGATCTGGTATCCAAAGGGGTCTACCTTTGACTTAATTGGATATTCAGACTCCAATTATGCTAGATGTAAGGTCGATGGGAAGAGTACATCAGGGACGTGCCAATTCCTAGGAAGGTCCCTGGTGTCGTGGAGTTCTAAGAAACAAACCTCCGTTGCCCTATCCACCGCTGAGGCCGAGTACGTTGCCACAGGACAGTGTTGCGCGCAACTACTTTGGATGAGGCAAACCCTCGAGGACTTTGGCTACAATCTGAGCAAAGTCCCACTCCTACGTGACAATGAGAGTGCTATCCGCATGGCGACAATCCTGTTGAGCACAGCCGCACAAAGCACATTGACATCCGGCATCACTTTTTGAGAGACCACCAGCAAAAGGGAGATATCGAAGTGTTTTATATTAGCACCGAGAACCAGCTAGCCGATATCTTTACCAAGCCTTTAGATGAAAAGACCTTTTGCAGGCTGCGTAGTGAGCTAAATGTCTTAGATTCGCGGAACTTGGATTGATGTGTAGCATACATGTGTATTATGCTTTGATCATGTTCCTTATGCATTTTGTTTATTTATGGTGCTCAAGTTGTACAAACTCTCCCCAGACCTCAAAAGTCCATGCGTAAGTAATGCACATAATTAGGGGGAGATGTGCTACAACTTGACCCTTTGAGACTAATCATATGTTTGAGCTTGCTTGATTTAGTCTCAAAGGTGGATTGAAAGGGAAAAGGTGAACTTGGACCATGCAAGACTTCCACTCTCCGATGAGAGGGTAACTCCCAAGTTCATCTCCATATTCTTATTGCCTTTGTACTCTTATTTGAAGATTTTGGTGAGGCAATGGGGTTTAAGGGCCAAGATTGATCCTGTTTTGGTGCTTGATGCCAAAGGGGGAGAAAATAAGGCCAAAGCAAGAAATGGATCAGCTACCACTTGAGAATTTTGAAAATAGAAGAATAGTGTTTTGTTTTGTCAAAATACTCTTATTGTCTCTTAGTGCTAAAAGTCTGTCTCTTGTGGGAGAATGCTTGACTATGGGAAAAAGGGGGAGTTTTTAAATCTTTGATCAATTTCTATTGGAATACCTCTCTTTATGTTTCAACAAGTGAGTTTGACTTAAAGATAGGAAATTGAGTTTGATTTGCAAAAACAAACCAAGTGGTGGCAAAGAATGATCCAAATATGCCAAATTTGAATCAAAATAATTTCTTGTTTGAAATTGCATTGATATTGCACTTCTTTTAGTTGCGTTATGTTGTGTTGGCATAAATCACCAAAAAGGGGGAGATTGAAAGGGAAATGTGCCCTTGGGCCATTTCTAAGTATTTTGGTGATTTAGTGTTCAACACAAATGCTTAAGTGTTAAACTATGCCAAATGGTGGACAAAGTGCAAATCAATACAAAGGTATGATTCTAGACTTAGTACATTGGTTTTTGTGTACTAACATATTTGTCTAAGTGCTAGAATCAGAGAAAATACATTTGGATAAGTCTTGGCTCGAGCAGCTAAGACTCTGCTCGGTCTGGGTGCACTGGACTGTCCGGTGGTGCACCGGACAGTGTCCGGTGCGCCGGCTAGCTCTGGTGAAATGGCTGCTCTCGGATCTCGACGGCGGCGTACGGCTATAAATCACCGAACTGTCCGGTGGTGCACCGGACGGTGTCCGATGAGTCGGCTGCGGCGAAGTCGCTGCTCTCGGGAACCAAGTCAACAGCGTACGACTATAATTCACTGGACTGTCCGGTGAGGCACCGGACTGTCCGGTGAGCCAATGGTCGGGCACGCCAACGGTCGACCGCGGAATCCGCGCGTGACGCGTGGCCGAGCCAACGGTCAGAAGGGGGCACCGGACTGTCCGGTGTGCACCGGACAGTGTCCGGTGCGCCAACGTCTCCAACTCTTCAATGGTCGGCTGCGCCAGAATAGGAAAGAAATCCGCACCGGACAGTGTCCGGTGGTGCACCGGACTGTCCGGTGCGCCAGTCGACAGAAGGCAAGAATTGCCTTCCTGGATTGCTCTCAACGGCTCCTAGCTGCCTTGGGGCTATAAAAGGGACCCCTAGGCGCATGGAGGAGTACACCAAGCACACTTTGAGCATTCTTGATCATTCACACTTCGTCTTTGCGCACTTGTTCGACATTCTTAGTGATTTGAGCTCCGTTCTAGTGAGAACTTTGTGATATTCATTAGAGCTCAAGTCTTGGCCATGTGTGTGTGCGTATTTGCTGTGGACTTGTGTGTGTTGCTCATCCCATCCTTACTTCTGTGTTCATTTGTGATCATCTTTTGTAAGGGCGAGAGACTCCAAGTTGTGGAGATTCCTCGCAAACGGGATATAGTGAAAGGAAAAGAAAACACCATGGTATTCAAGTGGATCTTTGGATCACTTGAGAGGGGTTGAGTGCAACCCTCGTCCATTGGGACGCCACAACGTGGAGTAGGCAAGTTTTGACTTGACCGAACCACGGGATAAACCATTGTGCCACTCTGTGTTGGTATCTTTGTGGTTATTGTGTCTTGCAAGAATTCCTCTCTAGCCACTTGGTTTTATTGCTCTAACACTTAATCAAGTTTGTGGCTTCAAGTTTTAAGTTTTTACAGATCACCTATTCACCACCCTCTAGGTGCTCTCAGAAGTTCAACCACATAGGACACCAGAGGCGCGGAGCTTGGCGTTGTCGGGGGCGGGGCCAAGGTCGGAGCAGCATGGTCACCGAGGCATGGGGCAGGCTTGTGGTGGTGGCGCGTGGATGAACCGGTGGCGCGGTGGTGGAGGGCTAGCATGCCGGCGAGCAACCACGTACAAGCACGCGGACGCGGGCGCTAGGGCAAGGAGAGTTATGACCGACAGCGGAATTTGGTGGCGACGACGGTTGGGGCGTAGAGAAGTAGAGAGCAGGCGCATGAGAGCAGGAGAGAGAAAGGAGAAGAGGAAAAGGAGTGAGCGCATTTTCCTAATTCAAGTAAGAACGTCGGTTCTGGCCGACCGATGTTCTTAATGTTAAGTTCGTCGGCCTAGGTTGGGACCGACGTTATTAATGTTATGTTATCGGCCTGGGTCGGGACCGACGTTCTTAATCAGCTCGACGTTTTTTCCAGCTTTCATGTAGTGCTGCCTTGCGGCTTTGGGGCTTCACCAGGCCATCTATGAACATACTAGCTTTCCATCGCTCCCTTTCAATCGTGTCTTCAGCTCTTGAGCTTCATGAAACATACTTCAAAAGATCCATTGCCCATTCACTAATTCTTGCAGAGGCCTTAGGGTTATTAAATATGTCATTTAGATTTCAATCTATGAGGACCCTTATTTTGTGTGCCTCGAAGTAGTGACAGAGCTTGTGAGAGGCCATAACGACTGCATAAGCTATTTCTCCATCTCTGACATGTGTGATCTCGAGTAGATGAGGACTTCGGCGACAATGTACACTAGGTACTATTGTCGCGCTTAAGATGTTATGTGACTCAAAAACATAGAGCAATAGTGTAGCCTTTGCATCTAGGTAAACCATAGTTATCAATTCTGTTAGATATACCTTTAATGCATCGAATGTTGTTTCTTGTTCTTGGCCCCAAGCGAAGTATTTTGCTCCACATGAGACTCTAAGGAAAGGGAGGCTTCGCTCTGCTGAACGTGAGATGAACCTATTGAAATACATTGTTCATCTAATAAACCTCTAGATGTCTCTAACTGTCTAGGGGTCTTCATGTCTGGTGTTGCTTATATTTTATTGAGGTTGGCCTCAATGCCCCTATGCGAGACTAGATATCCTAGACCTTTTCCCTTGCAGACTCCAAAGATGCACTTATTTGGGTTCAAACGTAGTTTGGACTCTCGTGTAGTTGCAAATGTTTCTACGAGGTCAGCCAGATGGTCTTCCTTCTTCTTACTGATGACGACTAGGCCATCGACGTACATGAATATGTTGTGGCTAATCTGAAATATTCACAAGGCCTTTGGCATGCAAATGAAGTAGTAACTGACGAAGGGTGTAATGAAGCTTGTTTTGGCATTGTCATCCTCCCTCATGTAGATTTCATGGTAGCTAGAGAAACAATCGAGGAGGGACATGACCTTTGCAACCCATGGCAGAGTCGAGAATCTTGTCTATCCTTGGTAGTGGAAAGTCATACTTAGGATAGACCTTATTGAGGCTGGTGAAGTCTACATACATTCTTCACTTGCTATTTTTCTATTTTAACCACGATGATGTTGGTGAGCCAAGTTGGATAATAAATTGGCTCAACAAAATGGTCGTCGAGGAGTTATTGGACTTTATCCCTAGTTGCCTCTATTTTCTAATCAATCATCTTGGCGAGTCTTTGCTTCTTAGGCCTAATCGAAGGGTAGATGTTGATGTTATGATCGATGATGTTGCGACTTATGCCGACAAGGCCCAAAGAGGACCAGGAGAAGACGTCCTTATTCTTGTCCAAGCAAGCTAACAACTTGCCCTCTTCCTGACTAATGAGGTCCTGACTTATTATAACTATCTTGTTTGATACTACAGAGTCCAGGGGGACCCTTTTCCCTTCTTCATTGTGTTGTATGGGCTTAGTCTCCTTGTTTGTTTTTGGTGTGTGAGAGCGAGAAAAAGTAGGTTCCTCGCCCTCCATGGTGAGGTAATGGACATTGTGCTGGCCGGGGGTAAAGTCTCTCTCGATATTATGGGCCACCTGCTGGTCCCTGTAGATTGTGATTGTGCAAAGTGGGGCGGGGACTCTCATGCAAAGACAGAGAACATGAATGACCACCTCAAACTTGTTCATTGAGCCCCTCCCAAGGATGGCATTGTACGAATAAGCCATATCGACTATGTTGAAAGTTATCTGCTCAATCCTATCATTGTACGAATAATGATAAAGTTATTTACCCATGGGAAGGGTGGCCCTTCAATCAAAACCGTATTGTGGGTTATTGGCATGTTGAAGCTCATTAAAGTTGATCCCCATAGATTGAAGGCATGTAGAAAAACAATGTCTGCCTTGCTTCCATTGTCATTGATGTGGCAGAACCTCCCAAGTCATTAGGCCCACCTACAGTTGTCCTTGTCCAGCGGACCTTGGGCAACCCTGTAGATGCTTCTAATCACTTGACAAGTTTGGTATCTGTATTCTTTACTTTTCCCAAGAGCGTTTCACCCGTCACACAGATATTACAACACATCGGAGGAATGAATAAGCGGAAGCAATTATAGTAACTTATTTCACATTAAAATATAGAGAGAGTATTATTGTTATAGGCCAGTACTATATAAGAGTGCAGAAGTAATATAATTACAAACCCGGGAGGCAAAAACCCCTCCCGCATAGCAGTAAAAAGTTTTTAAAGGAGGACACTTCCTCCTGAGGTTTCAATCCTGGTTTTCTTCCTTTGGCACCACCTTGGAACAAAAGCAACAAAAATTTGCTGCTTCCTCACCTACAACAACATGGGTTCGAAAACCCTGAGTACGAAGTGTACTTTCGCAAGTCTTACCCGTCAAAATAAAAGACTCTCAAGGATATGCTGGCTTAAGGGAGTCAAGGAAAGGTTTAATCGATAATCAAGACTATTTGCAGAAATGCTTACTAATAGTGGATCCTTAAAAATCCAGTTTTATTAGCAAGTTGAGTCATTACCTGAATTCTAGAGTTCTTTCTACCCTAGTTCAAGCACTTGGCCTATACTAGCCGTTTTTTTATCAACCCTTTTTGTTTACTGGAATGCTACGTGTAAGTCAGTGACCAAGTCTTCATATCCGAGAAGTAACGGCGATTTGAATCGATTAATACTCAGTTGAGGATCTCCAATCACACGACATATGTAGCACTTAACCCTTGCATATGTCAACTCGCCACCGGGTTTCTTAAGACCAGATCAGGTTCACGCCAACCGTGAGCACAAATACACCACCGTCCAGCCTCTTTGCCAAGGAGGGTACACGCTACTCTCGCTATCTCTCCACTCCCATTGCGTGTTATCTTATTCTGGTATTAGTCTGCCCGAGGCAAAGCTTACCCATGATGAGGCATGTGACCAGTTAAAGGGTCCTTGGTCATCAAGCCTACATCGAGACGGTCCTTACTCGACTCAGACGGAGACACTACACCGAGACTCTCTTCTCGTGCAAGTCACCCGCCCGGTCTCAGCTTTATCATTTTAACCCAAAGTTTGGTACCTGACAGAGGTACATCTTTTCCAATGTTAAACCCATCATGGCCATGATGGATCCACCATCCAGTTTTATTTTCGAAAACATCCCATCCCACTTGAAGCATCATCTTTTGTCAAAACAAAACATTTTGTTTTTCTAGAGCAAGACTAAGCATAGAAAACCTTTTTTATAAAATAGGTGATCAAGGAAAGGTAATCAAATTCTCAAGGAAGGAAATGCATCAATTTGTTTAGCACACAACTCCTATCACCTAATGCATCAAGCAAGTGAGAAAGATTTTAAAATAGCAAGAAGGTGGCAAATGCACTGGGGCATGCCTTGTGTTATAGGAGAGTCAGGCTCTACTCTGCAAATATCGAAGTAAAAGCAGTTCTCGGCAGGTGGGTCTTCAGGTGGTGGTGGTGCAACTCCTTCTTCAACTACTATTTCTTCTTCGTTTTCTATATAGAACCATATATAATCATGAATGCTTATGTAATGCTTATGAAAATGCAGTAATAGAAAAGGTTTATCAAGTTGTATCTTGAATACAACTTTCCTTCACGGAACTCCAGGAAACTAGGGTTTTTGGAGTCAGAACTGTAGTTCCTAGGACAGGCATCACTAGAAGATTAGGGTTTTAGAGTTTAGGTACCAAACATTGCCCAAATCATGCCAAACTTTACCCAAAGCTTCTAAATAACATTTAATGCTTATTCAAAGAGTTTAGTGATTTTTGAAGCTATTAATTAATTTCTAAAATTCCAAGAGTATAGGTTTTGGCTATTTTAAATACTCCATAATACCCTATTTGGACTAAAAATCATAAAACTATTTTTATTAAATAGCATAGAATTTTAGGAGCCTAGCAAAATTGGTCTTGGATTTTTAGCATTTTTCTACAATTTTCTATGAATTCTCCAACCTTGGTAGAAAAAGAAAAAGAAAAACTATGAACAGTATTGGGCTGAATTCAACCCAAACCGACCTGTAGAAGGGGGAAACACGCGCGCGCCCACGCCCGCGCTGTCGGTCTTGCAAAAAGGCACCTGCTAAATCAAATAATTGGTGAAGAGCCCCTAGCTACTATTCAATATCACGCTGACAAATGCACAGAGATCCCCCGGTTTTTGTTTCTTCTCCAAATCGATCCAAGACTACGGCACGCTCACCGTCGACCACTCTGTTGCTTGGACCGGCCAAGATTGGCGGTGGCTGCTCAAATTAATTATTGGGCAAGCATCACGGACCTGAGACCGCACTAGAACAAGCTTTAATTGGGTTGTTATGGTCCTGGCCTAGCCTGACCACGACGGCGGGGAATACCGAACACAAATTCATGTGTTCCGGGTAATTGATCGTGGCCAAGCATAGAGGGTTGAGCCGATGAGTATCACAAGCATATATGGGGGGCTAAAACACGATTAAGAAGAGCAGGAGCAGACCTGGGAGTGGCTGGCCACGGAGCGCGGAGAAATTTCACACGCCGGTGATAGAAAAGGGGGAAACGGTGCCGCGACGAATTCTGGTGGAATTAGGAGGCGAGGTTAGGGCTACACGGTCGCAAGGGACTACGGATTCACCGTGCACCACCAATTTTGGGAGAGGTGGATAGGATTCCGCGAATTTGTGCTTCAACCGAGCTCACTGGTGAAGAGATGAATACCTCGCCGTGGGTGGCAGGGCTATTTATAGGCGCGGTGGTCCGGCTAGCGATCCACGGCCGCAGATTACATCGTTCGTGCATGGTTACCACATGAAGAAGCGACATAGTGAGGGAGGAGCATGGCATGGGTGACACGGCGACAGAAATTACCGAGCCACGGTGACCGTCGGTGAATTATCTCCAGCTAGGCTCGGGCTAGGTCCATGGAGTCGCGACACGTCCGAAGCTACCTCCCTGCGGTCGATCCTTACCCCAAATTACTCGAACACATCCGCTTCTACAGTGCCCCTGATCTTTGTCCACGCTTTTTCAGATATTTCGGTGCCCTGATCTTCAGCACTTCTCTGAACCGACCCCCTTTCACACTCCTTTTCTCTTGATTTGTGTTAAGAACAAGGTGACCTCCATTAATAAAGATTGTTTACTGAACATCAGTCTTCAAACTTACTATAGGATCCTTGGACCAAAACCGAATGGGATCGAAGATATGGCGCTTCCAATTCGGCCCCATTCCACTGTGACCATTCTTGTTCTAGAATTCAGTTTCAGTAGCTCAACACAGTTCTGAGAGAGCAACTTTGGGCTGTCGTTTCTTTAATTTTTGTACAACAACCAGAGAAGATGATTGCACCAAAGTTACTCCCCTATGATCCAACTTTAATCTTGCTACAAAGGTCTTAGCCAATTACCCATTAAATCGAGCTCCACCTGATCCTGAAGTTGGCCCTGTACCACTGGTTTTTCTGAACCATACAAATTCTCAGCCTGACAGCCAAACTTCAGACCCATTTAACTCCTAATTTTGTACAATACCAAGGCTTAAGTACTTAATCATATTTGTACTCCTATAGTAGCTCTACAAGTTTGGTGTGTTGACCCTAGGCAAATTTCCAATGAACTGAAAGATACAGGGTTCCAAAGTTGGCTCTAGGCACTGATTTTCAGACAGCCACATATGATTCCTAGGGTACCTTTTTGCAAATAGGTCCAATTTCCATAATTTGATTTGCAAATCCACCAAGGTGTGAACCATATGATTTGAAATTCCCTAATACCTTGGTTTTTGCACTTGGGTCCCAAAAGTGCACAAAATTTACACTTAGCTCCCTAGGGTTTCAGTTTAGGGTTTTCCAGGGGTCTTTTTAGGGTTTTGACATATCTAGGGTTGTGGTGCTATCAAAGCCCATTAAATGTGATATCTTATGACTATTTCTAGTGAGTTTTTGAAGTTTTCTCATGCTTGGGTTTTATTATCACTCCCAAGCCTAGTTTAAGGTTAAGTATCCTACCCTAAGGTTACACACATATCAAGTCACACCAAAACAACTTGTTTGAGATTTTTGCCTAGTGAATGCACTCTAAGTGTAACAACCACATGATATGCTAATGCTCATGATGTTATGCTCAAGTTTTAATGACAGTAACACCAGGGGTGTTACATCCTTCCCCCCCATAAAAGAATCTTGTCCCGAGATTAAAAGTCCTAGGGTAAGTAATGGAAAAGGAAATGCTTCATATCTTTATTCCCTTAATTATCTTACAAGGCAGGGGTGGTATGGGATCTACTCCTTATTTACAACAATTGTACATATCTCACAATTTACATGAAGCTAAAAAGTCTAGGAAATTCTTTTCTAAAAAGTCTTGGGTTTCCCATGTAGTTTCATCTTCTGTGTGTTGGTTCCATTGTATCTTATAAAATTTGAGAGTTCTTCTTCGGGTAACCCTGTCCTTTTGATCCAGGACTCGAATAGGATGTTTTGAATACGTTAAGTCTGGTTCCAAGGTAACATCCATCACTTCAATGGTTCGATCTGGAACCCGAAGACACTTCTTCAATTGGGACACATGGAACACATTGTGTACTGCAAACAATGTTTCAGGTAGTTGGAGTCGGTATGCCTCGGGTCCACATCTTTCAAGGATAGGAAAAGGGCCAATGTACCGGGGTGCAAGCTTCCCTTTTACCCCGAAACGAGATACACCTTTCATTGGTGATACTTTCAGGTAGACATAATCTTCAATTTGAAAGTACAATGGTTGGCGTCGTTTGTCTGTATAACTCTTTTGGCGGGCTTGGGCTTCTTTCAAATTATGTACAATTCGTTGAACCTTCTCTTCCATGTCTTTCACCATATCAGGCCTAAAAAACCATCTTTCACCTGGTTCAGACCAATTTAATGGGGTACGACACCGTCGTCCATATAAAGCTTCAAAAGGTGCCATCTTTCTTTGCAGCCGGTCATTGAGGCCTTGCATGAAGCAGTTCTTCTTTTTCAGATTAGTGTTGACCTAGTCAATTGCATACTAGGACAGATGATTTAATTTGTTGAGATACTGCATAACAGTATCTTCTCCTTGCTTGAGTCTCATGAATTCCTCCTGCTTCATGTGCAGCACTCCTTCTGGAATGTAGTGCTCACAAAACGCCAATTTAAATTCGTCCCATGTGACCTGATGTCTGACAGGCTGAATGGCCACATAATTTCCCCACCAGGTGCTGGCAGGGCCTCTTAACTACTGAGCCACGAACAATGGCTTTTGGGTCTCTGTGCAGCGAATGAGCCCAAATTTCTGCTTAATGACCCGTACCCATTCGTCGACTTCGAGAGGGTCTTCGGCTTTGACGAATAGTGGAGGACGGGTTTCCGAGAAATCCAAGTATGAAGTTTCATGGGTCCCTGCGGATAAGCCCTCCCGCCTTGTTGCTAAAATTGGTGCCCTGCCATTTCACGCAGAAAGCGGGTGTTGTCAGCAGTCGCATTGACCAAGGCAGCGATAGCCTCGGCCAACGTGGGCGGTATCGGCGGTGGATTGGGTGTATCTTCTTGACCACGGGACGTTCCCGCGTCGTCATGTGCATGAGTTCTGGATGGCATCTGAAGCAAAGAAATATTTGAGATAAATATACCATGCTGACATATACCATCATTTTACATTACCAAGATGTAATGATACAGACTCAATTGTACAACATGACTTCACTACCTATTTTACATTAGTACTATATCTAAATTATACTACTTCTAGTATTTATCGTCCTTGGTGGCTTCGCTGTCGGTTGTAGGGAACCGTTCATCAGCCAGGTTCATAGAAGGAGGGGGCTTGAAAAGGTCCAGTTCCCCACCCAGTGCTTCACCTGCTATTCTAGAAGGTCCGGCTCCCATTCCAACAGGGTCAGCAGGTACGTCAGGGTGCAGTCGCGAATACAATTCATGAACTTCCTCATGTAATGTATTGCAGTACACCTGTAAGTTGTCAATGGCCGTGCTAAGCTCCTCCACACGGGCTTGAGCTTTAGCTTCCCGGTCCCAAGCAATGGAACGTGAATTGACAGCCTAATCGATTGCCAAATCCCGTTCAGCAAGCTCGTCTTGTAGATGTCGAACGTCAGCTCTTAACTCATTTGTACGCTGACCATCTTCTACCCACACCCTATTTCTGTGACGTAGCTCCGTTCGAAGCTGCTCCACCTAGGCTTCTAGGTCTCCAATGGGGTCATTATTGCCGCTGTTTCTCTCCTCATGTCTTGGCGCCAGCTGATGCCGAGGCACGCCAATCGGTCCAGTGGACTTACGCGCAATTTTCCTCGTACGCGGCGACATATCTCCATAAGGGAAAAACTTTATTAGCATAGTTTTTAACATGATGTATGCATAATTACAGAATCAACCCTAGTTGATTCACAACCTTCTATACATTGCACTCTGCTTACTGGTCTTTATAAGATAAGTACTTTAGAAAGTAATAAGATAAGAATGAAAGAAGTTTTCTTATATAAGTCTTTGAAAATTCTTTTTGAAATATCTCATAATATCTACAGAGATGGGCTTCGCTCCGATACCAGCTGTGACGGAACCTCCCAAGTCATTAGGCCCACCTACAGTTGTCCTTGTCCAACGGACCTTGGGCAACCCTGTAGATGCTTCTAATCACTCGAGAAGTTCGGTATCTGTATTCTTTACTTTTCCCAAGAGCGTTTCACCCATCACGTATATATTACAACACATCGGAGGAACGAATAAGCGGAAGCAATTACAATAACTTATTTCACATTGAAGTATAGAGAGAGTATTATTGTTACAGACCAATACTATATAAGAGTGTGTCGGTACCCTGTAACTAGGGTACCCCTTACTACTGTGCAAAGACGCAGTGCCCACGCGGCTATCACTTAGTCGCGTGGTAGAAGTGCTGTGTGTGGGACCAAGCCACGGCTCGCCCCAATCTCTGGCGGCTATTCTGGGTCCACAGCAGCACTCGACCCCGCCACATGGGCAGGTCCGAAGCCGCCATGTGTCCAAAGAAGGTGGCGTACTCCAAAGCATCAACAGTGAGTTCGGACCCCCATGGGAGAGCGCTGGACCCCTGGATATACAGTTCAGACCCCCAAGGTTGGTCCCAGACCCCTGAATATACAGGTCGGGCCCCCGGGGGTTGGTCCTGGACCTCCACGTGTGCAAGCCGGACCCCAGGAATGGGACCCGGACCCCCCTCGTATGGGGTCCGGCCGCCCACAGAGGGGTCCCAAGGCCCCAGGATAGAGCATACCCGGACCTTGAACAGGACCTAGGCGGGGGTCTGGTACCGACACGTGTCCAGACCTAGTTTGATGCGGACCTCTCCGCATATGCTTCTGCTCCCCGCTTAGGCGGAGACCCGATGCTGCCACGTGGCCTACTGCGCGTGACGTAAGCCAGCGGGCGGGGCCTGACGTAAGGCCTCTGGGTTATGCGGCCCCTGCATTTATTGTGGATAAGGCACGCTGCCTGACAAGCGATGTGCTGCCTCGGCATTTAATGAGGCCTGCCCACTCTGCTGTCAGGCGACGACCTGTCCATTCTACTGGCAAGCAGCGTGCCGCCTCAGCATTTAATGAGACCTGTCCATTCCGCTGGCAGGCGGCATGCCTGTCCATTCCATTGGCAGGTGGCACGCCCATGCTGCCACATGCACTATACTCATCATCACTCGTACGTGCCAAGGAAGCTACCGTTGTGTATCAGCACTGCGCGGGCTGTGGACATCTGGGCGCCAGAAGATCTCTCAGGCGTCACCTGCATTAGTTGCTCTGTGTATTTCTTTCATTATGTCCCTGGACCCACATGTCGGGACTCAGCAACCTTGTATGTGCCTCCCTTGGGCTATAAAAGGGAAGGCACACAACGTTACAAGGTAGGTTCACAACACCCCCAGACTTACACACGCTCACTTAGACGCTCAAGTCACTCAGACCAACTTAGACTCTCATACTCAATACTACACACAGTGGAGTAGGGTTTTACGCTCCGGCGGCCTGAACCACTCTAAATCTTTGTGTTCTCTTGTGTTCTTACACCTTCCAATAGACAGGCAAACGCTTAGGCCCCCTCCTCATCTTAGGATTTAGGGCGGGTGCATTCCGCCACCTGGCCGGAGATTTTCTCTCCGATAGAGTGCAGAAGTAATATTATTACAAACCCAGGAGGCAAAAACCCCTCCCGCATAGCAGTAAAAAGTTTTTAAAGGAGGACACTTCCTCCCGAGGCTTCAATACTGGTTTTCTTCCTTTGGCACCACCTTGGAACAAAAGCAACAAAAAATTGCTGCTTCCTCACCTACAACAACATGGGTTCGAAAACCCTGAGTACGAAGTGTACTTTCGCAAGTCTTACCCGTCAAAATAAAAGACTCTCAAGGATATGCTGGCTTAAGGGAGACAAGGTAAGGTTTAATCGATAATCAAGACTGTTTGCAGAAATGCTTACTAATAGTGGATCCTTAAAAATCCAGTTTTATTAGCAAGTTGAGTCATTACCTGAATTCTAGAGTTCTTTCTACCCTAGTTCAAGCACTTGGCCTATACTAGCCGTTTTTTTATCAACCCTTTTTGTTTACTGGAATGCTACGTGTAAGTCAGTGACCAAGTCTTCATATCCGAGAAGTAACGGCGATTCGAATCGATTAATACTCAGTTGAGGATCTCCAATCACACGACATATGTAGCACTTAACCCTTGCATATGTCAACTCGCCACAGGGTTTCTTAAGACCAGATCAGGTTCACGCCAACCGTGAGCACAAATACACCACCGTCCAGCCTCTTTGCCAAGGAGGGTACACGCTACTCTCGCTACCTCTCCACTCCCATTGCGTGTTATCTTATTCTGGTATTAGTCTGCCCGAGGCAAAGCTTACCCATGATGAGGCATGTGACGAGTTAAAGGGTCCTCAGTCATCAAGCCTACATCGAGACGGTCCTTAATCGACTCAGATAGAGACACTACACCGAGACTCTCTTCTCATGCAAGTCACCCGCCCGGTCTTAGCTTTATCATTTTAACCCAAAGTTTGGTACCTGACAGAGGCACATCTTTTCTGATGTTGAACCCATCATGGCCATGATGGATCCACCATCCAGTTTTATTTTTGAAAACATCCCATCCCACTTGAAGCGTCATCTTTTGTCAAAACAAAACATTTTGTATTTCTAGAGCAAGACTAAGCATAGGAAAAACCTTTTCATAAAACAGGTGATCAAGGAAAGGTAATCAAATTCTCAAGGAAGGAAATGCATCAATTTGTTTAGCACACAATTCCTATCACCTAATGCATCAAGCAAGTGAGAAAGATTTTAAAATAGCAAGGAGGTGGCAAATGCACCGGGGCTTGCCTTGTGTTATAGGAGAGTCGGGCTCTGCTCTGCAAATATCGAAGTAAAAGTAGTTCCCGGCAGGTGGGTCTTCAGGTGGTGGTGGTGCAACTCCTTCTTCTTCAACTACTATTTCTTCTTCGTTTTCTATATAGAACCATATATAATCATGAATGCTTATGTAATGCTTATGAAAATGCAGTAATAGAAAAGGTTTATCAAGTTGTATCTTGAATACAACTTTCCTTCACGGAACTCTAGGAAACTAGGGTTTTTGGAGTCAGAATTGTAGTTCCTAGGACAGGCATCACTAGAAGATTAGGGTTTTGGAGTTTAGGTACCAAACATTGCCCAAATCATGTCAAAATTTACCCAAGGCTTCTAAATAACATTTAAAGCTTATCCAAAAAGTTTAGTGATTTTTGGAGCTATTAATTAATTTCTAAAATTCCAGGAGTATAGGTTTTGGCTATTTTAAATACTCCATAATACCCTATTTGGACTAAAAATCATAAAACTATTTTTATTAAATAGCATAGAATTTTAGGATCCTAACAAAATTGGTCTTGCATTTTTAGCATTTTTCTACAATTTTCTATGAATTCTCCAACCTTGGTAGAAAAAGAAAAAGAAAAACTATGAACAGTATTGGGCTGAATTCAGCCCAAACCGGTCTGCAGAAGGGGGAAACACGCGCGCGCCCACGCCCGCGTTGTCGGTCTTGCAAAAAGGCCCCTACTAAATCAAATAACTGGTGAAGATCCCTTAGCTACTATTCAATGTCTTGCTGACAAATGCACAGAGATCCCCCGGTTTTTGTTTCTTCTCCAAATCGATCCAAGACTATGGCACGCTCACCGTCGGCCACTTTGCTGCTCGGACCAGCCAAGACTGGTGGTGGCTGCCCAAATTAATTATTGGGCAAGCATTACGGACCCGAGAACACACTAGAACAAGCTTCAATTGGGTTGTTATGGTCCTGCCTTAGCCCTACCACGGCGGCGGGGAAACAGAACACAAATTCATGTGTTCCGGGTAATTTATCTTGGCCAAGCATAGAGGGTTGAGCCAATGAGTATCACGAGCGTATATGGGGGCTGAAACACGATTAAGAAGAACAGGAGGAGACCTGGAAGTGGCTGGCCACGGAGCATGGAGAAATTTCACACGCCGGTGACGAAAAGGGGGAAACGGTGCCGTGACGGATTCTGGTGGAATTAGGAGGTGAGGTTGGGGCTACAAGGTCGCCAAGGGACTACGGATTCACCGTGCACCACCAATTTTTGGAGAGGTGGAGAGGATTCCGCGAATTTGTGCTTCAACCGAGCTCACTTGTGAAGAGATGAATACCTCACCGTGGGTGACGGGGCTATTTATAGGCGCGGTGGTCTGGCTAGCGATCCATGGCCGTAGATTACATCGTTCATGCATGGTTACCACATGAAGAAGTGACACAGTGAGGGAGGAGCAAGGCATGGGTGACACGGCGGTGGAAATGACCGAGCCACGGTGACCGCCGGTGAATTATCTCTAGCTAGACTCGGGCTAGGTCCGCGGAGTCGCGACACGTCCGAAGCTACCTCCCTGCGGTCGATCCTTACCCCAAATTACTCGAACACATCCGATTCTACAGTGCCCCTGATCTTTGTCCACGCTTTTTCAGATATTTCGGTGCCCTGATCTTCAGCACTTCTCTGAACCGACCCCCTTTCACCCTCCTTTTCTCTTGATTTGTGTTAAGAACAAGGTGACCTCCATTAATAAAGATTGTTTACTGAACATTAGTCTTCAAACTTACTATAGGATCCTTGGACCAAAACCAAATGGGATCGAAGATATGGCGGTTCCAATTCGGCCCCATTCCATTGTGACCATTCATGTTCTAGAATTCAGTTTCAGTAGCTCAACGCAGTTCTGACAGAGCAACATTGGGTTGTCGTTTCTTTAATTTTTGTACAACAACCAGAGAAGATGACTGCACCAAAGTTACTCCCCTATGACCCAACTTTAATCTTGCTACAAAGGTCTTAGCCACTTACCCATTAAATCGAGCTCCACCTGATCCTGAAGTTGGCCCTGTACCACTGGTTTTTCTAAACCATACAGATTCTCAACATGACAGCCAAACTTCAGACCCATTTAACTCCTAATTTTGTACAATACCAAGGCTTAAGTACTTAATCATATTTGTACTCCTATAGTAGATCTACAAGTTTGGTGTGTTGACCCTAGGCAAATTTCCAATGAACTGAAAGATACAGGGTTCCAAAGTTGGCTCTAGGCATTGATTTTCAGACTTAGCCACATATGATTCCTAGGGTACCTTTTTGCAAATAGGTCCAATTTCCATAATTTGATTGCAAATCCACCAAGGTGTGAACCATATGATTTGAAATGCCCTAATACCTTGGTTTTTGCACTTGGGTCCCAAAAGTGCACAAAATTTACACTTAGCCCCCTAGGGTTTTAGTTTAGGGTTTTCCAGGGGTCTTTTTAAGGTTTTGACATATCTAGGGTTGTGGTGCTATCAAAGCCCATTAAATGTGATATCTTATGACTATTTCTATTGAGTTTTTGAAGTTTTCTCATGCTTGGGTTTTATTATCACTTCCAAGCCTAGTTTAAGGTTAAGTATTGTCGGTCACTTGTTCTCAAATGCTATGAATTAAGAACAAGGCAACACAAAAATAGATTAAAGGTTAACACCCTTCGTCCTTTGAAGCATTATTTCCCTAAGGATATAATGATTTCCGAACAAAGGTTATGAAGTATATACCTTCGTTGTCACCACATATATCGATAGAAGACGAAGCATAGGAAACATGATAGATAACATAGATTATGTAACATTATCATATATCTTTTTTTATATAATCATGAATGAATAAAAATAGCACAAGATTACATTTGTACCTTCGGCCTGACAGGTGGTGAAAGTACAAGCGTGATGTCGAGCAAAAACAAGTCAGCGTGAACAGTACGGGAGTACTGTTCATCTATTTATAGGCACAGGACGTAGCCTGCGTGAAATTACATTCATGCCCTTCATATTCACTATTGACTTAATAACAATCTTTTGAGGACTAGATAGCCTTTTCCTCCATAAGTCGGTTCCTCTTTCTGCTATCGAGCCGAAGCTTCCTTGCGCGCAGCTTTGGCGCTGGTTCGTCCTTCGTTTCGATCCTGCTTTTCATATTGTGCACAACTTCATCCTGAGTCTGAAGGTTCCTGTACATATATTATGCTTCGGAAACATTGTTAATCATGTTTTTGAGGACCTTCAGAAGACGAAGGCCCCCAACAGTAGCCCATCGCATTATTAATTTATTATAATAACGAATTCAGACTACGACGTGAACGAAGGCCTTAAGCCGAAGGTCCGAAGAAACACCTTCCCTTTGCTAGAATAGCAACAATCAATGACAAATGGGGCCCTCCAAGTTGCAGCGTGCTAGGCGTATAAATATGAACTCACACCGGTATCATTTGATACACTGTTTCCACCATTTGGTTTATTTTTCTTAAACTTTTAGCTCTTGCTTACTAGCTCTCGCTAGATTTTCAAGCTTCTTGAGCTTCGGTTTAAAGTCGTGTTTTCACCATGTCTGAGGAAAAGAAGATTGTTACGGAGACGAAGCTGACTGAAGAGACAAAGCTGTTTGAGGAGAAGAAGGTTGTGGATCCTTATATTGCTGGATTTATTGAATCGATGGCAAATACAAACACAGAGAAGATTACTAAAGAGATACTAGAAGGTTTATCTGAAGATACTGGTGACAGCGTAGCTATGATGTGGAAAGTGGAGACAAAGATTCTGAAGATCGACCCTAGCGGCCAAGCCATACAGTCTTCGGAAAATCAACGATTAAATAGAGTCATCTTGACAACTTGAGAGGAAGGTACTTTCGAGACATGTCTATCGTGAGAGTTGGCGGAGACAACACCGCACCTGCCCCTGAGGAAAATGAATTTGTTATTTCCAAAGCTTTTTCAAGGCTGGTCTCTAGTTTCCTTTGAGCAAGTTTGTAGTTGAAGTGCTGAAGATCTACCATATCTTCCTTCACTAGATCACCCCTGAGGCCCCGAAGCTATAATGAGGATGGGGACTTTGTCTGGGCTGTGAGGAGCCAGGGGCTAGAGCCAAGCGCGAAGTGCTTCTATTGTATGCACGAACTCTTATATGAGACGAAAGCTACTGGCAAAGAACAGTACCACAACAACTTTGGTTGTTATGGATTTATTTCTCGCCCTAATGCAAGCCACCCGGTGCCAACATTTTGGAAGAGATGGCCCGGAGCCTGGATGGAAGAGTGGTTTTATGTGAAGAATGATTTAAAGGCAAGAGAAGACATTAAAGAAATAATCATGTGCCCCATCTGGTCCCGCTTCGGCCTCCGAAGGCCGAAAGTGGAAATTGATGACGTCGTCGAAGCGTGTCAGAAGGCCTTCAGCACTGTTTGCTCCTTTATTGGCACAAGAGATTTAATTCAAGAACATATAGCCTTCAGAGTATGGCCGCTTGTAGAAAGCTGGGAAATGCCGAAGGAGACCATCACTGACTCTAGCGAAGGTGGTTTGGTCCGGCTGAAGTATACCTTCAGGTTTGGGGATAAATTTGATGAACCAAATGATGACTGGCTGAAGTGCATTGAAACTACTAGCGACGAGTTACTTGGGGCGTATTCCAAGACCGAGGATAATGCCTTGTCTGCAGCCTTCTGGGGTCGGAATAAGAAAAGGTTGAATAGGGTGTTCGATGTTATTGGCTTCGTATACCCTGACTATTGTTACCCACCGCGAGGGCAAGGGGTAAAAGAAAGATTGCTGCTTCGGGAAAAGTTACCGCTTCGGCGATCACAGCTGAGCCGAAGGGCAAGAAGATGAAGGTTCTGACTCACCAGCCGCGTTACATTGAACCGGCCGTGATACCTAAATTTGGAGAAAGGGCCTCTTCAGCTACCGAAACAAAAGAAACTGTTCTGTCTGCACAGAGCACTGAAGAGCTGTCTGTAATGCCGAAGTTACGTTTAGCTGAGCTAGTTGAGACGAAGGCTGATAAGTCTGAAGGGCCAAAAATTGAAGAAATAATGAAAATGCCGAAGATTTTGAGCCCTCCAACAGAGGCAGCAGTGTCGAAGGTGCAAAAGGGTTTCGCCGCAACTCCTAAGAGGAGAAGGATGGCGAATGTGCTGGATGTTGTGTTGGAAACGACAAAAACCTTGAGTCCCACTCCCTCAAGGAAAATTGCCGAAGTTGCCAAAGCGCGACCCGAAGCTGGTACTAAGCAGGCAGAAGTCAAAACTGCAACAATTTAGGCTGAAACCAAAGCTGGGCCTTCAGCGCCCACCGAGATGGAGCCTGCTAACCCCAAGGAAAAATCAACAGAGCGGATTGCAACTGAAAGAATCGAAGCTCCTGCTCCTGAAGGTTCGAACAAAAGTCTTGACTACGTTATTCGTCATGCTTCGAGAAAGGTACTGTCCCAAGAAGAAATATTAGAAGCACTACACTATGCCCAAAAATTGAAATATCCGAAAGGGGCGCTAGTGTTTAATGGCAGTGGCGAAGAAGATTTTTTGTACTATCTCCCGGATAACAAAGAAATATCCGTTTGCCGGGAGATAGGTAAAAGCATCGGATTCCCGAAGCTGGAAGACGGTCTTTCGATTTTATCGAAGGACGAACTTGCTGACAGCCTAGCATACAATAGTATAAAAGTATAAAAGCTAATTTTGTATTTAAAAATGAAATATTTTTTGTGCTTTACTCAATTCTGTGCCCCTCTTGCAGGGCTTAATTCTTAGCAATGCGCTTAGGGCACAGAAAGATATTGAAGAGGAAGGCTATACGATGGCTCTAAACAACCTTCGTTCAGAGGTTATCGAATTAAGAAATGAAGGTCTTGAAAAAGACAAGATTTTAATTTCATTGGTAAACAAAGTGAAAGATGACGAAGCTAATTACAAGGCTCAGACCGAAATCCAGAAGACTGAAATTGAAAACCTTCGAAAACAGCTGGCAGAAGCTAAAGAAAAATGCGCACTCGCAGAAGCTGACCGAGATATCAGCGAATATTGGAAAAATCATTTTGAGAAAAATGTTGAAGAACTTCGCTCATCCAAAGAAAGATGTTTTGAAAAATCCTTAGAGTGCGTGAAGAAGATAAAAGGTAGCTTCGCCAACGTGGGTGGCTATTCTACCGAAGAAAACTTCATACGAGGCAACGTGGGCGCCAATGTTGGTCACTTGTTCTCAAATGCTATGAATTAAGAACAAGGCAACACAAAAATAGATTAAAGGTTAATACCATTTATCCTTCGAAGCATTATTTCCCTAAGGATATAATGATTTTCGGATGAAGGTTATGAAGAATATACCTTCGTTGTCACCACATATATCGATAGAAGACAAAGCATAGGAAACATGATAGATAACATAGATTATGTAACATTATCATATATCTTTTTATATAATCATGAATGAATAAAAATAGCATATGATTACATTTGTACCTTCGGCCTGACAGGTGGTGAAAGTACAAGCGTGATGTCCGAGCAAAAACAAGTCAGCGTGAACAGTACGAGAGTATTGTTCATCTATTTATAGGCACAGGACGCAGCCTGCGTGAAATTACATTCATGCCCTTCATATTCACTATTGACTTAATAACAATCTTTTGAGGACTAGATAGCCTTTTCCTCCTTAAGTCGGTTCCTCTTTCTGCTATCGAGTCGAAGCTTCCTTGCGCGCAGCTTCGGCGCTGGTTCGTCCTTCGTTTCGATCCTGCTTTCCATATTGTGCATAGCTTCATCCCGAGTCCAAAGGTTCCTGTGCATATATTATGCTTGAGAAACATTGTTACTCATGTTTTTGAGGACCTTCGGAAGACAAAGGCCCCCAACAAGTATCCTACTCTAGGGTTACACACATATCAAGTCACACCAAAACAACTTGTTTGAGATTTTTGCCTAGTGAATGCACTCTAAGTGTAACAACCACATGATACGCTAATGCTTATGATGTTATGCTCAAGTTTTAGTGACAGTAACACCAGGGGTGTTACAATTGAGGACCGTGTGCATATCCTAACCAGCTGCGTTCAGTTGATGGACATGGCATCTACGTGTGAACACTTTGGAGACTTATGTCCCTTGTGTCGAAGGTTAATGGGATGTGAGACCACCTAGTTTATATGATTGGCCCGGTGGCTACAACATGATTGACTTGGCATTAATAATCTATGTGTTGCCTTTTATTTTTGAAGTCTAAGCTGGAGCTGCTAGATATCATGTTTATTATTCCATGGATAGATAGTTGTGGGTATTGATCTTTGTCTTTGGAAGGTGGAGGGGACAGTTGGTGAGCGGGGGTATGATTTGTGGGGAGGGGGTAGTTGTAGCCTTTCTTGGTAGGGTGGTTGTGGAAGGTAGTTTGGGGGAAATGTGGGTAGGGCGGCTAAATATTTTGGTAGTGAGGGGGTATTCCTAGTATGAGGTGTGTGCAATGGTCTCTGGTACCTGGTCTTGATTGAATTTGTCATTCTCTCCTTAGTCACATTAGTGATGGGGAAATCCTTGGTTAAATGTTTGATATCCTTACCATGAAAAATGTAGTATGGCTTACAGTCCTTCCCATCTCTACCATGAATGTGGCCTCTATTGGCCCTCACCCCCTTGACATGTGTTGAGTGTGCTCTTGGGTGCAAGGGGGTCCTTCACTAGGTGGCTATTGAAGATTGATGTTGTTTATCTGGGGCTGCTAGTGATATGAATGCTATTGGTTTCATGCCTAGGATCGACTGCTGTCTTGTGGAGTGTCCTTTGGCCTTTGCTACGTTTCTAGGTTTCTATAGTGTAGCTTCTTGGAGCATGCAATTTTTTTGAAGAGCTCAAACAACTCTTGAAGTAACTTGGATGGACCCCTTTTGTAGTGACTATACAAATGCCTTGCTCGAAGGTCGACGATGGTGTAATGGATTGTAGTACGATCTTCAATAGGTGGTAACTAAGACTTAAATAGATGAAATTTGTTGTAGTAATCATGAAGTTTCTCTTTCTCTTGTTGCTTGCAAAGGGTCAATTCTGTGAGGGTGTCAGTGTTAAACTAGTACCCTTGAAAGTTGACCAGAAATTGGTCTACAAGGGTTCGCCATGAGTTGATGGACAAGGGTGGCAATCTTGAATAACATGTTAATGTTGGACCCTCCAGTGCTATGATGGAAAACTTCGCCATCACATTTATCATCCCCTCCTGACAAAGCCACTATCACTTGGTAACTCATGATGTACTGCAAAGGGTCTGAGCTACCATTGTATTTGGGTCAATTGCAAGAGCGGTAATTCTATGGCTAGGATGTGGACTACAATCTATC
This sequence comes from Zea luxurians, assembly GCA_029449295.1. Taxonomy (NCBI): domain Eukaryota; kingdom Viridiplantae; phylum Streptophyta; class Magnoliopsida; order Poales; family Poaceae; genus Zea; species Zea luxurians. The sequence goes on from JAOPSE010000111.1 coordinate 3,374,564, forward strand.
GAGGAGTGGGTGCCTTTCATATATGAAATTGAAAATCTGAAAGTTGTCGTGTTATTAGGCTTGACTATCATGGTCCTCGAAGTCCCCTTGATGAAACCCTCTAAATGAGGGTTGTGAGATGTGGCCTTGGTGATGTTGCAGGTCTGCTATTTCTTGCTACATGAGTATAGATTTTCTTTTTCTTTTGAGTAAGGCATTGGAGCTCTGCTTGGACTTTATCGTGATGTCTCTTTAGTGATAGTGTCTCTTTCTATGTTTGGAGATTTTTATTTCTCATGTGAAGGCTCCTGAGCAGTAGATGCTCTTTGTTGTTGACCTCGAATTCCTCTTTCTCTTGGTAACTTGCAAGATCATCTTTGATGTTGGTCTGTGAAGGCATTGACATTTTGTTTCGTTCTTGGGCCGCTACTGTGGGCCTGAATGGAGACACAAATTGGTATTTGTTAGGTTCGAGGTTGGACGGCTGACCTCGAGACTTCAAGTCAGGCCAAACTTTGGATTTGTAAGGGTGGCTCTATGAAGTATGGCGAGGAATCTCTAAACTGTTTATGTGGACACTCCCCTTGGGGATGGGGTGGTTTGGTGGTTAATTTACGATTAGAGGATGGATACCTCGATCATGATGGTTCATTTTGGACGATGGATGTAACACCCCTAGTGTTACTGCAACTAAAACTTGAGCATGACATCATAAACATTGGCATTGCATATGTTTGACACACCTAGAGTGCATTCACTAGGTAAAAATTTCAAACAAGTTGTATTGTTATAGCATTTTGCAAATAGAACCCTGGATAGGGAACTTAACCCTAAATAGGGATTAAAGGGGTAAAACCTAACCCAAATTGAGAAAACCTAAAAGCTTTAGGGGAATAGTCATAAAATGTTCCCAAGAATGAACTTGAATCACATCTATACCCCTGAGATACCAAAAACCACCATTTGAACCCTGGAAAACCCTAAGTCCAAACCTTAGGGGCCTATGTGCAAAAACAGTGCACATTTGGACTAAAGTGTAAAAAAACTACAGTGTTAAGGCATATTAAGTCCTTTGGTTCACAAATATGTGAATTTGCAAGTTAAACCCTAAGTTTTGGGTCTATTTGCAAAAATCACCTCTTAAGTCCTATATAGCCTAAGTCTGAATTTCAGAGTTTTGGCTCAACTTTGGGGCTTTGTAACTTTCAAAATATAGGGTTTTTGCCCTAGGTCACCACATCAAAATAGTAGACCAAACAAAGAAGAACAACTTTGCTTAAGGGTTTAAGCATAGTTGTTAAGAAGAATTTAGAGATAATTGAGCTTAAAGTTGGACTGTCAGGTTACTAAGGTCTGAATTTTCAGACAGACAGTGCAACCACTGGGACTTTGAGCATAAATTCAACTAGGATCCAGCAAGAATCTGCCCATGGCTGCTGTGACAAACTTGTAGCTGATATATAGCTCTACAATTTTGCTGCAGAGCATGGAGTATGTTACCATATAGAATTGTGAGAAAATCGAGCCTGAATTATGACTGTCAGGTTGACTGAATGAATTAGCCCATGGTACAATGCTCTTGGGTGGATCAGGTTGCCAGCGCTGCTTGCTCGTCGTCGGCGACCTCCCTGCATGAAGATTCGTGCTGCCGCCGCCCGGATTCGCGCTGGTGGCTAACGGATAATCTCGCGGGGTAATAGAAGCTTTGCCGCCGGTGAGCTAGAAGTCACTCCGGTGACTCACCGCCGCACCCTTCTGCTTTGCGGCTGGAACGGATAGGCACGCCGGTGATCGCCGTCGCTCGGTCTTGCGCCACGTGTCTGCACCTTTCCACCGCATCGCCGTGACTTACCCTCACTCTCCGTTGATCGCCGGAGCAATTGCCACGGTGCTAGCCACCCAGCCACTGCGCCAGTAACCTTTTCCTCCTCCGACCGCCGCGCGTTATTGCTCGATTCACCGGCTACCGCCCCCGGAGTCTATAAATTGAGAGCACCATCGACTTCGTTACGTATTCGAGCAGCTAGCGCACCCGTCTGCACCTCAAATCCTCCACCAGAAAGCTTCAATTCGAGATTTCCCCCAAAACGATCAGGAACTCCGCACCGCTAGACCTCGCCGTGGCCAGCCCTCCACAGGTCAGTCCATGACCTCTACTTCCCCATTTGAGTGCTCTCTTATGTCTACGATGCTTGCCGACCCACACAATTGCGCTAGGAGCCCTCTGGTCGTCGGAAACACGACTGTCTAGCCGCACTGCTCACGGTCACCGTGGCCAGAGCAAACCTATTGGCCATAGATGAAATTGGGTTGGGGGAAAGGGTTGGGATGGGTCCTATTTCGTGTCCGCCGCTCGGGGCCGCCAGTCTTGGCCTCCTTCGGCCGGTCCAGACAGCTCACCGGAGCTCGGCTGCGCGCGACGCCGTCGGGGACCTCGCCTCGCGAAGGAATAGAAGACCGAGGGCTTTTCTGCAATCTATCAGAGACACAGTGAAACAGTGGAAGAACATGTTTTCAGTTAGCCGAAAACCCAAGGCCCTTTCCGCAAAACAACCAGCACGCGCGAGCGCGGGCGCGCTTCTGTCCACTGTTGGGCCGTCTGGGCTTAAATCATCCCAATACTATTCACAAGGTTCTCCTTTTCTTTTTATTCCAGAGCTAAAACAATTATACAAAATTGTAAAAATCCCAAAATTGTCAAACAAATTTTCCTAGACTTCTTATTTTCCATAGTATTTAATAAAAATAATTTCATGATTTTTAGATTAAATAAGGAATTTTGGGGAATTTAAAATAGCCTAAAACATTAGTTCTGGATTTTTAGAAAACAAATGGTAATTCCAAAAATGTCCAAACTTTTTATATGAGCTCTACACATTAGTTAGAAGCCATGGGTAGAATTTGGTTTGATTTGGACCTTGTTTGATACTTAGAACCCAAAACCCCCACCCCTGCCCTTTGAACTCCTTTACTGACTCCGGAAACCCTAAGTTCTCGGAGTTCCGTGAAGGAAAATTGTATTCAAGACCTTAGATAATAAATTCTTATTATCTTTGCACTCTCATGAGCATTACATGGCATTCATTCTTATATACATATATATGGTTATGTTTAGAAAACGAAGAAGAGATCGAAGTGACCGAAGAGAAGACACCACCACCTTTGGAATCTCAGGCAGGGACTTGTCTCTACTTTGACATCTGCGGGCCCGAGCCTGACTCATCTACTAACGAAGGCAAGCCCCGGTGCATTTGCCACCCTCCTTGATGTTTTTAAATCTTTCTCACTTGCTTGTTGCATTAGGTGATGGGAGTTGAATGCTTAAACAATTCCTGCATTACCTTCCTTGAACTTGATTATCTTCCTTGAAACCCTGTTTTCACAAAAGGTTTTGTTGGGGGCCTTCGGCTTCCGAAGGTCCTCAAAAACAGGATTTAACAGTGTTTCTGGAGTATAATCTGTGAACAGGTATCTTCGGACTCGAGTCGATATCACAGTAGGAGAAGCCCAAAGTAATACGAAGGTTGATTCAATGCCGAAGATGTGAGCGGGGGAGCTTCGGCGTGGTAGCGGAAAAAGAAACCGACTTAAAGGTGAAAAGGCTATTCGGACCTCGGTGGATTACTATAGAATTACTATCAAATGTAATGGGCATGAATGTAATTTTACATGGGCTGCGTCCCACGCCTATAAATAGGTGAACAGTACTCCCGTACTGTTCACGCTGACTTGGCATTTGCTTTTGCGTCACATTTGTATTTTCATCTCCTTCCAAGCCGAAGGTACCTTTGTAATTGAATGTCATTTCTATTTCTTCATAATAATAATGTAAAAATAAGTTGTTAATAACATATGATTGCCTATGTTATTCTTTATATTTCATATGGTTCATTCTTCTTCTTCGTATGTTGTGTTTATGAAGGTACATCCTTCATAACCTTCATCCGAAAGCCATTATATCCTAAGGGAAATAATGCTTCGAAGGACGAAGGACTTTACCGTTTGACATTTTCTGTGTCGCCTTGTTCTTAAGCCGAAGCATTTGAGAACAAGTCACCAACATTGGCGCCCACCTCCGGTGAACTCACTACCACCCTTTGAGTTTTTTAACACCTTCGGCGATCATAAACCTTCGCTATGGCGCCGAAGAAAGCTTCAGCAACTGGGGCTGCACCTCTGCAACCACTGGACCCCAATCAGGAGACTCTCTCTCTTCGGGAGGCCCGAAGCCAGAAGAGGAAGGCTGTCAGCCCGACACCGCAAGAGGATGAGCTAGACCAGGAGATCAGAAACATGGAGATGCTTCATCAACAGGTGCAGAGGAAGAAGGAAAAGATGGCCAGGCTAGCTGAACTGCAAAGGCAGATAGACGAAGCTTCTGAAGAAGTTCACCATCTTACTCACGATGAGCAGAACCGAAGGCCTCAGAACCAAAACCTTCATCAGGAGGGTTTCCTCAACGAAGATGACTGGTATGACAATTTCCATCATGGAAATTTTGTTTTTGATGATGCTTCTCCTCTGTCCGCTAAGCTGCAGGCTACACCTTGGCCTCCGTCCTACAAGCCGCCCCAGCTTCCCATATTCGACGGCCATTCAGACCCGAAGCAGTTTTTGATGAGCTACGAAGCAACAGTATCTTCGTATGGTGGCAATGCTGCAGTCATGGCAAAGTCTTTCGTTATGGCTGTCAGGAGTGTTGCTCAAACCTGGTATTCCTCCCTTCGACCAGGAACGATCACTTCATGGCAAAAACTGAAGGACATGTTGTTAACCAGCTTCCAAGGGTTTCAGACGAAGCCGGTCACTGCTCAGGCCCTGTTCCAGTGCACTCAGGATCACAAAGAATACCTTCAGGCGTATGTCAGAAGGTTCTTGCGTTTGAGGGCGCAGGCACCAATGGTGCCCAACGAAATTGTCATTGAGGCCATGATCAAGGGACTTCGGCCTGGACCTTCAGCTCAGTACTTTGCAGGAAGCCTCCTCAAACTTTGGAGAAGCTGCTTCAGAAGATGGACGAGTATATTCGTGCCGATAATGATTTTCGCCAAAGAAGGGAGGAGGCTTTCAGGTTTTCTGAAATGACCAGGGGCTTCGGAGGAAGATTCTATCCGAGGCACGTCAGGTCAATTCACAACTCTACTCAAAATGATGATAAGGGGAGTCAGCAGCACAGGCCGCAGTGCTCCTCACAGGCTTCAGGGCAACAGCAAAGCTTCTTCAGGCCACCAGCTCCAAGAGGCAGAGGCGCCAGGGGCTTCGGCGGAAAATTTGGAGATCAACCAAGGAGAATATTTTGCTTGTTCTGTGGTGAAAACAAGGGCCATACCACCAGGATGTGCCATGTTACCATCCAGAAGCAAAAGGAGATAGCCGAAGCTGCAGCACAACAAGCTCAGCCGAAGCAGGTCATGCATACTGCTTCGTACCATTCGCCTTACATCCCAGAATACGTAGGCAATCACCCTGCAGTTTCTGTTGCTTCGGCGAGTCAACCCCAAGCTTCCTGGCAACAGCCTCCGCCTCCACCACCGCTGCAACAAGGTCAACAGCCAGAAGGGGGCCAATATGCTCCACATCAAAGGGACTTCAGAGAACAATCCGAAGCTCGCACAGTCAATAGCACTGTGCCAGAGTCGAAGCACATCTATTGACAAATATCCTACCTTGACAGCAATCTTTTCCATTTGGTTTTATTTTCCGTGTAATAAAGGACACTTTTTAAATTTCAAGTGATAGTTTTGTTGTTTGCCACAAGGAAAACATATCTTCTACACAGGCTTAAATTGTCGGAGCTTGAAAATTTGCAATAGCAAGGAGGACCTTCGGATTATTAAATTCTTCGAAGCAACAAAAAGTCGTTCCAAAAGGAGCGCAGTGTAAGTTTTTTGCTCCAAAGTCGTTCCTAAGGGAATGCAGAGCTTACAGTGAAAAGTCAACGCTGATACCGCCTAAGTAAAAGGCGAAGCGCGAAAAGTCAACGCGAATACCGCCGAAAGTAAAAGGCGAAGAAGCTCCAAAGTCGTTCCTAAGGGAATGCAGAGCTTACAGCGAAAAGTCAACGCTGATTCCGCTGAAGTAAAAGGCGAAGAAGCTCCTAAGGGAGGCTTACAGTGAAAAGTCAACGCTGATTCAAAAAAGATTATGTATTTTATTGCAGGGATGTGTGTAGCTTCGGAACGAATACCTTTTCTCATAGCATAACATCATCACATCATTTTGCATAGCATAAGCATCATACATCATTCTGCATATGGCACAAGAAGGGGATACAATATTGATCTTCGGAATGTAGCTTCGGAAAATATTTTCACGAAGTTTGGATGTTCTTCATCAGAACACTATGGGTATTGTTGCGATAAATGAAAATTCTTCTTCACGAAGCATGAAAAGAAGGGAAGGTGTTTTTTCGTCAAAGACTCAAAAACGGTACGTATGTAAAATTTCATGCATCATAAAGAATTGAATCATAAAAAACAAGTTTATTACATTCAGGGTTACAAGATATTACACATATTACATTTCAGAAGTTTTTACAGTAGCACCTAGTCTTCCCTAAGTACTACTTCTGCAGCTTCGTTCAGGAGTTGATTGACAACTTGATCCATGATAGCTTCGGCCATCTTTTTAATTTCATCGTCATCTTTCGGGGGAGGACCCGGAGAAGCTTTAGTAGGATCTGAGGGAGGACAGGATACAGCTACATTGCTATTACAAATTGCGAACGAAGTTTAAAATTAAAAATTACAACACAATAAAAACCACTAGTTAATACCTATTTGCCCTTCGGGCTCCACGCTCTTCTCAGCAGCCTCTGCTACTTTTCTAGCGTCGTGGATGCCCTTTTTGCTTTTTTGGATAATTTCTCGGGCCATTTCTCGGCCACCATTGTTCCAGACATCGGTAAAAAAATTTCCTCCAACCATGCTAGCTTCGGCTGAAGGATCCTTTGTATCTTCGAAGGGCAAGGTAGCTTCGGATTGCGCTAAAATCTTTACATGCTCGCAGCCCTTTTTCTCCAAAATGGTGGCAATTCCCCTGGCACCCGAAAAAGCACATATATCTCCGCGGCTATTTAAAATTTCTTCGAAGGCCTCAGCTTCGTGGCTAATCCATTCAATGGGGCCTTCAGGGTTGCCTCTCGTAAAGTTTTCCTCACTCGAAAATGCGCCAATGCTGGCGAAGCTAGTTTTCATTTTCTTAACACATTCAATAGATTTGTTATAGCATCTCTTCTTGGACGCACGAAGCTCTTCAACAGTTCCTTCTAAATGATTTGCCCATTGGTCGCTAAGTTCTCGCTTTGTTTCTTCAAGTATGCGTTCTTCTCTAGCTCTGGCTAGTTGTTTTCGAAGATCTTCAATTTCACGTTTCTGAGCTTCAGCTTGACCTTTAAAAGTAGCTTCGTCTTCTTTTATTCTGCTTATCAATGAATGCAATATTTTGTCTTTTTCGAGACCTTCCTTCCATAGTTCAATTACTTCGGAACGAAGATTGCTCAGGGCCATCACACATCCTTCATCTTCGGCATCTTTTTGGGCCCTGAGGGCATTGCTAAGTATAAGGCCCTGCAAAGAAGAATGTGTGTGTGTTAATAAATCTAAGCAAATGAAATTTTTTTGTTTTCAAGAAATAATGCGAAGATCTCAAATTTTGTACCTTTAAACTATTATACGCCAAGCTATCGGCCAACTCGTCTTTCGACAGCACCGAGAGTCCGTCTTCTAGTGTTGGGAATCCGAAGCTCTTGCTCATCTTCCGGCAGACAGAAATCTCCTTGCTGTCAGGGAGACAGTACAAGAAATCTTCTTCTCCGCTGCCGTTGAATATCAACGCCCCCTTTGGATATTTTAGTTTTTGGGCGTAAAACTGGGCCTCTTGCTTTTCTTTTTCAGACAACTTTTTCCCCGAAGCATGTCGGACAATATAATCAGGGACTTTGGGGGATGCTTCGGGGGCAGCAGCACTGATTTCTTCAACAAGAATTGGCTCTGTCATTTTTTCTTCCTCGGTTTCCAGGGATTTTACCTTCGTGGGCTCCGAAGGACCAGCTTCAGCTTCTTGCTCTGGAGCTTTAGTATCAAAAATCTCAGTTTTCGCTTCGGAGGTTTCAACAGTCTTCTTCGGAGTTGTGCTTGAGGACTTAATTGTTTCTAGAATATCTAGCACGTTGACCATTCTTTTTCTTTTCGGAGTCACCGCTGGCCCCTTTTTGATTTTTGTTGTGTCAACATTTGCTGAAGGACTTAAAACTTCTGATATTTTTGATCCCTCAGCTGATCCTTTTGTTTCTTCCATTTTTCTGTTAATGGCGCTTCGGCCATTTCTTTGGTTTCTGATAACGAAATCTTTGGTTCTTCCAATTCCATCTTTGTTGGCGCTTCGGCCATTTCTGCGACTTCTGGCAGCAAGGTTGGTTTGGTTGGCTTTTCAGCTTCAGTGGCCGAAGAAGTTTCTCCGGTGAACTCAGGCACCGAAGCTGGTTCAATATAGCGTGGCCTATGTGTGAGACCTTTATCCTCTTTCTTTTTGGTTCTGGCTCGCTAGGAGCAGTTGCAGCTTCTTCTTTCGCAGAGGTTGTGTTTTTTCTTTTCTGCCCTCGAATGGGATAACGATAGTCAGGGTAGACGAACCCGATTGCATCAAACACCCGGTTCAGCCTTTTCTTTTTTCGGCCTCCAAAGGCTGCTGATAGTGCAGTATCTTCGGCTTTCGAATAAGCCCCAAGCAGTTCATCACTTAAATTTTCAATACTCTTTAACCAGTCATCATCTGGCTCAACGAATTTATCTCCGAACTTGAAAGTATACTTCAGCCTGATAAGTGAACCTTCGTCGGCCTCCTTTATGGTTTCTTGCGGCATTTCCCATTTCTCCGCGAGCGGCCATACTCTGAAGGCAATATGTTCTTGTACCAAATCTCTTATTCCAATAAAAGAACAAATAACTCCGAAGGCTCTCCGGCATTCTTCGGCAGCATCATTCATTTCAACCTTCGGCTTTCGCAGGCCGAAGCTTTGCCAAATAGGGCGCATAATTATACCTTTAATATCTTCCCGTACTGCCAGGTCATTCTTCACATAAAACCATTCTGTCATCCAGTCGCCGGGCCATCTCTTCCGAAAGGTTGGTACGGGACAGCTTGACCCAGACCGAGAAACGAAACTGTAGCAGCCAAAATTATTGTGATACTGTTCCTTACCCCAGGGTTTTGTCTCGTATGATAATTCGTGTATGTTGCAGAAACTTTTCGCATCAGGTTCCAGACCTTGGCTTCTCACGGCCCATACGAAGATATTCAGCCTTATAATTGCTTCGGGGGTAAGTTGATGAAGATAGATTTCAAACATTTTCAGTACTTCTACGACAAAGCTGCTCAGGGGAAACCGTAGTCCAGCTTTCAAAAAGCTTCGGAACACTACGACTTCATTTTCCTCAGGGGTCGGGCAAGTTTTCTCTCCTTCGTCAACCCTCACAATGGATAAATCCCGGAAGTATCTTCCCCTCATGTTGACAAAATGATTTTCTTTGATACCTGACTTGCCAAAAACTGAATGGCTTGGTCGCCAGGGGCGATCTTCGGAGTCTTCACCACCACTATCCACATCATAACTGTCGCTGTCATTAGTATCTTCAGACAAATCTTCTAAAATCTCTTTGGTGATTTTTTCTGTGTTGGTTTTCGACATTGCTATAAGAAACCCCAGGTTCTTCTCTTCAGAGAGACTCAGCTTCATCTCGGGACCAGCCTTCTTATCTTCAGACATCTTCGGAAACACTAAGAAACTGTTTTCAACGCCGAAGCTTAAAAACTTAAAAAGCTAAGCAAATCTTGGTGCGCAAGAGCTAAAAATTGAGTGAGCGAGAACAGATGGCAAGAGAGCATGCCAAATGAGCTCGCGGTATGCTCTTATTTATACGCCCAGTCCGTTAAAAATTGAAAGACCCCGCCTGTCAGTGAATATTGCTATTCTAGCAAAGGGAAGGTGTTTTTTCGGACCTTCGGCTTAAAGCCTTCGTCCATGTCGCAATCTAAATTTATTATTTTAACAAATTAATATTGCGAGGGGCTACTGTTGGGGGCCTTCGGCTTCCGAAGGTCCTCAAAAACAGGATTTAACAGTGTTTCTGCAGTATAATCTGTGAACAGGTATCTTCGGACTCGAGTCGATATCACAGTAGGAGAAGCCCAAAGTAATACGAAGGTTGATTCAATGTCGAAGATGTGAGCGGGGGAGCTTCGGCGTGGTAGCGGAAAAAGAAACCGACTTAAAGGTGAAAAGGCTATTCGGACCTCGGTGGATTACTATAGAATTACTATCAAATGTAATGGGCATGAATGTAATTTTACATGGGCTGCGTCCCACGCCTATAAATAGGTGAACAGTACTCCCGTACTGTTCACGCTGACTTGGCATTTGCTTTTGCGTCACATTTGTATTTTCATCTCCTTCCAAGCCGAAGGTACCTTTGTAATTGAATGTCATTTCTATTTCTTCATAATAATAATGTAAAAATAAGTTGTTAATAACATATGATTGCCTATGTTATTCTTTATATTTCATATGGTTAATTCTTCTTCTTCGTATGTTGTGTTTATGAAGGTACATCCTTCATAACCTTCGTCCGAAAGCCATTATATCCTAAGGGAAATAATGCTTCGAAGGACGAAGGACTTTACCGTTTGACATTTTCTGTGTTGCCTTGTTCTTAAGCCGAAGCATTTGAGAACAAGTCACCAACAGGTTTTTACTATGCTTAGTATTGCTCTAGCAAAACAAAAGGTTTTGATTTACAAAAGATGATTGGCAAAGTGGGAAGGATGTTTTTGAAAATAAAACTTGATGGTGGATCCATCATGGCCGTGATGGGTTCAACATCGGAAAAGATGTACCTCTGCCAGGTACCAAGTTTTTGGGTTTAAATAATTAAGCTGAGACCGGGCGGGTGACTTGCACGAGAAGAGAGTCTCGGTGTAGTGTCTCCGTCTGAGTCGATTAAGGACCGTGTCGATGTAGGCTTGATGACCGAGGACCCTTTAACTGGTCACATGCCTCGTCATGGGTAAGCCTTGCCTCGGGCAGACTAAGGCCAGAATAATATAACACGAAATGGGCGTGGAGCGGTGGCGAGAGTAGCTTGTACCCTCCGTAGCAAGAGGCTGGACGGTGGTGTATCTGTGCTCTCGGTTTGCGTGAACCTGATCTAGTCTTAAGAACCCCGGTGGCGGGTTGACATATGCAAGGGTTAAGTGCTACATATGTCGTGTGATTGGAGATCCTCAGCTGAGTATAAATGATTCGGATCGTCGTACCTTCGCGGTTATGAAGACTTGGTCACTGACCTATACGTAGAATTCCACTAAAGATAAAGGATGGATTAAGAAATTGGCTAGTTTAGGAAAAGTGCTTGAACCAGGGTAGCAAGAACTCTAGATATAGGTAAGTTTACCTAACTTGACAATAAAACTGGATTTTTAAGGATCCACTTTTAGTAAGCATTTATGCAAAACAGAGTCTTTGATCTTGAGATACCTTACCTTGACTCCCTTATAACCAGCATACCCTTGAGAGTCTTTTCTTTAGTCGGGTAAGACTTGCTGAGTAATTCCATACTCAGGGTTTATTCCCCCGTTGTTTTTAGGTGAGGAAGCAGCAAATTTTTGTTGCTTTTGTACCAAGGTGGTTCCACATGAAGAAAAACAAGAATGAAGCTGCGGGAGGACATGGTCCTCCATAAAAACTTTTGTGTAAAAACTTTTGGGGAGGAGTCTTTGCCTCCCTTGGTATTGTAATAATACTACTCAACACTCATTTTATAACTCTGGTCTGTAATAAGTAACTTGATCTTACTTTCTAAATAAATGTAAGTTTATGTAATCGCTTCCGCATTTCTATATCTCCGATGTTCTGTAATGTCTGCAAGACGAGTGGAACGTTCCTGGAAAGGTAAGAAAGAAGATATCGAACTTGTCAAGTGATTCAGGAACATCTACAGGGTTGTCTGATGTCTGTTGGACAAGGACAACTGTAGGTGGGCCTAATGACTTGGGAGGTTCCGTCACAGCTGGTATCGGAGCGAAGCCCTTCTCTGCAGATATTATGAGGCATTTTCAAAAGGATTTTCAAAAAACTTACCTAGAAAGATTTCTTCCATTCTTATCCCTCATAATTGAAGAATCTATATGAAAGACCAGATAGGAGGAGTGCAATGTATAGAAGGTATGAATCAACTAAGGTTGGTTCTATAATTATACATGCATCATGCTAAGAACCATACTAATAAAATTTTTCCCCCTTAGAGAAATGCCGCCGCGCACGAGGAAAACCGCGCGCAAGTCAACTGGTCCAATTGGTGTACCTCGTCACCAACTTGCTCCACGACACGAGGATAGTAGTAGTGGAAGCAACGATCCGACTGGGGATCTTGAAGCCTGAGTAAATCAGCTTCAAGCGGAGCTTAAACGCAGGACGAACATATGGGTCGCGGATGGTGATAGAATAAATGAATTAAGAAGTCACATCCGCCGTCTGCAGGATCAGCTTGCTGATCGGGATTTAGCGCTCGATTGGGCGGTTCAGTCTCGTTCAGTGGCCTGGGCTAAGGAAGCAAAGGCTCGAGCCCGAGTCGAAGAACTTAGCTCTGCCATTGACAACCTGCAGGCGTATTGCAATACCCTACATGAGGAAGTCCATGTACTGTATTCGCAACTACACCCCAGTGCACCTGCGGATCCTGTCGGGTCGGAAGCCGGAACCTCGCATGTTGCGGGAGAAGCGCATGGTGGTCAGTTGGACCTTTTTAGGCCCCCTCCTTCTATGAGGCTGGTCGATGAATGGTCTCCCACACCTGACAACGAGGCTGCCAGGAGCAACCAGAAGTAGGAATAGTGGTGTAGTAGTAGAAATAGAAGTAGTGTATTGTATAATAGGTTGTACTATTGTATAATGGGTACTGTACTCCTGATGTATAAAATCGAGTCTGTATCATTACTCCTGTTGGTAATGTAAATCGGATGGTTTTTCTTTGGCATATTATATTTGTTTCCAAATGTTTGTTGCCACAGATGCCGTCCAAGACCCGATCACAGGATGCAGCTGGAACCTCCAGTGGGAGGGAGGCTACCCCAAATCCACCTCCTGTCCCTCCCACACTTGCCGAGGCGATTGCCGCCTTGGTAAATGCAATCGCGGATAATACCCATTTTCTAAGAGAGATGGCGGGTCAATAGTTTCAACAACAAGGCGAGCGGGGTTATCAACAGGGCCCCCGTGAAACCTCTTACTTGGACTTCTCAGAGACACGTCCACCCCTCTTTGTCAAAGCCGAAGACCCGTTAGAGGCAGACGAATGGATTCGTGTCATCGAGCAAAAGTTCGGACTTCTGCGATGTTCGGACACCCAGAAGCCCTTATTCGCAGCCCAGCAACTGCGCGGCCCTGCCAGCACCTGGTGGGGAAATTTCGTGGCCGTTCAACCGGCCAATCATCAGATAACATGGGAAGAATTCAAGGTGGCCTTCCGCGAACACTATATCCCAGAAGGTGTCCTTCACATGAAGCAAGAAGAATTTATGAAGCTGAAGCAGGGAGGGATACTGTTAATCAGTATCTCAATAAGTTCAATCATTTGTTGCAATATGCAATCGATCAAGTGAACACCGATTTGAAGAAGAAGAATTGTTTTATGAGAGGTTTAAATGATCGACTGCAAAGAAAGATGGCAACCTGCAAAGATCTTACTTATGGAAGAGCTATCAGTACAGCATTAGCAGTAGAAGCGAAGTATGCAGGCGCCGGAAAATCCAAGGGATTTGGAGGTGACAGGCCTAGTCAGGGCCCGGTGAAAAGGCAACGGTTTGTTATCCGGCCTTCCAACCAGAATCGCTCTTTTTCTCGTCCACCCTCCTTCCCTTTTAAGCAACCAATATTTATTGAAAGCACCTAGAGGGGGGGTGAATAGGTGATCCTGTAAAACTTAAACTTATAGCCACAAAAACTTGTTAAGTGTTAGCACGATAATTGCCAAGTGGCTAGAGAGAAGGTCTTGCACAATACGATAATCACAAAGAATTCAACACAGAGAAGACACAGTGATTTATCCCGTGGTTCGGCCAAGTACAAAACTTGCCTACTCCACGTTGTGGCGTCCCAACGGACGAGAGTTGCACTCAACTCCTCTCAAGCGATCCAATGATCAACTTGAATACCACAGTGTTATGCTTTTCTCTTCTTATCCCTTTCGCAAGGAATCTCCACAAATTGGAGTCTCTTGCCCTTACAAGTATATGATCACAAAGAAAGCACAGAGTAAGGGAGGGAAGCAACACACACACATCCACAGCAAAAGCGCACACACACGGCCAAGAATCGAGCTCACAAGACTATCTCAGAGTTCTCACTTAGAACAGAGCTCGAATCACTTAGAAACACAAACGAATGCGCAGAGACTTAGTGTGGATGATCAAGAATGCTCAAAGGTTGCTTGTGTGTCTCCTCCATGCGCCTAGGGGCTCCTTTTATAGCCCCAAGGCAGCTAGGAGCCGTTGAGAGCAAATCCGGAAGGCCATCCTTGCCTTCTGTCGTCGGGGGCACCGGACAGTCCGGTGCACACCGGACACTGTCCGGTGCCCGATTTCTTTCCATAACAGGCGCTTCTGACCGTTGTCGACCGTTGGAAGATCTGGCGCAGTTGGCGCACCGGACATGTCCGGTGCACACCGGACAGTCCGGTGCCGTCTTCCGACCGTTGGCTCCGCCACGTGTCCCGCGCAGATTGCGCGGCCGACCGTTGGCCCGGCCGACCGTTGGCTCACCGGACAGTCCGGTGCACACCGGACAGTCCGGTGAATCTTAGCCGTACGCCGTCGGCCAATTTCCCGAGAGCGGCCAGTTCGAGCCGAGGCAGCCTGGCGCACCGGACACTGTCCGGTGCACACCGGACAGTCCGGTGCTCCAGACCGAACTGGGTCTTGGCAGCACACAGCCAAGTCTTTTCTCCTCTTCTTCTTTCTGTTTCTAACACTTAGACAAATATATTAGTACACAAAACCAATGTACTAAGGCTTAGAAACATACCTTTACTTCATGATTTGCACCTTGTTCATCCATGTACATAAATTCACAATTAAGCACATGTGTTGGCACTCAATCACCAAAATACTTAGAAATGGCCCAAGGGCACATTTCCCTTTCAATCTCCCCCTTTTTGGTGATTTATGCCAACACAACATAAAGCAACTAGAACAAGTGCAAACTCACTTCAAATAAAACTTAAATTTATTTTGAATCAATTTTGGCATATATGGATCATCTTTTGCCACCACTTGGTTTGTTTTTGCAAATCAAACTCAAATCTCTATCTCTAAGTTAAACACACATGTTGAAGCATAAAGAGAGTCATTCCAAAAGAGATTGATCAAAGATTTCAAAAACTCCCCCTTTTTCCCATAATCAATACTTCTCCCCACAAGAAGCCAACTTTTGACAAGAGAGACAACATAAGAATTTTGACAAACCAAAAACTCTATTCTACTATTTTCAAAATCTCTCAAGTGGTAGCTGATCCATTTATTGCTTTGGCCTTTATTTTCTCCCCCTTTGGCATCAAGCACCAAAACGGGATCAATTTTGGCCTATTAACCCCATTGCCTCACCAAAAACTTCAATTAAGAGCAAATGGCAAGAAGAGTTAATGAGATGGACTTGGAATAAGTTACCCTCTCATCGGAGTGCAGTGGAAGTCTTGCATGGTCCAAGTCCACCTTTTCCCTTTCAATTCTTCATTGAGACTAAATCAAACAAACTCAAACATATGGTTAGTCTCAAAGGGTCAAGTTGTAACACATCTCCCCCTAAACATGTGCATCACTTTGCAACGGACTTGTGAGGTCCAGGGAGTGTTTGTACAACTTGAGCACCATGATAAGCAACAAAATGCAAAAAGGAACATGATCAAAAGCATGAATACATGTATGCTACAATTCAATCCAAGTTCCGCGAATCTAAGACATTTAGCTCACTACGCAGCCTGCAAAAGGTCTTCTCATCTAAAGGCTTGGTGAAGATATCGGCTAGCTGGTTCTCGGCGTTAACATAAAACACTTCGATATCTCCCTTTTGCTGGTGGTCTCTCAAAAAGTGATGCCGGATGTCAATGTGCTCTGTGCGGCTGTGCTCAACAGGATTTTCCGCTATTCGGATAGCACTCTCATTGTCACATAGGAGTGGGACTTTGCTCAGATTGTAGCCAAAGTCCCTGAGGGTTTGCCTCATCCAAAGTAGTTGCGCGCAACACTGACCTGCGGCAACATACTCGGCCTCAGCGATGGATAGGGCAACGGAGGTTTGTTTCTTAGAGTTCCATGACACCAGGGACCTTCCTAAGAATTGGCACGTCCCTGATGTACTCTTCCTATCGACCTTACATCCAGCATAGTCGGAATCTGAGTACCCAATCAAGTCAAAGTTAGACCCCTTTGGATACCAGATCCCGAAGCAAGGCGTAGCGACTAAATATCTAAGAATTCGCTTCACCGCCACCAAGTGACACTCCTTAGGATCGGATTGAAATCTAGCACACATGCATACGCTAAGCATAATATCCGGTCTACTAGCACATAAATAAAGTAAAGACCCTATCATTGACCGGTATGCTTTTTGATCAACGGACTTACCTCCTTTGTTGAGGTCGGTGTGTCCGTCGGTTCCCATCGGAGTCTTTGCGGGCTTGGCGTCCTTCATCCCAAACCTCTTTAGCAGATCTTGCGTGTACTTCGTTTGGGAGATGAAGGTGCCGTCCTTGAGTTGCTTCACTTGGAACCCAAGGAAGTAGTTCAACTCGCCCATCATCGACATCTCGAATTTCTGCGTCATCACCCTGCTAAACTCTTCACAAGACTTTTGATTAGTAGAACCAAATATTATGTCATCGACATAAATTTGGCATACAAACAAATCACCATCACATGTCTTTGTAAAAAGAGTTGGATCGGCTTTCCCAACCTTGAAAGCATTAGCAAGTAAGAAATCTCTAAGGCATTCATACCATGCTCTTGGGGCTTGTTTAAGTCCATAGAGCGCCTTAGAGAGCTTACACACGTGGTCGGGGTACCGCTCATCCTCGAAGCCAGGGGGTTGCTCCACGTACACCTCCTCCTTTATTGGCCCGTTGAGGAAAGCACTCTTCACATCCATTTGGTACAACCTGAAAGAATGGTGAGCGGCATATGCTAGCAAGATACGAATGGACTCTAGCCTAGCCACAGGAGCAAAAGTCTCCTCAAAGTCCAAACCTGCGACTTGGGCATAACCTTTTGCCACAAGTCGAGCCTTGTTCCTTGTCACCACTCCGTGCTCGTCTTGTTTGTTGCGGAACACCCACTTGGTTCCCACAACATTTTGCTTGGGACGAGGCACCAGCGTCCAAACTTCATTGCGCTTGAAGTTGTTAAGTTCCTCCTGCATGGCCAACACCCAATCCGGATCTAGCAAGGCCTCCTCTACCCTGAAAGGCTCAATAGAGGAGACAAAAGAGTAATGTTCACAAAAATTAACTAGTCGAGACCGAGTAGTTACTCCCTTGCTAATGTCACCCAGAATTTGGTCGACGGGATGATCCCTTTGAATCATCGCTCGAACTTGGGTTGGAGGTGCCGGTTGCGCTTCTTCCTCCATCACATAATCATCTTGTGCTCCCCCTTGATCACACGCCTCCTTTTGATGAACCTGTTCATCGTCTTGAGTTGGGGGTTGCACCGTCGTTGAGGAAGAAGGTTGATCTCGTTCATCTTGTTCCTGTGGCCGAACGTCTCCAATCGCCATGGTTCGTATAGCGGCCGTTGGAACATCTTCTTCATCTACATCATCACAATCAACAACTTGCTCTCTTGGAGAGCCATTAGTCTCATCAAATACAACGTCGCTAGAGACTTCAACCAAACCCGATGATTTGTTGAAGACCCTATACGCCTTTGTATTTGAATCATAACCTAATAAAAACCCTTCTACAGCTTTGGGAGCAAACTTAGAATTTCTACCCTTCTTCACTAGAATGTAGCACTTGCTCCCAAAAACACGAAAGTAAGATACATTGGGTTTGTTACCGGTTAGTAGCTCATACGAAGTCTTCTTGAGGAGTCGATGAAGGTAGACCCTGTTGATGGCGTGGCAAGCCGTGTTCACGGCTTCCGACCAAAAGCACTCGGGGGTCTTGAACTCTCCGAGCATCGTCCTCGCCATATCGATTAGCGTCCTGTTCTTCCTCTCTACCACACCATTTTGCTGTGGTGTGTAGGGAGCGGAGAACTCGTGCTTGATCCCTTCCTCCTCAAGAAACTCCTCCACTTGAAGGTTCTTAAACTCGGACCCGTTGTCGCTCCTTATCTTCTTCACCTTGAGCTCAAACTCATTTTGAGCTCTCCTGAGGAAGCGCTTGAGGGTCCCTTGGGTTTCAGACTTATCCTGCAAAAAGAACACCCAAGTGAAGCGGGAAAAGTCATCAACAATAACTAAACCATACTTACTTCCTCCTATGCTTAGATAGGCGACGGGTCCGAAGAGGTCCATATGCAGCAGCTCCAGAGGTCTTGACGTGGTCATCACATTCTTGCTGTGATGTGCTCCTCCCACCTGTTTACCTGCCTGACAAGCTGCACAAGGTCTATCTTTTTCGAAATGCACATTTGTTAGACCTATCACGTGTTCTCCCTTTAGAAGCTTGTGGAGGTTCTTCATCCCCACATGAGCTAAGCGGCGATGCCACAGCCAGCCCATGCAAGTCTTAGCCATTAAGCATGCATCTAGACCGGCCTCTTCTTTTGCAAAATCAACTAAATAAAGCTTGTCGTCTAGTACACCCTTAAAAGCTAGTGAACCATCACATCTTCTAAAGACAGACACATCTACATTTGTAAATAAACAATTATATCCCATTTGACATAATTGACTAACAGATAGCAAATTATATCCAAGACTCTCCACTAAGAATACATTTGAGATAGAATGCTCATTAGAAATTGCAATTTTACCTAACCCTTTTACCTTGCCTTGATTCCCATCACCGAATATAATTGAATCTTGGGAATCCTTATTCTTGACGTAGGAGATGAACATCTTCTTCTCCCCCGTCATATGGTTTGTGCATCCGCTGTCGATAATCCAGCTTGAACCCCCGGATGCATAAACCTGCAAGGCAAATTTAGGCTTGGGTCTTAGGTACCCAACTCATGTTGGGTCCTGCAAGGTTAGCACAAATATCTTTAGGGACCCAAATGCAAGATTTATCTCCCTTGCATCTAGCCCCTAATTTCCTAGCAACTACCTTCTTACCCTTTCTACAAATAGCAAAGGGAGTATTGCAAGCATAATAAATGGTAGAAGGTTTGTTTACAACTTTTCTAGGAACATGAGCAAAATTTCTCCTAGACATATGCGCAACATTTCTCCTACTCATATCTCTATCATGCTTATGAGAGGAACTAGAGGCAAACATGGCATGAGAATCATAAACATGTGAATCAAAATCATTATAAGCATTTCTAGCATGTCTCCTATCATGGTATAAGAAAGCATGGTTCTTTTTAGCACTACTAGCCATAGGGGCCTTCCCTTTCTCCTTGACGAAGATGGGAGCCTTATGGCTTGTTAAGTTCTTGGCCTCTCTCTTGAAGCCAAGACCATCCTTAATTGAGGGGTGTCTACCAATCGTGTAGGCATCCCTTGCAAATTTTATTTTATCAACTTCACTCTTGCTAGTCTTAAGTTGGGCATTAAGACTAGCCACTTCATCATTTAGTTTTGAAATTGACACTAAGTGTTCACTACAAGCATTAACATCAAAATCCTTACACCTAGTACAAATTTCAACATGTTCAACACAGGAATTTGATTTACTAGCTACTTCTAGTTTAGCACTTAAATCATTATTAACACTTCTTAAGGTAGCAATAGTTTCATGACAGGAAGATAATTCACTAGAAAGCATTTCATTTCTTTTCACTTCTAAAGCATATGATTTTTGTGCCTCTACAAATTTATCATGTTCATCATACAATAAATCCTCTTGCTTTTCTAAAAGCCTATCCTTTTCATTCAAAGCATCAATCAATTCATTGATTTTATCTATCTTAGATCTATCTAAGCCTTTGAACAAGCATGAATAATCTATATCATCGTCATCACTAGATTCATTATCACTAGAAGAAGCATAAGTGAAGTCTTGAGTACTCACCTTCTTCTCCCTTGCCATAAGGCATGTGAGACGTTCGTTGGGGAAGAGGGAAGACTTGTTGAAGGCGGTGGCAGCGAGTCCTTCATTGTCGGAGTCAGAGGAGGAGCAATCCGAGTCCCACTCCTTTCCTAGATGCGCCTCGCCCTTTGCCTTTTTGTATTGCTTCTTCTTCTCTCTTTTGTTCCCCTTTTCCTGGTCACTTTCATTATCGGGACAGTTAGCAATAAAATGACCAAGCTTACCGCACTTGAAGCATGAGCGCTTCCCTTTTGTCTTGGTCTTGCTTGGCTGCCCCTTGCGACCATTTAGCGTCGTCTTGAATCTCTTGATGATGAGAGCCATCTCTTCATCATTGAGTCCGGCTGCCTCAATCTGTGCCACCTTGCTGGGTAGCGTCTCCTTGCTTCGTGTTGCCTTGAGAGCAAGGGGTTGCGGCTCGTTGATCGGACCATTCAAGGCGTCGTCCACATACCTTGCCTCCTTGATCATCATTCGCCCGCTAACGAATTTCCCAAGAACTTCTTCGGGCGACATCTTGGTGTACCTAGGATTTTCACGTATATTGTTCACCAAATGAGGATCAAGAACGGTAAATGACCTTAGCATTAGGCGGACGACGTCGTGGTCCGTCCATCGCGTGCTCCCGTAGCTTCTTATCTTGTTGATAAGGGTCTTGAGCCGGTTGTATGTTTGCATCGGCTCCTCGCCCCTTATCATCGCGAACCGTCCAAGCTCTCCCTCCACCAACTCCATCTTGGTGAGCAAGGTGACGTCGTTCCCCTCATGAGAAATCTTGAGGGTGTCCCAGATTTGCTTGGCGTTATCCAAGCCGCTCACTTTATGGTATTCATCCCTGCACAAGGAAGCTAGAAGAACAGTAGTAGCTTGTGCATTCTTATGAATTTGTTCATTAATGAACATGGGACTGTCCGAACTATCAAAGTGCATTCCACTCTCTACAATCTCCCATATACTAGGATGGAGAGAGAATAGGTGACTACGCATTTTGTGGCTCCAAAATCCGTAGTCCTCTCCATCAAAGTGTGGGGGCTTGCCGAGTGGAATGGAGAGCAAATGTGAATGTGAACTTTGCGGAATACGAGAGTAATCAAAAGAAAAGTTCGAATTAACCGGTTTTCTTCTCTCGTAGTCGTCGTGGTCCTCGTCCTTTTGGGAAGAAGTAGACTCGTCGCTGTCGTAGTAGACGATCTCCTTGATGCGCCTTGTCTTCTTCTTCTTCCCTTCCTTCCGTCTTTGGCCCGAGCCGGAGTCGGTAGGCTTATCGTCCTTCGGCTCGTTGACGAAGGATTCCTTTTCTTTGTCATTGATCACAATACCCTTCCCCTTAGGATCCATCTCTTCGGGCGGTTAGTCCCTTTGTGAAGAGAACGGCTCCGATACCAATTGAAAGCACCTAGAGGGGGGGGTGAATAGGTGATCCTGTAAAACTTAAACTTATAGCCACAAAAACTTGTTAAGTGTTAGCACGATAATTGCCAAGTGGCTAGAGAGAAGGTCTTGCACAATACGATAATCACAAAGAATTCAACACAGAGAAGACACAGTGATTTATCCCGTGGTTCGGCCAAGTACAAAACTTGCCTACTCCACGTTGTGGCGTCCCAACGGACGAGAGTTGCACTCAACTCCTCTCAAGCGATCCAATGATCAACTTGAATACCACAGTGTTATGCTTTTCTCTTCTTATCCCTTTCGCAAGGAATCTCCACAAATTGGAGTCTCTTGCCCTTACAAGTATATGATCACAAAGAAAGCACAGAGTAAGGGAGGGAAGCAACACACACACATCCACAGCAAAAGCGCACACACACGGCCAAGAATCGAGCTCACAAGACTATCTCAGAGTTCTCACTTAGAACAGAGCTCGAATCACTTAGAAACACAAACGAATGCGCAGAGACTTAGTGTGGATGATCAAGAATGCTCAAAGGTTGCTTGTGTGTCTCCTCCATGCGCCTAGGGGCTCCTTTTATAGCCCCAAGGCAGCTAGGAGCCGTTGAGAGCAAATCCGGAAGGCCATCCTTGCCTTCTGTCGTCGGGGGCACCGGACAGTCCGGTGCACACCGGACACTGTCCGGTGCCCGATTTCTTTCCATAACGGGCGCTTCTGACCGTTGTCGACCGTTGGAAGATCTGGCGCAGTTGGCGCACCGGACATGTCCGGTGCACACCGGACAGTCCGGTGCCGTCTTCCGACCGTTGGCTCCGCCACGTGTCCCGCGCAGATTGCGCGGCCGACCGTTGGCCCGGCCGACCGTTGGCTCACCGGACAGTCCGGTGCACACCGGACAGTCCGGTGAATTTTAGCCGTACGCCGTCGGCCAATTTCCCGAGAGCGGCCAGTTCGAGTCGAGGCAGCCTGGCGCACCGGACACTGTCCGGTGCACACCGGACAGTCCGGTGCTCCAGACCGAACTGGGTCTTGGCAGCACACAGCCAAGTCTTTTCTCCTCTTCTTCTTTCTGTTTCTAACACTTAGACAAATATATTAGTACACAAAACCAATGTACTAAGGCTTAGAAACATACCTTTACTTCATGATTTGCACCTTGTTCATCCATGTACATAAATTCACAATTAAGCACATGTGTTGGCACTCAATCACCAAAATACTTAGAAATGGCCCAAGGGCACATTTCCCTTTCATTTATTCGTCCCAATAATGCCCCCACTGCACCAAGTCAGCCGGGTGCCCCAAGCACTCGATTCCCTGCCCTTCCCAGTTTATCGACTGGATGTTTCAATTGTGGAAAATCTGGGCATTTCATCAAAGATTGCCCTTATCCGAAGCAGAACCAGTCAAATAATCAGCAAGGATCTGGGAATTCATCTCAAGTCAAGGGAAATACTTCGGGCAAAAATACAAAGAAGACGGGACGCATATATTATACGCAAGTGGCCACTACGCCGGATGGTGAACCGGTCATGATGGGTACGTTCCTTGTGGCCAATCATCCCGCAGTTATTCTCTTTGATTCTAGTGCTTCGCATACATTCATCAGCAAGAAATTTGTGGAGCAACATTGCATTTCATGCCATGAATCAAAAGAAGGGTTTAAAATTCACTCACCTGGGGGACAAATCTTTACTAGAGAAGTGGCCTATCAAGTGCCCGTAACATTGGCCGGACGGGACTTTCCTACTAATATGATCGTTCTGAAAGGCCAAGACATAGATGTCATTTTGGGCATGAATTGGTTGGCCAAACATAAAGCAACCCTCAACACTGATCAAAGAACTATCAGGTTGAGTCATAATCAAGAGGAAATTCTATTACCTATCCCCATTCCAACCAAAGCTACTGGCAGAGTTTATGAAGCCATTATACCAGAAATCAAGGATATTCCGATAGTATGCGAGTTTCCCGATGTCTTTCCAGAGGATTTGCCTGGATTGCCACCTGAAAGGGATGTAGAGTTTGTAATTGAGTTGAAGCCCGGTACGGCTCCCATATCTCGAAGATCGTATCGAATGCCTCCAAATGAGTTGGCAGAATTGAAGATTCAATTACAAGATCTACTTGAGAAAGGATTCATCCGGCCAAGCTCGTCACCATGGGGTTGTCCAGCCATATTCGTCAAGAAGAAGGATCAAACTTTACGGATGTGTGTGGATTATCGACCCCTGAATGAGGTCACTATCAATAACAAGTACCCTCTTCCGAGGATTGACATTTTATTTGATCAACTGACCGGGGCGAGGGTATTCTCCAAGATTGATCTCAGATCGGGCTATCATCAGATCCGTATTCGGCCCGAGGATATACCAAAAACCGCATTCACTACGCGGTATGGATTATTCGAATACCTGGTAATGTCTTTCAGATTGACAAATGCTCCTGCCCACTTCACGTATTTGATGAACTCGGTGTTCATGCCCGAGCTGGACAAGTTTGTGGTGGTCTTCATAGAAAATATTTTAATATATTCCAAGAATGAAGAGGAGCATGCCCAACATTTACGGATCGTGTTAACGCGCTTGAGAGAATATCAATTATATGCCAAGTTCAGTAAGTGCGCATTTTGGCTGGAAGAAATTCAATTTCTGGGACATATTCTATCTGCCAGGGGGATTGCGGTGGATCCCAGCAAAGTCAAGGACATTTTGGAGTGGAAACCCCCAACCACTGTTCATCAAGTCCGAAGTTTCCTTGGACTGGCTGGATATTACCGCCGATTTATACCATATTTTTCTAAGCTTGTGAAACCAATCACAAGTTTATTGAAGAATGATATTAAATTCATTTGGTCTTCCAAGTGTAATGAAGCTTTTGAACAATTGAAGACATTATTAACCACTGCTCCGGTATTGGCTCAACCAGATATCACTAAGCCCTTTGATGTGTATTGTGACGCATCAGGCAGTGGACTCGGCTGTGTGTTAATGCAAGAAGGCCGAGTAATCGCGTATGCTTCAAGGCAGTTGCGCCGACATGAGGAGCATTATCCAACTCATGATCTGGAGCTAGCTGCTGTGGTTCATGCCCTGAAGATTTGGCGTCATTATCTGCTGGGTAATATCTGTCACATTTATACAGATCATAAAAGCTTGAAGTATATCTTCACCCAGTCAGAGTTGAACATGAGACAAAGGCGATGGCTTGAGCTTATCAAGGATTATGAACTGGAAATTCATTATCACCTAGGCAAGGCCAATGTAGTGGCAGATGCACTTAGTCGTAAGGTTTCCTGTCACTGTCTTACGGTAAAGACCTATGACAATACACTATGTCAGGAGATGGAGAAGCTAAACCTAGGAATGGTCCAAAAAGGAACCTTAAGTCAGCTAAAGCTAGAGTCAGTCCTCCTGCAAAGGATAATTGATGCTCAAAGGGATAATGAGGGTATGAAACACATTCGTGAGAAGATAAGGGCTAGAAAAGCCAAATGTTTCAAAGAAGACGATCAAGGCATTGTATGGTTTAATAACCGCATAGTGGTGCCGAAGAATGAAGAGGTCCGCCAACAAATTCTTGATGAAGCACATCTTAGTCGCTATTCTATTCATCCTGGAAGCACTAAGATGTACCAAGATCTGAAACAACATTATTGGTGGACAAAGATGAAGATCGAGATTGCACGCTATGTGGCTAGATGTGACACCTGCAGACGTGTCAAGGCCATACACCTGAAAGCTGCTGGTCCATTACAGTCTCTACCAATACCGACATGCAAATGGGAAGACATAAGTATGGACTTTATTGTGGGATTGACCAAGACCGCAAAGGGGTATGATTCTATCTGGGTTATTGTTGATCGGCTCACGAAAATTGCTCACTTTCTGCCAGTCAAGACATATTACCCGGTTCTTACCTATGCGGAATTATACATTGCTCGCATTCTCAGTTTGCATGATGTTCCAAAAACTATAATGTCGGATCGTGGACCACAATTCGTATCCAAATTTTGGGAAGAACTTCATAGATCCCTGGGTACTAAACTGCTCCACAGTTCGGCCTATCATCCTCAAACAAGTGGACAGACTAAGAGGGTTAATCAAATACTTGAAGATATGTTGCGGGCATGTGTTCTGGACTTCTCACAGAAATGGGATGAATGTTTGCCCTTAGCGGAGTTTTCATATAATAATAGCTATCAAGAAAGTATCAAGATGGCACCCTTCGAAGCTTTATATGGACGACGATGTCGTACTCCGCTAAATTGGTCTGAACCTGGTGAAAGGTACTTCTTTAAGCCTGATATGGTGAAAGAAACTGAAGAAAAGGTTCAAAAATAATTCATAATATGAAGAAAGCCCAAGCTCGTCAAAAGAGTTATGCAGACCGACGACGACAGCCCTTATACTTTCTCGTGGGAGATTATGTCTACTTGAAAGTTTCACCAATGAAGGGTGTATCGTGTTTTGGGGTTAAAGGGAAGCTTGCACCCAGGTACATTGGTCCATTCCCTGTACTTGAGCAATGTGGGCCAGTGGCGTATCGACTTCAGCTCCCCGAAACCTTGTCTGCTGTACATAATGTGTTCCATGTGTCACAATTGAAGAAATGTCTTTGGGTACCAGATCGAACCGTTGAGGTGACAGATGTTGTCCTTGAACCAGACTTGACATATCCTGAGCACCCTATTCGAGTCTTGGATCAAAAGGACAGGGTTACCCGGAGAAAAACTCTCAAGTTCTACAAGATACAGTGGAACCAACATTCTGAAAATGAGGCTACATGGGAAACTCAAGACTTTTTAGATAAGAATTTCACGGGCTTTTTAGCCTCATGTAATTTGTAAAGTGTGTATAGTTGTTGTAATAAAGGAGTAAGCCCCATACCACCCCTGCCTTGTACCAGAAATAAGGAAATAAGAATGTGGCACATTTCCTTTTCCATTACTTACCCTAGGACTTTTAATCTCGGGACGAGATTCTTTTATGGGGGGAAGGATGTAACACCCCTGGTGTTACTGCAACTAAAACTTGAGCATGACATCATAAACATTGGCATTGCATATGTTTGACACACCTAGAGTGCATTCACTAGGTAAAAATTTCAAACAAGTTGTATTGTTATAGCATTTTGCAAATAGAACCCTGGATAGGGAACTTAACCCTAAATAGGGATTAAAGGGGGTAAAACCTAACCCAAATTGAGAAAACCTAAAAGCTTTAGGGGAATAGTCATAAAATGTTCCCAAGAATGAACTTGAATCACATCTATACCCCTGAGATACCAAAAACCACCATTTGAACCCTGGAAAACCCTAAGTCCAAACCCTAGGGGCCTATGTGCAAAAACAGTGCACATTTGGACTAAAGTGTAAAAAACTACAGTGTTAAGGCATATTAAGTCCTTTGGTTCACAAATATGTGAATTTGCAAGTTAAACCCTAAGTTTTGGGTCTATTTGCAAAAATCACCTCTTAAGTCCTATATAGCCTAAGTCTGAATTTCAGAGTTTTGGCTCAACTTTGGGGCTTTATAACTTTCAAAATGTAGGGTTTTTGCCCTAGGTCACCACATCAAAATAGTAGACCAAACAAAGAAGAACAACTTTGCTTAAGGGTGTAAGCATAGTTGTTAAGAAGAATTTAGAGATAATTGAGCTTAAAGTTGGACTGTCAGGTTACTAAGGTCTGAATTTTCAGACAGATAGTGCAACCACTGGGACTTTGAGCATAAATTCAACTAGGATCCAGCAAGAATCTGCCCATGGCTACTGTGAAAAACTTGTAGCTGATATATAGCTCTACAATTTTGCTGCAGAGCATGGAGTGTGTTACCATATAGAATTGTGAGAAAATCGAGCCTGAATTATGACTGTCACGTTGACTGAATGAATTAGCCCATGGTACAGTGCTCTCGGGTGGATCAGGTTGCCAGCGCTGCTTGCTCATCGCCGGCGACCTCCCTACGCGAAGATTCATGCTGCCGTCGCCCGGATTCGCGCTGGTGGCTAACGGATAATCTCGCGGGGTAATAGAAGCTTTGCCGCCGGTGAGCTGGAAGTCACTCCGGTGACTCACCGCCGCACCCTTCTGCTTTGCGGCTGGAACGGATAGGCACGCCGGTGATCGCCGTCGCTCGGTCTTGCACCGTGTGTCTGCACCTTTCCACCGCATCGCCGCGACTTACCCTCACTCTCCGTTGATCGCCAGAGCAATTGCCACGGCGCTAGCCACCCAGCCACTGCGCCAGTAACCTTTTCCTCCTTCGACCGCCGCGCGTTATCGCTCGATTCACCGGCTACCACCCCCGGAGTCTATAAATTGAGAGCACCATTGACTTCGTTACATATTCGAGCAGCTAGCGCACCCGTCTGCACCTCAAATCCTCCACCAGAAAGCTTCAATTCGAGATTTCCCCCAAAACGATCAGGAACTCCGCACCGCTAGACCTCACCGTGGCAAGCCCTCCACAGGTCAGTCCATGACCTCTGCTTCCCCGTTTGAGTGCTCTCTTATGTCTACGATGCTTGCCGACCCACACAATTGCGCTAGGAGCCCTCTGGTCGCCGGGAACACGACTGTCTAGCCGCACTGCTCACGGTCACCATGGCCAGAGCAAACCTATTGGCCATAGATGAAATTGGGTTGGGGGAAAGGGTTGGGATGGGTCCTATTTCGTGTCCGCCGCTCGGGGCCGCCAGCCTTGGCCTCCTTCGGACGGTCCAGACAGCTCGCCGGAGCTCGGCTGCGCGCGACGCTGTCGGGGACCTCGCCTCGCGAAGGAATAGAAGACCGAGGGCTTTTCTGCAATCTGTTAGAGACACAGTGAAACAGTGGAAGAACATGTTTTCAGTTAGCCGAAAACCCAAGGCCCTTTCCGCAAAACAACCAGCGCGCGCGAACGCGGGCGCGCTTCTGTCCACTGTTGGGCCGTCTGGGCTTAAATCAACCCAATACTATTCACAAGGTTCTCCTTTTCTTTTTATTCCAGAGCTAAAACAATTATAGAAAAGTGTAGAAAAATCCCAAAAATGTCAAACAAATTTTCCTAGACTTCTTATTTTCCATAGTATTTAATAAAAATAATTTCATGATTTTTAGATTAAATAAGGAATTTTGGGGAATTTAAAATAGCCTAAAACATTAGTTCTGGATTTTTAGAAAACAAATGGTAATTCCAAAAATGTCCAAACTTTTTATATGAGCTCTACACATTAGTTAGAAGCCATGGGTAGAATTTGGTTTGATTTGGACCTTGTTTGATACTTAGAACCCAAAACCCCCACCCCTGCCCTTTGAACTCCTTTACTGACTCCGGAAACCCTAAGTTCTCGGAGTTCCGTGAAGGAAAATTGTATTCAAGACCTTAGATAATAAATTCTTATTATCTTTGCACTCTCATGAGCATTACATGGCATTCATTCTTATATACATATATATGGTTATGTTTAGAAAACGAAGAAGAGATCGAAGTGACCGAAGAGAAGACACCACCACCTTTGGAATCTCAGGCAGGGACTTGTCTCTACTTTGACATCTGCGGGCCCGAGCCTGACTCATCTACTAACGAAGGCAAGCCCCGGTGCATTTGCCACCCTCCTTAATGTTTTTAAATCTTTCTCACTTGCTTGTTGCATTAGGTGATGGGAGTTGAATGCTTAAACAATTCCTGCATTACCTTCCTTGAACTTGATTATCTTCCTTGAAACCCTGTTTTCACAAAAGGTTTTTACTATGCTTAGTATTGCTCTAGCAAAACAAAAGGTTTTGATTTACAAAAGATGATTGGCAAAGTGGGAAGGATGTTTTTGAAAATAAAACTTGATGGTGGATCCATCATGGTCGTGATGGGTTCAACATCGGAAAAGATGTACCTCTGCCAGGTACCAAGTTTTTGGGTTTAAATAATTAAGCTGAGACCGGGCGGGTGACTTGCACGAGAAGAGAGTCTCAGTGTAGTGTCTCCGTCTGAGTCGATTAAGGACCGTGTCGATGTAGGCTTGATGACCGAGGACCCTTTAACTGGTCACATGCCTCGTCATGGGTAAGCCTTGCCTCAGGCAGACTAAGGCCAGAATAAGATAACACGAAATGGGCGTGGAGCGATGGCGAGAGTAGCGTGTACCCTCCGTAGCAAGAGGCTGGACGGTGGTGTATCTGTGCTCTCGGTTTGCGTGAACCTGATCTAGTCTTAAGAACCCCGGTGGCGGGTTGACATATACAAGGGTTAAGTGCTACATATGTCGTGTGATTGGAGATCCTTAGCTGAGTATAAACGATTCGGATCGCCGTACCTTCGCGGTTATGAAGACTTGGTCACTGACCTATACGTAGAATTCCACTAAAGATAAAGGATGGATTAAGAAATTGGCTAGTTCAGTAAAAGTGCTTGAACCAGGGTAGCAAGAACTCTAGATATAGGTAAGTTTACCTAACTTGACAATAAAACTGGATTTTTAAGGATCCACTTTTAGTAAGCATTTATGCAAAACAGAGTATTTGATCTTGATATACCTTACCTTGACTCCCTTATAACCAGCATACCCTTGAGAGTCTTTTCTTTAGTCGGGTAAGACTTGCTGAGTAATTCCATACTCAGGGTTTATTCCCCCGTTGTTTTTAGGTGAGGAAGCAGCAAATTTTTGTTGCTTTTGTACCAAGGTGGTTCCACATGAAGAAAAACAAGAATGAAGCTGCGGGAGGACATGGTCCTCCATAAAAACTTTTGTGTAAAAACTTTTGGGGAGGAGTCTTTGCCTCCCTTGGTATTGTAATAATACTACTCAGCACTCGTTTTATAACTCTGTTCTGTAATAAGTAACTTGATCTTACTTTCTAAATAAATGTAAGTTTATGTAATCGCTTCCGCATTTCTATATCTTCGATGTTCTGTAATGTCTGCAAGACGGGTGAAACGTTCCTAGAAAGGTAAGAAAGAAGATACCGAACTTGTCAAGTGATTCAGGAACATCTACAGGGTTGTCTGATGTCTGTTGGACAAGGACAACTGTAGGTGGGCCTAATGACTTGGGAGGTTCCGTCACAAAGGTGGCCTTCGCTTTGGTTGTTGGACTATCGTTAGCAAAGGTAACCTTTGCTCTAGTCAAGTTGGTCTCTTCTAGAGCCAAAAAGAGGAGTGTCCATGATGCTCTCACAACAAGGAACTAGGTCATTAAATAAGAGGAACAATCATTGTAAGTGTTTTGTTTGAGTTTCTTAAAGTTTGGGACCTCACTGCAGACTGGGTCCTACATTCGGATCAGGAGGATAAGCATATATGGCTGCTCTCAAGCTCATGAATTTACTCTACCAAATCAGCATATGCTAGTTTCTTCCTTGGATCAACAACTTTTAAACCATGGAGAGGATTTGGAAAAGCTGGGCACCTAGAAAATGCAAGTTCTTCATGTGGCTTGTGGCTCACGGTCACTGCTGGACAACTGACCGTTTGGTGAAGAAAGGGATGCCTCACCCTCAAAACTGCTTGTTCTGTGATCGAGAGGAGACCTTGAACCATCTATTAGTCTCATGTGTTTTCTCATGGAAAGTTTGGTTTAATATTCTAAGATATGTCGGGTTTCCACACCTAGCTCCTAGCCATGAGAATTCTTCCTAAGGATTGGTGGGAAAGAGTTAACACAGTTCCTGTTGGCTCAACGTATAAAGGGCTAAACAAGGATTTGAATTCTCTAATCATTCTTGGAGCTTGAGCCATCTGGAATCACCGCAACCACTTAGTTTTCAACGGTATCCATCCTAGTACTAGGATGGTCATCAATTGGGTCAAGGAAGAGTCCCACCTTTGGTGTAGGGCTAAAGCTCGTGGATTATCTAACATCTTAATGCTCTAGCAACTCTCCTGTGTTTTCGAAAAAAAGGTAACCTTTGCTTTTTTGCATTGTTGGCAGAGATTCTGCTAGGTGGGAATTGAATAAGAAGAGCATGATACATCCAACCCAGGTGGGGTTGGCTAAGTCCCAACAAATTAAGGTTGCTCAGAGCCCAACAGTTCATTAAGCATACCCAACTCAGGGAAAGGCCCAATCACCCTAAAAGACTAATCCAATGGGGGAAGGGTGAGTCTTTCTTTTAAGGTGGCTTCCTCCTCCCAAATTAAGCGAGGTGGGATAATTATGAGGCTCACACGTTCACCATGCGACTACAATTGGGTCAACTGAGCCAACTGCATCTTGCCAGCGGGTAATAGTTGAGGATATCCTCCTCAGAGCAACCAATACATAATAATGAGACAAATAGGAAACAATGACTCTTAAATGTCTTATTAATTGTACCCACACCCTATTCGGGTGAGGGTATTTATAGTGTTACCAAGGGTTTAGCCCTCAAAGTACATGTCTACCATTGGTTACTTGTTATATTCTAAGGATATGTTGTACAACAAAGTAAATGGAGCTTGTTACAGCCCAAATATTATGCGCGCTCATTCTTGTACCCCCACCCCCCAACTGCCCAACACAACACACACTGAGATTATAGAGTGCACGATAATGCTGATGAGCCTCCTGCAAATAATAGATGGCCCACCTTGTCCACAGTGCTTTTGGTGCTGTCCAAGTGAGGTCAGTCTTCGTGACGAGGTCTTGGTTATTGCCTCTGCTATCTACACCCAGGTTTCGCGTGGTCGATCAGCAAACGGCAGACTTCACCCAAGATAAGGTCTTTGTTGTGGCCTCTGCAATCCATGTCGTAGACCTAGCTGGGTTCGACTATGAAGTCATTCTGGTCTTGGGCGAGGAGGATGACGATAGAAATGCTGCTCCATGCTAAAGAGTGAACACGCTCGAGGTGAAGCCCCCTCGTTCCTCAGGAGCCTTCGAACCCTACGTTCATCGCATCGAAGACTAGCATGTGATTAGTTGTAGTCAACTAGATGTTTGATCGAGGTTCGACATTCTCCCTGGCAGTAGCATCCTTTGAACTATAATCAAAAACACTAACAAATAATGTTAGGGGGTGTTTGGTTTCTAGGGACTAATGTTTAGTCCCTTCATTTTATTCCTTTTTAGTGTATAAATTGCTAAATATAGAAACTAAAATAAAGTTTTAGTTTCTATATTTGGTAATTTTGGAACTAAAATGGAATAAAATCTAGGGACTAAACATTAGTCCCTAGAAACCAAACACCCCCTTAGTCTAAATAGTTATAATAATTATGGATCATTGAACACTAAAACTCTATTATCAAATGGACTTTGGTATATTTTTCTTACACAATTCAACTGCTTACCGATATAAAACATGTCATGATCAGGGATGACAATGAACTCTAAATTTTATACTATAATATTTAAGGATCGGATTGGAGTATGATCGAACCTTATTTTTATTTATTTTTAAACTAAAATTTATTTAGTACTCTATTATTTTGTGAAGAGACATTTGGATCACGATCCATTACCAACCCTAGACAGACCATTAACATACATACCAACATATACCAAATACCTAGGTTCATGCATTACATAGTTCATGTCCAATCCACGTGCGTAATCCACCATCAACAAAATGTACGCATCCGATCGTATGATTAAACGCAATGAAACATTCGCCATGTCCACACGTTTCAAACCCTAGGTATGAAACATAAATAAAGCAAATTAAGAAAATGAGGTGCAACGATGCGTACGTGGCAGGGCTGCCACATTGGGGGAGTGTTTTGTTGGAGAATGGGTGGCCTCACCGATGTTGGCGTTATGGGGTCGACACACGTGAGAACAAAGAAGAGAGCCGATAAACCTAAATCTAATTGTCGTGTCTGGCGACGTGACATAGTGTTGATGCCTTTTTGGAGGCGTCAAACACTCATCAAGAACCATGACGGTGCTCTCTGGTCAGGAACGGACGGTCCACGGCACAGGGCCGGATGGTCCGCGACCTGGCGCAGGGGCTACGGTTCCCTGCCTGACGGCCGGACGGTCCGCGCCCTAGGGCCGGACGGTCCGCGCGTGCGCAGGGGCGGCGGAGGATCGCCGGCGGCGCCTGAATCTCGCTCCCGAGAGGGACCCCGTCGGGGAGGAGAGATCCTAGGTGGTGTCTAGGCTCGGGCAGGCCGACCTAGACTCCTCTAATCGACGTAGTCGAGTAGAGATGGAGAATTTGGGGATCGAGAGGCTAAACTAGAACTAGACTAGAACTACTTCTAATTGTACAGGAAATCAATGCGAAATAGAAGTTGTATTGATTCGATTGATGATTACAAATCGGCCGTATACCTCTCTATTTATAGAGGAGGGGGGCTGGACCCTTTACAAACTAATTTCCGAGTTTTTCCCGTGATTTTAGCTAACAACCGTAGCACAAAACTCGGAACCCTAATCTGTTCTGCGCTTGCGCGGACCGTCCGGCCCATAGGCGCGGACCGTCCGGACCGCGGACCATCCGGCCTCAGGGCCGGACCGTCCGCCGGCTCACTTTGGCTCCAAACATATGCCCCCCTGCCTTTTGGTGGAGCTGGGCAAACCAAAAGCAACTAACTCGATGTGATCACATCAGTTTTCTTAGGCATCTTGACACTTACTAGGATGATACGCAGTGGCCTTAGTCCCGATGGTTGACTCAACGGACATGACCCCTTTAGCTTTGATCGAACCGTTAGTCCCAATACCGCTGAGCGCCATACTGGTCCTGACCAATTCGTCACCTTGCTTTCCTAATTTTCTAAGTGTTCTAGCGTAGCTTCGTAGTCGACCAGGTCTTCTCCTTGCAGGTCGTCTTCCTCCATGGGTGTTGGTACGTTGTTGCAGGTGTCATGGTGTATTGCGGATGAGTCAGCCTCAAAGGTCGGACGGTCCGCGCCCTGTACGGTTGGTCTGGTCTTTATAGCCGGACTGTCTGTCATACCTGCAAAGAGCTGCACAGTTGTTGTTTTATTTTCTGTCTTTGTGGCCGTTTGATTTTCCTCAACGGCCTTTGGTCTCCATCTCTTTTTTGGTGGCGGATACTGCGGATGTGTGTCATTGAATATTTTTTCTGTCTCCTTCCCCTGATTCTCCTTTGCTCTAAGGCGCTGTAATTTTCGCTTTTGCGATCGTGTCAATCCCGATGGGCACCATCGGGGCATGGAATATTTTGGATTGGCTATTTTATTGACAGTCGTACCTTCTTTTTTGTTTGTGTTGGCCGATTCACCAAAAATCATCGGCCCTTCGTTATTTTGTTGTACAACGACATCTGTCGTTCCTATTTTAATGACATCTCCCTTTTTCGTACTGTTGGAGGTTGTAGCTGTATGCCCCCCTGCCGGATTAGTCAGCCTTTGGGGCCGAGTTGTTCGGCAATCTTGCTGGGCTTGTGCTCGTGGACCAGATTGAGGGGCTCTCAATCGGTCTTGTACTAGAGGTGTCAACCTATTGAATACAGATGTTTGGGGTGCCCCCCAAGCGGGGTACTGTGGCATCCCAAAGGGGTATGGTGGCATGCCCCTCATTTGATTTGGGACATATGGTGGAGGTATGTATGTGTATGGATATGACATAGGTGGATATGGTGGTGGAGGTGTCCATGTAGGTACGTTAGGTCTTAATTGAACATTATGACCTCCCGTCCTTTTCGATTGGTGTGGTGGTCCAATCGGCCTAACCTGCCGTCGCACCTGGGAGGGTAAGCGAGGTCGCTTTGGTGGCCGGTCGCTGGGGCCAGCCTTCTTTTTCACATATTTAGACAATAATTGATCAAAGGTCGGGCTGGATTTTACCAACCGACCAATTGTCTTGAACATGTTAGTTTTCCACGTACCTATTTTTGGTCATCGTGGTTTGAAGGTACGTGGTCTCTGCGGCTCTTCGGCGTTGCCGGACCGTCCGCTGGAACGCTCCGGACCGTCCGGTGATGTTACGGACCGTCCGCGCCTGGGCACCGGACCGTCCGTGATGCATAGTATGGGTTCTCGCGCATATCTCCTTGTCTGCGCTTGCCCCCCAGTGTCGGAGTTTGTGATGGTCACTTTCAGTGTCTCTCCTCCATCAGGAGTCTTCTCGGCCACCACTTTCCTGCAAGAGATTTTGTTGTTTCCATCGACCTCCCGTGAGTTGCCGATGATGACTTCTTTGTCTTTGCCCTTATCGGCTGTGCTGGGCCGAATTAGGACCCTTTTGCCCTTGAAGTCGATCATATTCATTGGAAAGGGCTCCGTGTCCTCCTAAAATTTCAATCGTCCTTCGTTAATGGCCGATTGGATTTGTCGTCGGAACACATTACAATCATTAGTGGCATGGGAAAATGAGTTGTGCCACTTGCAGTATGCGCGACGCTTTAGTTTGTCGGCAGGTGGAACGATATAATCAATTTTAATGTTACCATTTTTCAGTAATTCATCGAATATCTTATCACATTTGCCAACATTAAATGTAAACTTAATCTCCTCCTGCTGTTTCTTTTGAACTGGCTGCAAGGAGGAGTAAGTCGAAGATTTGGCCTGCTCAGGCCAAACTATTTCGGCAGTGTAAATTTCCTTTGGTTCATCGTCCGAACTACTTTGATTGTGTTCTACTATATGGATATTATGATGAACCGTTTTGACTAGTTCTTTGCTTCGGCTTTCACAAGCCGAAGCTTTCTGATGTAATTGTGCTAGCGTAAAGAACTGAATGCCTTCTAATTTCTCTTTTAAATAATAGCACAATCCATCAAAGGCTATTTCCGCCAGTTGTTTATCTGTTAAATGAATTTGAAAGCATTTGTTTCTCGTATCCCAGAATCTCCGGATGTAATCACTAACTGATTCATCCTTTTCTTGTCGTAGGGCCACTAAGTCTACGAAATCTAGCTCATAATCGCCAGAGAAGAAATGTTCATGAAATTTTTGTTCTAAATCTCCCCACGACAAAATGGAATTCGGAGGGAGCGTAGCATACCATGTGAATGCAGTCCCTATTAAAGATAATGAAAATAAACGTACACGGAATGCTTCGGTGTCGGCCAATTCTCCTAACTGTGCTAAAAACTGGTCTATGTGCTCACGCGTGCTCTTTTCTTAGTCACCCAAAAACTTTACGAATTCGGGTATTCTGGTCCCCTGTGGGTATGGGAGCCGGTCAAACTGGCTATCATAAGGTCTCCGATATGACTGCCCCCCGGGGACTATACTAACTCCAAGCTTATCTCGAAACGCCCCATCTATTTCCTCCCTTACTATATTGATGGCAGCCGGTGGGAGACCATCGACTCTTTGACCCAATATGGGTGAGTTTGTTTGGATGTTGGTATATTGTTTTCCTCCCCATTGGTTTGGGTTTTGCGACGCGTTAATGCATGCCCTATGAGGCTCATAGGACTGGTCATTCCTTTCTGGCCTTCTAGGGGCCGGAAAGTACTCACTCTCACGGGTTTGATAGATTATATTATGGTGCTGGTGTGTCATATGGTGAGATGGGGAGTCTAGCTGGGATGGATACGGAGTTGGATATCCATCCTCCTTAAAAAACCCTGTGCCGGACCGTCCGGTTAAATACGCGGACCGTCCGGCTCCGTGCGCGGACTGTCCGGCCATGTAGCCGGACCGTCCGACATTGTATTCGGACTGTCTGGCGCCATACGCAGATGGTCCGAATGGGTTATCTAGGGTTTGCACGGCATGTGGCGGCTTGGGTGCAAGTCTCGGTAATTCGCTTCTAAAAATGGGATCAGCCACCGCTGGCCCGGACGGTCCGCGCTCACGTGCGGACGGTCCGGACATGTGTAGATCGGCAAATTTATCGTCGATGTGCGTGGGAGGCTGTCGTTGCCTAGGGTATATGTCCATCGGTATCCCATAAAGGGGTTGTGACTGGTCGTGACAACCTGTAGCCGATGAATTATGTGTGTATTCCCTCAATTCAACCTCGTGCGAAGGAAGATTTGCCATAGTAGACTTATCAAGCACACGCACTAGCCTTTTATAATCATTTTGTATATCCCCTACGATACGTTGTAACTGTTCTCGCTGTTCATCTATGTAAGCTCTAAGAGATTGGAGTTCGTTGGTGTTACTTACATTGGGGGTAATCGTAGTAGGTCGGAGCGAAGCCGGATCTATCGCCCGTTGCCGAACGACTTTATTGTTCCTGTCCACTTTGAAGTCGGCCAGGAACTTCACCTTTGCTTCTCGGATCAACTGCTCCTGGCGCTCCTCGAACAGGAGTTGTTCTTCAGCCGGCAAGGTTTCCCATGTCGGTGTGATGATATTGCTGGTGGAAACTTCAGAGCTATCCTTTGAACCGGCCATTGAGGGCCGATTTAATAGGTCTATATGTGTTGTCCACAGCGGAGTCGCCAAAAAGTATGTTGACGCCTTTTTGGAGGCGTCAAACACTCATCAAGAACCGTGGCGGTGCTCTCTGGTCAGGCGCGGACGGTCCGCGGCACAGGGCCGGACGGTCCGCGCGTGCGCAGGGGTGGCGGAGGATCGCCGGCGGCGCCTGAATCTCGCTCCCGGGAGGGACCCCGTCGGGGAGGAGAGATCCTAGGTGGTGTCTAGGCTCGGGCAGGCCGACCTAGACTCATCTAATCAACATAGAGTCGAGGAGAGACGGAGAATTTGGGGATCGAGAGGCTAAACTAGAACTAGATAAGAACTACTCCTAATTGTACAGGAAATAAATACGAAATAGAAGTTGTATTGATTCGATTGATGATTACAAATCGGTCGTATACCTCTCTATTTATAGAGGAGGGGGGCTGGACCCTTTACAAACTAATTTCCGAGCTTTTTCCGTGATTTTAGCTAACAACCGTAGCACAAAACTCGGAACCCTAATCTGTTCTGTGCTTGCGTGGATCGTCCGGCCCACAGGCGCGGACCGTCCGGACCACGGACCGTCCGGCCTCAGGGCCGGACCGTCCGCCGGCTCACTTTGGCTCCAAACACATAGTAAACCTTAGCAGTGGCGGAGCTATAGCCTGGCCTGTCTGGGCTTGGCTCCGTTGATTGCCACGTGAGGGTGGCGCCTAGGTCGGAGGCGAACGGCATGGAAAAAGACGCAAAGCACGCTTGCATGTAGTCTGAGCTTTGATAGGACATGGAGAGTGTTTACCTACAGAGCTTTGGTACCAATGTATGCGCTGCTTGGTATCATTACACGATATGTCTTGTTGTTGCTGTGGCGCCCAGGCTTCCATGGCCAGCTAGCTCCACCACTGAACCCTAGTATATACCACATCGGTAGATCAAAAGTTCACACCACCACGACTAGTCTATCACGTTAAAGCATATGGCATGATAAAATAATATTGTCACGCTAGCTACGCTAACGCTTTTAAGGCTATGTTTGCAAGTAATCTAGTTTTCAAGAATTCAGTTTTTATATTTAATTTCTAGAAACTGGTTAATAGTGTTTGGAACCAACTCGGTTTTTATAAACCGGCTTTAGCCATGAGAACTAGTTTTTTTGTTTTTAAGAAAATAAGAATCTAGTTTTTATAAAATGGGACATAAACTAATATGTTTAGAACTACCTCAGTTTTTATAAATCAGTTTCTTAAAAATTGGATGATTTCAAACAAGTCCTAAAAGGATCAGATCTGAATTTTTTGTCATGTTAATTTTAATATATTGTTTAAAAAGATTAAAAAAACAACAGATGATACATCTGCCCAGTGCCGGAGGGCAGGTGGGTGTTGCCGCCAGATCAGAAGTTCTAGGCATCTGATTTATCATGCTTGAATGGACCAACACACAAAGACACTGTATTCATCCGTCTTTTATAAGCAGGCAAAACAAGTCAATAGCAAACGAGTTCAGTTGGACGTTGAAACCAGCAACATCACGGCTCACGGAGCCTTAGCTCCAGCGTGTGCACAGTTTTCTTACACGTAACATTGCTAACGAAGGGCTAGAGATGGGACACGCATTTGTTCAACGGCAGACGCTGTTATCCAGCCCTTTTGTTTTCCTGCTAATAAATTTTACATCGCTTTATGAAATCAGAGGCATTTCGCTATCCATATTCCGATATTCCATGCCACTCTTGTAGCGTTGTACAACAATAGACTGCCACTTCATATATGGTCGACTCGAGGGCCAATTAAAAAAAAATTGCATTGCTATCGACTCAGTTCACAATACACGGGTTTTGGCACCATATTTTGTGAGCCATGGGCTCCCCAGGTTAGAAAGCTCAGATATGTATATGATTTACGACCTCACTTTAGCAAGCCGTGCCCTGATCTCTTCTAGGTCTTCCTCGTCGTCATCAGCACCCTCTGCAACAGCTTGTCGCTGCAAAAGAAATATAAAGACAAATGTTATTACAACCAGAGTCATGGAATCCACGATGAAAATAAAGTCAAACAGCCGCATCAATCGCTTGTGACCAAACATACTATCGAGAGCATCAATACTTAAACTGGTATACAGTTTCCACACTGATCATCCAGCAGTCATTCCCTCAAAAAAAACACATACAGCACTACAGCAGTCAATGACATGTTTATTTACCAAAATCATGTTTATTTACCAAAATCCACTTTGCATCCAATAGCTTCTTGAAAGGCATATTTCTCCTTTGCACCGTTCAATGTTCACATACATGCAAGCAAGCAAGCAAAGTTAAGGGAAGGTTAGTTAGTTAGTTACCTCTTCTGGAACCCTGCTTGTTGAAGCCTCATGTATCTTCTGTGTTCTGGCAGCATCTGGTAGCTGGGAGGCAGTCTCCCCTGCTACTGAAGCAAGAACCTTGTCAACCTCCTCTTCGATTTCCTCCTCCATGTCCTCAGAGTCCAAAGCTGAATCAACTGCCTCGTTCACCATCTCTTCCATCACACCTGCCTAGAGTAAGAACAGTAAAATGTTAGTTTCAGTTATCAGCACTAAATAATTCAAATCTTCGAACAAGAAATAAGAAGTGCACGTGATTACCTTGGTCATTTCTTTGCTAAATTCTTGCATCGTGGTAGCCAACTCTGGAGCTTTCATTAGATTGTTAACAATTTTCATCACTTCAGTGCTTTTGGACAGATGACCCACTGTTCTTGCAGTTGCTGAAAATTGCATCCATGGAAATTTAGTTTGAAAAACAAGGAAATGGAAGACGTAAACTGAGAGCACCACTCCCTAGCCCAAAGAAAATAATTAAATAAAATAGAATGCAGCTCAATTCTATGAAAAGAGATTTTACAAGGGTGAAAATGAAATACAGTGCTGCCAGTTGTGATTTTGTTAATTTATAGGTCCTGTTTGATCTGTAAGTTTGCTGGGCAATTGCAGCAAACTGAACTTAGCACACACCCAAATTCAAATGGCATAACATGTGATTTCATTTTATGAGGCATTGCAATCACTCTTAGAATGTTTAAAAACATCCTGGGATGATATACCTGGTGGCAAAAGATAAATTGTGCACAAAAGAAATTTTAGTTGGGAGATGTATTGATTATTGAATATTGATACTGCATTGCTTATCCCCAATAAAGTAGAAGGGCATGCCTTTGAATATTAACTAACAGAATCACTCTTCCAGAAATTAAAAGGACATTCTCTTGGACAACGTCAGACACCAAACCAACAAAAAAAAACTCATAAAAAAGCCATACCGACAATTTCTCCAAGGTGCATTGATACTGAATTTAGTTGAGCCTTGTTCTCATAAAGACGATTAACAGCACGTCTTGATCTTACAAGTTCCTTAGCAAGAGCCTGCCATGAAAAATATGTCATAACATCAGCACTCAACAGTACACCAAACTGTTAGCCTTATTCAGTTATTCTGACAGATAAGATCAGTGATGAAAAATTGACATTGTATGTGTCTGCTGTTGAAGTTTGGAACCTGATATGCCAAGGAGAAAAACACACAGAAATGCTGGTACATGTGAATGAGATGTGTGTTCATGAACTAATGAATTCTCTGTAACAACTAACAAGGTGTTCAAATAACCACCCTTGAGCCCCCCAGTATGCAGCTGCTGCTTATAATAAAAATATTCGTGAAAGCTGGGACAACAGTATGCTGCTGGAAATAGTTTCTAACTCATTTTTACAACTTGCTGCTGGTAAAAGTGGTCTGTGCTTAATTCTACAGTCCTAAGAGCAACCAGCACCACCATGACAACTTGGTGGACAAGCAATCTGCCATTGCCGTATATAGTTTGGCAAACTTCAATCCCTAACTACTTACAATCCCTCAGTACTTAAGAACATGTTTTAAATGGCATGAGTGTGCCTTATTCATTCTCTGCTATTGTAACATCAACTATTGTTCTTGAATAGTTGTCACATGTGTAGCAACTATTCAAGAACAGGAAAATTAAAAAAAATGAGATCTAACATTAGTAACTATTTGTACATTGCTACAGTAGCTTGCCTTTCTTTCTGATGATGAACAAATCAAAGATCAGAAGAAATTATATTTAGCTGGCATAATAACGCAAAGTAAAAAAAAAAACTCAACCGCATTGTTATGAAGGGAAAGGGAATACATTCTCAAACAAGTCGAGAAAACCCCTGCCTCACCTATACATAGTGGTATCATAGCCCAAATGATAATGACCACTATCAGGGCTAGGTCTTAGACCTGTGCTTTGGTGCGGAACAAACAAGAAGATTTTTTAACCTCGGCACGAAATTTGCTCCTGCGGGTAGTCGAACTCAGGACCTATAGAGTGGAATGCTACTCAGACCGCCCGGACAATTCAGCCGGAGGCCCTTTCACTAACAACACAGAGTAAATATGAGACTAATCATATATTGATGTTTTCCATTATTTCTTTGATTGGTACAGATTTAAATATTTAATGTAGCCTGTTCCATTTCAAGGTGAGATTGTTAGAGTATATTAAGCAACACCGGATATGGATAGTTCAGGATTGATTGTAATCCCATGATAGCCTTCCTTATCTCTAGGAGAGGCGTCTTGCCCTCCAAGCCATGTACTCTTATATAAACAGCTCGAGGGCTCAAGCAATAACCATCCCACATATTATACGCATTCTCTCCTTCCTTCATGGTATCACGAGTTTAGGGTTTAGATACAACAGATCGTCCTCCGCCGGGGGCAGCGCCCTTGTAGGATGCGTGGACGGTCCCTCTGATCTGTTGTGCCCATCATCGTCATCGTGTCAAGTCAAAGTAGCAGCGGACCGAAAAACTCACCATCGGCGTTGCTCAGATCGGCCACCGTCTACCTGCACCGGCTGGATCCAGCACCTCCACACGCCGTCGTGGTGACGGTTGTGGCCGGGTCGAATCCCCGCGTGCCAGCTGCGCCGTGCGCCGCCATAGTGGCGGCTCCGACTCTCGATGTCGGTCGGTCCCGCCGGATCCGCGCGTCAGGCTTGCGTGCTCGCGTTGGAGCCGCGTGCCTACACCGAGGACGCTACGCCCGCGCCGAGGCTGTGACCTCGCCAGGCCGCGCCAGCAAGCCGGGTCCGCGTGGTCGCGCCAGCAAGCCGGGTCCGCGTGGTCGCGCCACTGTGCCGCACGCCCGCAGGGGATGCGCCTCGGTACCCCGATGAATTCCCCAGATCTGTTGTTGTTACGTCTTTTTTTTTGTTTTCCCGGTCAGTGATCGGGTTTGCATCTCCATCGCCCACCGCCAGTCGACTCGCGCACCCTCAACATCGGCTTCAACAACCCCGACTTCTTCATCTTATTCGATGGTGCAACTGGCATGGCATGCGGCGTAACCAAAACACATGCATGTGTCTCTCCTCTTCGTTTGCACGTCCATCAATGTCGGCTCGTCGTCACCGCCACCGATCGAGAGGCTCCACCATCGACATCACCATCGTCGTCTCCGACTCGCACGCCATCGGCCTGATCAACCGATCGCGGGTGAACCATCCTCCTGAGATGTTTGTCGTCCATCGCGCGATGCTTCGCCAAGCAAGAGGGTCGTCGTTACGTCGCCACCTCGATTAGCAGCATCGTCGTCTGTCGTCAACTAACGTCGTTGCATCTACATCACCGTCGACCTCGTCAGTGCGCGTCTCCCGCGCACGGTTTGAGCAAGCGGTTCGACACATGTGAGCTGCGTCGGCACACCCATTGTTCTGCGCTACGGGTCCTCCTGCATGTTGCGTCAACACCTTGCGCTGGTGTTGTGCCTGTCCTAGGCGTGCCAGCCAGGCAACCACCATCGCCGAACTGCACCGCATTTGTCATCGAGTTCTTCGTCGACAAATACCGCCATCGCGCTCCACTGGCGCCATTGAGGTTAGTTTCCTGAGTC
This sequence comes from Zea luxurians, assembly GCA_029449295.1. NCBI lineage: Eukaryota > Viridiplantae > Streptophyta > Magnoliopsida > Poales > Poaceae > Zea > Zea luxurians. The sequence goes on from JAOPSE010000111.1 coordinate 3,418,349, forward strand.
GTGGCTCTCGCCGCCGCGACTCTAGGAACCTCGATGTGTCGCCACGCCTACCTCTTTGCTTCGTCTAGCACAACCTCGTCGCCAGATCTAGGGAATTCATCGTCTCGTCCTCGACTACTTCGTATACTCCGCTCTGACAACCGTGCGTTGCATCGACACTCCCTCCGTGCTGCATCACAACCGTCACGGAGGCCTTCTCTGCTGGTCCCTTGAGATGCTGGCACATATGGTTGGGGCCCTCTACCTAGTATGTCTAGTACTGGCACCATCGACACGTGCATTCATCCACGACACGTTTCTAGGCTTGGCAAACCCACACATCGTCCATGGCTGCTTGACACGTCGCCCCCGGCATCGACACCCTCATTTGCCTCGACGCATTGCACCTTCGTCTACGACTGCTTCTCAACGCCACGGTCACCACGACGTCCTCTGGCGCGCTGCGACTTGTGCAGTTTGTTTTCTCCGTCATCCTCGACAGTTTCCTCGACCATGACTACCCAACGCACGGCACTTCGACAACGGCTCTGCGTCCTCGTCCTTGGCTACCTCGACATTGGCACAAAGGGCTACTGCCTTGCTTGGGCAACCTCATCGGCTTCCACTCCAGCCACAGCATCTACGTCGCATCGACTGTTACGACTGCGGAGGGGATGTCAGCTCGACTGCTTCTTCTACAGTCTCATTGTCTGCGCCGCTCCCTCTGTGACTGCGGAGGGATGTTACAGTATATTAGGCAACACCGGATATGGATAGTTTAGGATTGATTGTAATCCCATGATAGCCTTCCTTATCTCTAGGAGAGGCTTGCCCTCCAAGCCATGTACTCTTATATAAACAGCTCGAGGGCTCAAGCAATAAACATCCCACATATTATATGCATTCTCTCCTTCCTTTACAGATAACCAGACGACACAATAAAGGTAAGAAACATATAGGGAGAAAAAAATCCAATCATCCTCAACCTATATAATGTAAGCAAATCCAGTTTCACATTCACTCTCTTTGCGGTGAGAAAAACATGCTTCATATTATATTAGATTGCCATATATGAAGCTTTACACCAAGAGCTATAGTCTATCAAATGTATGGCATCGGCATATAAAATTCGTAATGAGGTGTGAAAAGGTTATGATATTGTTTTTTTTTTCATTCAGTGCAATTGCTCCTCCTATCGTGTCCAATATTCCTGCACTAAGACATGTAGGATTTTTTTCGCTCATGTAATAGAACTAAATCCACATTACACAAGGAAATGAACATCAATTCTAAACCTTAGGTTTAGTGGCAGGAGATCAATTTGATTAGTATCTACATTGTTCCTAGATTCACCTTGACAAACTGTGGTACTCTCAGAATCCCAACGAACTATGCTAAGCACGAGAGAGCAAGCAGAGTAAGGCCCTGTTTGTTTCCTTCTAGGATAATATAATCTAGCTTATAGATTATATAATCAGTTAAGAGACCTGTTTATGGATTATCATAATCTAGGTATCTAGATTATATAATCTACTTAATAATATGTGTTGTTTGTTTGTCTCTTAACTTATTTAAGCTGGATTATATAATCTAGAGGGTACAAACAGGGCCTAACACTTGTACCAAAAAAATCAATAAAAGTAAACTACCTTTGCAGATCCCATGTCATTGCGCTTGGCAGCCTCCCTGATGGCTTTCTCCACGTTCTTCTCCTCCCTCTGCACATCTGCAAAAACAATTCATGCCCAAAATTACTTACAGGTAAGGGTTAAGGGTTTGGCGCACAGCCCCCAGGGTCGGGAGAATCGCTCGGCTAATCGCATCACCGCCTTGGCCATTTCTGAGGCAAACCAGAGCAACAAGCAACACCCGACCACCAATCCTTGAATCACACCTAGTACCCGTCCACGCGAGCCCGATCGCCAGTTCCCTTGGAGACCAGGGGAAGGAGAAGTAGGGGGACGAGAAGGGAAGGAGATGCGGGCGCGTTCGGGGGAGTAGGACCTCGGATCTGACGGTCGAGGACGCGGCACTCGTTGCGGAGGCGGCGCTGCCACTCGCGCAGCTGCTGCTGCGGCGTCGGCCGCGGCTTGAGCATGTTCTTCACCTTCTCCATCGGCGCCGGCGGCCCGAGGGGCAGATTGGAGGTGAATCCGCACTCGGATGCAAGAAGAAGCTTCACGCGGCGGGCTTATTCCCAAGGGAGAAGAGACGGGGGAGGGGGAGAAAGCGATGACGGTTGACGAAGAACCGTGAAATGGCGTTGGGAGATCACAGCTGCACCTACAGTTTCTAGACGGTGAGAAATTCAGAATTCTGCCCTCGAAGTGGGTTTCACAACTTTATAATAGTTGTTTCAAGAAATATAATATAAATAGTAACAATAATAATTTATATTTAAATATCAGTGATATTAAATTTGAATAGATCGATATTAATCTACAGAGTGGTATTCTATAACAGTTATACTTAAAAACAAATATAGCTTAACGTTATTAGTTATCTATTACTTTACAAATATATAAACCAAATTAAACATGCCGCACCTGTTATAATGTCATTTTGATGTTTAATGAAAACAAAAAAGTATTTTTAGAGACATTGGGAGACAATATTTATAGACATTGAGGGACAATTTTACCCTTATTATTATCCATCCATTAGGCCTGTTTGGTTCAGCTTTTTTCTGACCAGCTTTTCCGAGAATCTAGCTGTGGGGAGAATCTGGCTGTGTAGAGAATCTGAGTATCATTAGGATTACGTGCGGAGGAAGATAAAGTTGTCCATGGGGCTCAGGATCTATAAAGTGACGGATTACTACTATTGCGATTACTCAACCGATTATATGTTTATGTTGATTTTGAATGGTTTTTACCCAAACGAATTTTATAGAAGCTGGCTGAAAAGCTGAGTGTTTGGCAGTCTGCAGCAGCTTTTGGTGGCCAGAAGCTGTGAAAAGCTGAAACAAATAGGGGCATTATCACTTCGGTCACTGATGTTGTTCGGTGGAAGCCCTTGTTGTCTCTATATGTCCCAATAAAATTAGACCTCAATATCCATATAAATATATACATTCTTTTTTTATTTTATTAAACGATCAAATGACACTACAGCGTGCAACATGTTTTGTAATGATACTCGAACTGATGACAAAATAGCGAAGTCCACTTTTCATATGTCATAATTCCAAATTTCTCCTACACGGGCTACATGCTTACACCTGCTCCTATTGGAAAAGATATCTCTAACAATTTACTCATCCTCATCTCTAATTTTTAACTTCATTCTGTAAACAACACAGTCTACGGTTTAAAACAGTGTTTTGTACTGTCATATGCATGAATGCATGATCTACTGGTCATAGTCTAAGGGCTTGTTTGGTTGCATAAGATTAAGGGGTTGTAGGGCACAAAGTGACCTAACAATTTTTAAGAGAACATGTTATATTAGGATGATAAATACTTGATTGTGCTAACTTTTGGGGTCTACGAAAGTAACTCGAGACATAGCTACATAAGAGTATATCTTGCGGTTATAAAAGAACATGTTAGTTATTGAAGAGCTCAAGAGCATGTTTGATGAGATAGAGCTAGTTACTAATTGAGATAAAAATATTTTAAATTAGTTAAGTTTGATTAGATAGATTACTAGCAACTAAATAGAGAGACGGCGCTAAAAAATATTAGTCAATATATTAGCCCTTCTCATTAGATATACTAGTAGCTAATTTCTAAGCTAGCTAGTAATTAGCTCTTGTCTCCAAGCACATCTTAGTCTGCCATTGCATATCCATGGAGCTTTTTGTATGTAGTTGTGCCCCAAAACGAACTGTCATAGCACACCTCTTCTTTTGGGGTTTTTAGACGGTTTAAATATGTCCAATGGAGACATCTAAAGACTCCAGTATGTAGTGCTCTATTAAAACATAATAGTAATAAGAAGAGAGAAAGCGGAAACCCAAAGTTAATACGAGAAGGAACAATAAAATGAAACTTGATGGGATTGGGGTTCAAAACGGACGAGTAAAATCCTGTCCTGACCTATACCATTTTTCACATTTGACCCATCCATTTTTATATTTGTGTAAAAATCAAGAAACGGGGAAAACAGGAGAAGGTCTATTCCACCTGATTTTGCGGGAACCCATATTTGAGAAATCCAGGACTGGCCCAATCACTACAACTATAAAGCACGAGTTTCTTTGTGCGTTGTTGAAAGGGAAATGTGTTATATGTCGTTTCTACATTAGTTTTGGTGATTATTGATCAATTGTAACACCTTGAATTTTGGAGTATAAAAATTTCTTTACTCTATACTCAAAATTTAGCTGTTACTCTCTCTTTTCCTTGCTTTCCTTTTCTCTTTACTAAAATAATGGAGAGTTATTTTGGTATATATTGGCATAAGCCTAGTGAAGTGGACCCTAGAGGTGCTTTGGTTGTTGCATTCATACTGTTGCACAGTGTTTCTAAGTGTAAAAGGTGTTTGAAACATGTTAATATACCATGTAGAAGCTTTTGGTAAGTTTTCATATTTTTGGAATATTTTTCTATTTTCGAAAACCAAAATCTATTTATTTGAGGTATTTAAAAATATTTTCAAAAGCTCTAAATATGTTTTTTTTAGTTCTTTGGGTGCCAAATCATGTCTAGGAATTTTTCTATAATTTTTGGAGGCTTCGAGATATTTTTTGGACGTTAAATACGATTTCAGTATTTTTTGGATTTATTGTAATTCTAAAAAATCGATTTTATTTCGAAAATAAAATATCTTTAAATCCAAGCAATATATATATATATATATATATGGCTGGAAAACTCTCACCAAGCCTGTTTCAAATATCAGATATGTTTCGCGAGTCGAGACTTGTAGCATCGTCAGTTCCTCGCTGAAGTTCGGGATGGTTCCAACTGCGGCAACAACTCCGGCGAGCAAATCCGAGAGTACCGCTGTGTTCGTCTCGTCGAGGGCTTCGTCTTAGTGCTTTCGATTCGTCGATCCGACTTCCGATTCGACGTTAATCGATAGATTTCTCCTTGGCTCCAGCGAGGACCTTCTTCTCCAATAAGCTACCTCCATTGTTCTTCGTGTTTCTTCTTCGTTTAGCGTCGTGTTGTCACAGCCCCACCCCTCCTAGCAGCCCCTCCCCTCTCTCTCCTCTCCCCATCTCTGTCCCCTCCCCGTGTCTGCAGCGTGGCAGCCACGCCGAGGGTCGGCTGTAGGGCAGGCTCTGGCGAGTGCCCCTCGCGCGTGGCCCCCTGCTGCGCAGGCGTGGCCAGCAGCGCGGATGGTCGAGGCCCCCTCCCCCTTTGTCATGGCGGCTGTGTGAGAAGAGAGATGGAGGGAGGAAGAAAAAGGCATTTTTTGCAACAAAAAAAGACCCTGGATGTTTGATTTATTAGAATATTCGATATTTTTTGTGTTATAAATCTGATTCACTGTGTCAGATTTATATTAAAGTTGTCTACATGTTAAAATATTATTTCATAATGTCACATGTTTTAAATAATTTATTAAATGTTTGTTTGGCCAATGTTTGTTAAATTAGCGTTCCAATTAAATCTAATTTATAGTTTTCAACTTGTGCTTTTATAAATAAGTATCAACATGGTTAATATTAACTTAAATACTCTTTCATTAATAATTGTTTAGTATAAACGTGTCCTCTATTTAGTATAGATAGTTCTCGTGTGTCACGTTCGTCCGCGTATCGTTCGCGCGTGCTATCATGCTGTTTCACGTGTCGCGCACCATTTTCGCACGTCACGCGCTTTGTCTTGCGCTCTGAATTCGCCTCGCTTAGAATCAATCATATTAATTAAATTATTTATTTAACCGAGAGCTGATAGTGCAGTAGATTAATCGAAACTAGGTACTAGCTCTAATATATATTTGATAAATATTGATTAATACAAGTATGTCGAATTAAATGTTCTAGTTTATATTTGTATAACGTAAACACGATAACTTCTCGATCGTAGCTTCGATCTCGGCGTTCTTTTTCTTGTGTGATTGTAGAGGTGAGCTCTATTTCGTATTGCACGTTTTTGTAATGTTTTTTCTTATATGGTGTATTGTTCCTTTCTGTTTCAAGAATGTTAAAAGTACGTTTGCACTCGCCTAGATAACGTTCCGTCCACGGAGTCCGAGGAAGTTGCAGGAGAAGCCCCTGAGCAGCAGCTGTTTTGTGAAGACAAGTGTTCCCTGACCTATTATGTCATATTTACTTTATAATTCACTTCCCGCATACCATGAGTAACATAAGGATTGACTAGCTTTCTATTTATCATGTCCTTGATTATCTTTTGGGTTGGGCTATTATGATCAACTATATTCTAGTGCTTTACCCTAATCAATGAACATGATGAGAATTACTTTATGATACGATGTATTATTCTAGATATGATGAACTTGTGGCTCTTTAGGGGGCTCAGGCTATTTCCCGAGTACCTCTCCGAAAGGACCTGTTCGTTGAGAGACCATCCGGGAAAACAGTACAACCATGAGGATGGTATGGGACGCCCTTAGCTTATTAATTGGAGGAATCTAGTGGTACAGTTTGCTTCGTCGTTGTGCTGTCAATGGGGTCGGGGCATAGTGCTTGCTCTGCTAAGGGTGGGGTGCCGAGGTTTATTCAATTTGGTTTTGTTAGTCACCCCCTTAGGAAGGAGTATTGTGTTTGTACGACTGTTGAAACCTAATGGGCATCTACACACTAGGGGAATCTTTGTAAAAGCTATGTAGGGAATCCTTGCTGACTCACCTTGAGAGTATTGGAGGGTTTGATCGACCCGAGGCAAAAAGGGGATCACGACTCGTGGGTAAAATGTGTGACCTCTGTAGAGGGATGGAAACTGGTATATCAACAGTGTTCACGGTTAAGAGAAGTCTTGAGATCCTCTTTGATTAGAGATACTCTAGATGCATTAATGATGATGAAAACTTGGGGTCCACTAATGATAAATACATGACAAACTAAAAGCAACTGCTTCAGCTTAACCCTACATACAGCTAGTCCACTTCAGTCAAATGGGACATTTACTTAGTACGTTGATGTGTACTCACCCTTGATTAAACACCAAACATCAGGTTGTCCACATTGCAACCACTGCCCAGGAGAAGATGAAGGCCATGCGGAGGACTTTCAAGAGTTCTAGGACTTCGAGGAGTTCTAGACTAGATTAGTAGCACACCCCTAGTCAGCTACCTGTGAAGGCCTTATATTTACTGTGTTTCACTTTAGCACTTTGATTTCTGTTTAAGTTAATGACTATGTTGATGTTTCAGACATCATGATGTAATAAAGTAATACTTTTTACGCTATTATTCGAGCACTGTGTGATGACATTGAGTTATGTAATCGCTATGTACGTGAATTTCTGATCCTAGCACGTACATGGTTCGCATTCGGTTTGTCTTATAAAACCGGGTGTGACACCAACACACCATTGTGATCTAATTAGTTTGATAAGTGCATGAGTACAAGTTCATAAGAATCAAATTGAGGTATTTGATGCAACAATTGGCTTAAATCAAGGCTTGGAAGGACATTATTTGGATTAAATGAACTTTAAGGTGTTCATAAGTTTTGATAAGTTCTAAATGCCCTTAAGAACCTATTTGAGCACCTTAGAGAGTTTAGAAGTTTAGATTTGGAAAAGGTGTATTTGGAGCCAAGTTTGAGCCAAAATAGGAAACTAAGTAGGATGAAGCAAAGAAGTGAAAAACTATGACTTAGACTAGTTTGAGACTTTAGATAAGTTTGTCTAAGTTATAGAAATGCTCTAAAAGACATCCAAATTAAATTGAAGAAGAAAGCCCAAAAGGACTTAACTCCAGCGGGTCTACGGTGCACCGGACCAGTCCGGTGCTACACCAGACCAAGTTCATAGTGAAGCCATACTCTAGATTTGTGACTTGGTGCACCAGACCAATTTGATGGTGCATTAGACCACTTACATAGAGAGAACTTCTATAAGGCTTCGGTGGCCTGGTGCATCAGACCAGTCCGGGGGTGTGAAAGTGCATTCATCCCTTTTGTGAGTTTTGGTGATTTGGATGACAACACATTTAAAGGACTAACAAGTTTGCTAAGTGTTGAACAGGAAATTCAGTATGATGAACATACTTGAATAGTGTATAATGACAGTGAACAAAGGTTCAACACAAGGTTAAATAACCAGTGAGACAATGCAAATGGATATAATATGATCTTGAAAGGGAAATAGGGTCAAACCTTTTCCTATATGAATTTTGGTGGTTGAATTGCCCAACACAAATTATTGGACTAACTAGTTTGTTCTAGATTATGAGTTCTACAGGTGCCAAAGGTTCACAACAAACCAATACAAAGTCAAAAGAAAGGGTTCAAAACAAAGGAGCAAAGTATACCGAAGGCAGCCCTGGTCTGGCGCATCGGACTGTCCAGTGCACCAGGGAGATCGACTCTAAACTTGCTAGCTTCGGGAATTTGGGAGGCCGCTCCGCTATAATTCACCGGACTGTCCGGTGTGCCAGCGGAGCAACGGCTACTTCGCGCCAACGGTCGTCTGCAGAGAACATTAAATGTGCTATAGTGCGTGCCTACGTGCACAGAAGTCAGAGCAGGTGCCAGAAGGCGCACCGGACAGTCTACAGGACTTGTCCGGTGTACCATCGGACTGTCCGATGGCCCCAATTGTCAGAGCTCCAACAGTCGGAACCCAACGGCCTGGTGACGTGGCTGGCGCACCGGACAGTGTCCGGTGGCGCACCGGACTGTCCGGTGCGCCATACGACAGAAGCCTTCACCAACGACCATATTGGTGGTTGGGGCTATAAATACCCCCCAACCACCACTCTTCAAGGCATCCAAGCATTCACTACATCTCATTCAATACAAGAGCAATACACAACACTCCAAGACACAAATCAAAGCCTCCGATCAAATCAAAGTCCCCAATTCAACTCTAGTTTTTAGGACTTGTGAGGAGATCAACTTGTGTTCTTTTGTTGCTCTTGTTGCTTGGTTGGCTTTCTTCTTTCTCTCATTCTTACACTCAAAACCTTGTAAGCGAAGCAAGAGACACCAATTGTGTGGTGGTCCTTCCCGGGAAATCAAGGAAGGAAGCTCACTCGGTCTAAGTGACCGTTTGAGAGAGGGAAAGGGTTGAAAGAGACCCGATCTTTGTGACCACCTCAATGGGGACTAGGTTTGCAAGAACCGAACCTCGGTAAAACAAATCACCCCGTCTCACTCTTCATTTGCTTGTGATTTGTTTTTGCCCTCTCTTTCGGACTCGATTATATTTCTAATGCTAACCCCGGCTTGTAGTTGTGCTTAAGTTTATAATTTTCAGATTCCGCCTATTCACCCCCCCTCTAGGCGACTTTCAATTGGTATCAGAGCCCGGTGCTTCATTAGAGCCTAACCGCTCGAAGTGATGTTGGAAGAACACGCCAAGAAGGAGATGGTGACCGGCGAGAAGCCCGCCACAAGCCACGGGAAGGCTCCATCGGGAGAGTCCCGCAACAAGAAGAAGGAGGAATCACCTCCTCACAAGTCGCATCGGAGTGGCGAAAAGAAAAAGAAGATGAAGAAGGTGGTCTACTACGAGACTGACTCTTCGTCGCCATCCACCTCTGGCTCCGACGCGTCATCCGTAACTTCTAAGCGCCATGAGCGCAAGAAGTTTAGTAAGATCCTCCTTTGTTATCCTCGCATTTCAAAACGTACTCCTTTACTTTCCGTCCCATTAGGCAAACCACCTATGTTTGATGGTGAAGATTATAACATGTGGAGTGATAAAATGAGGCACCATCTAACCTCACTCCACACTAGCATTTGGGATGTTGTTGAGATTGGAGTACAGGTTCCATCGCCGGGGGATGAAGACTATGACTTGGACGAAGTTGCCCAAATCCGTCACTTCAACTCACAAGCCACCACTATACTCCTCGCCTCTCTAAGTCGAGAGGAGTATAACAAGGTGCAAGGGTTCAAGAGCGCCAAGGAGATTTGGGATGTGCTCAAAACGGCGCACGAAGGAGACGAGGTGACCAAGATCACCAAGAGGGAGACGATCGAGGGGGAGCTTGGTCGTTTCATGCTCAACCAAGGAGAAGACACGCAAGCCATGTACAACCGGCTAAAAACCTTGGTGAACCAAGTGCGCAACCTCGGGAGCACCAAGTGGGATGACCATGAGATGGTCAAGGTTATTCTTAGATCACTCGTATTTCTTAACCCTACTCAAGTTCAATTAATTCGTGGTGATCCAAGATATAAACTAATGTCTCCCGAGGAAGTAATAGGCAAATTTGTGAGCTTTGAATTGATGATCAAAGGCTCCAAGAAGATCATCGAGCAAGGCGCCTCCTCCTCCATACCCGAAGCACAACCCGTTGCATTCAACGCAACGGAGGAGAAGAAATAAGACTCTACACCGAGTAGGGTCCCCATCGACGCCTCCAAGCTCGATAATGAGGAGATGGCGCTCATAATCAAGAGCTTCCGCCAAATCCTCAAGCAAAGGAGGGGAAAAGATTACAAGCCCCGTTCCAAGAAGGTTTACTACAAATGTGGTAAGCCCGATCATTTTATCGCTAAATGTCCATTGTCTAGTGATAGTGACAGGGATAACGACAAGAAGGGAAAGAAGGAGAAGAAGAGGTATTACAAGAAGAAGGGCGGCGATGCCCATGTTTGCCGAGAGTGGGACTCCGACGAGAGCTCCACCGACTCCTCTGACGACGAGGACGCCGCCAACATCGCCGTCAACAAAGGACTTCTCTTCCCCAACGTCGGCCACAAATGCCTCATGGCAAAGGACGGCAAGAAGAAGAAGGTAAAATCAAGATCCTCCACTAAATATGCAACCTCTAGTGATGAGGATAATTCTAGTGAGGAGGAGGATAGCTTGCTTACTCTTTTTGCCAATCTTAACATGTAACAAAATGAGAAATTAAATGAATTGATTAGTGCCATTCATGAGAAGGATGAACTCTTGGACAGCCAAGAGGACTTCCTTATCAAAGAAAACAAAAAGCATGTTAAGACAAAAAATGCTTATGCTCAGGAGGTAGAGAAAAATGAAAAATTAACTAGTGAGCTAAGTACTTGCCATGACACTATCTCCAACCTTAGAATTGAGAATGCCAATTTGATTGTGTCGGTGTTTCGAAACCCGGGGGTCCCTGGACCGACGAGTGAATCGTCGCCGCGTGCCCCAGCCCAGATGGGTCGACGCGAGGCGGAACGCGAAGGGGGGAAAGGATGCAGCCGGAGGGAGGCAGGCGTGAGAGAGTGGATCCTGCGGCCTTCGTGTTAGCCTCGCGCCTGAGTCGGGTGCGCTTGCAGTAGGGGGATACAAGCGTCCACGCGGGAGTGGGAGCGAGCGACCTTGCGCGAGCACCGTCCCGTCCTTCTCCGCGCGGGCCAACCAACCCTCTGTAAGAGGGCCCTGGTCCTCCCTTTTATAGGCGTAAGGAGAGGATCCAGGTGTACAATGGGGAGTGTAGCAATGTGCTAACGTGTCTAGCGGTGGAGAGCTAGCGCCCTAAGTACATGCCATCGTGGCAGCCGGAGAGGTCTTGGCACTAGGCCTGGGCATAAAAACCGAAAACCGAACACCGAAACCGAAAAAAACCGGAACCGAAACCGAAAAAAACCGGAACCGATCAAACCGTTATATTTTTCGGTTACCATTCTTCAGAAACCGAAATTTAGTTCGGTTTTCGGTTTTTAGTTCGGTTTAAACCGAAAAACCGAACTGTTAGCCCATCAGCCTATAATCCCATTTCAGCCCAAGTCTTCAGAAACGCGGCTTGCTGTCTTGGGCCTTCTCCGGCTCTCAGCCCCTCACGCTGCCTGGGCCCAGGTGCAGGCACCCTTGCTCAATCCCGTCGGCATGCAGAATAGCAATTCAGAATTCCTTGTATTATTCTATGTAGGCATGCAGCACTGGCAATCGGTCAGTAGCAATAGCACTGGCATAGCAAATTAGCAATAGCAGGCGATCAGGCCTTGGAGTCGTCCGAGTGCTGGGATGGAAGCCGTGTAGGCGTGTACTATGCAGCACATAGCTATTTGTTTTTTTCGGACTACACAGCCAGCTAGCCGGCGGACAGGGTACTGAAAGTCTGAAACACACCACAGCCTAGTTCGGTTTTTTCGGTTAAACCGAAAACCGAACCGAACTATACGGTTAACCGGAGGTCCGGTTTTTCCTTTTCTAAAGATAATTTCGGTTGGCATTTTTCAAAAACCGAACTTTAAAAAAAACCGAAAAACCGAACCGAAAAATTTCGGTTAACCGAGTGCCCAGTCCTACTTGGCACCCAGTTCGCGTGGTGTCGTGGCTATCGGAGGAGTGCTGGAGCCTGGCGGGAGGACAACTGTTGGGGCTGTCGAGTCCTTGCTGACGTCCTCTTGCTTCCGTAAGGGGGCTGAGAGCCACCGTCGTCACAGGGCATGCGGGGCGCCATCATTACTCGCATGGTGGAGCGAGCCAGATGGGACGCCGATCTGGTTCCCCGTAGCCCGAGTCAGCTCGGGGTAGGGTAATGATGGCGCTTCCTGTTGACGTGGTCGGTCCATGCCCTAGGCTGGGCGAGGTGGAGGCTCCTCCGAGGTCGAGGTCGAGGTCGAGCCCCTGGGTCGGGCGAGGCGGAGTTCGTCGTCTTCCGGGGCTGAGCCCATGTCCGAGCCCTGGGGTCGGGCGAGGCGGAGTTCGTCGTCTTCCGGGGCTGAGCCCAAGTCCGAGCCCTGGGTCGGGCGGAGCAGAGTTTGCCGTCTTCCGGGGCTAAGCCCGAGTCCGAGCCCTGGGTCGGGCGGAGCGGAGTTCGCCGTCTTCCGGGGCTGAGCCCGAGTCTGAGCCCTGGGTCGGGCGGAGCGGAGTTCGCCGTCTTCCGGGGCTGAGCTCGAGTCCGAGCCCTGGGTCGGGTGGAGTGGAGTTCGCCGTCTTCCGGGGCTGAGCCCGAGTCCGAGCCCTGGGTCGGGTGAGGCGGAGTTTCCTAAGACGCCCGAGGCCGGCCTTGGCTGCTGTCAGCCTCACTCTGTCGGGTGGCTCAGCAGTCGGAGTGGCGCAGGCGGCGCTGTCCTCTTGTCAGTCCGGTCAGTAGAGCGGCGAAGTGACTGCGGTTACTTCGGCGCTGTCGACTGGTGGGCGTGCGTCAGGATAAAGGTGTCAGGCCACCTTTGCATTAAATGCCCCTGCGATTTGGTCGGTCGGCGTGGCGATATGGCCAAGGTTGCTTCTCGGTGAAGACTGGGCCTCGGGCGAGCTGACAGTGTGCCCGTTGCTGGAGGGGGGTCCTCGGGCGAGACGTAGGTTCTCCGGGGTCGGCTTCCCTTGCCCGAGGCTAGGCTCGGGCGAGGCACGATCGTGTCCCTTGAATGGACTGATCCTTGATTTAATCGCACCCATCAGGCCTTTGCAGCTTTGTGCTGATGGGGGTTACCAGCTGAGATTTAGGGGTCTTGAGGGTACCCCTAATTATGGTCCCCGACAGTAGCCCCCGAGCCTCCAAGGGAGTACTAATACTCACTTGGAGGCTTTTGCCGCACTTTTTTGCAAGGGGACCAGCCTTTTTCGGTTGCATTCTGTTCCGGTGGGTGCGCGCGAGCGCACCCGCCGGGTGTAGCCCCCGAGGCCTCGGAGGAGTAGTTTTACTCCTTCGAGGTCTTAGTGCGTTTCGCAACACTTCGGCTGGTCTAGTTGTTCCCTCATGCAAGCTGGCCGTTGTCGGTGTTTAGGGTCCGACCGCACACCCGGGGTTGCCCCTCAAGGTGTTTTAGGAGTAGGAAGGTGTCAACAACTGTAGCAGAATGGTTCGTGCCGATCGCACGAGGGACGGTGGACAAGATTTACAGGTTCGGGCCGCTTAGTGATGCGTAACACCCTACGTCCTGATGAGTATGCTTGGTGGATATGGTTACAAGAGAGCTCTCTGGATCGAGAATACAGAGAGTTGATGTGGGTGGCTAAAGAATGGGTCGATCGTTCTGAAGGGGTGCCCCCTAGGCCTTATATACTCGACCGTGGGGCAGTACACATGGATAAGATAACAACAAGTGGCTAAAAGATAGTGAACCTCTTGAAATTATCCTTTACGTAACCCTCGCCGACTTATCCTCACGTGGCTTCGTTGCATGGAGGCTCCAGCGCGGGAAAGTCGGATCTCCGTTGCGGTCACTTGCTCGACGCTGTGGGCCGTCCGGGTTTGCACCAATCCGGCCTCATGTCGTTCTGCGTTGCTGGTTGTTTCTCCCCAGGCTCACGAAAGAATAACCTTACGATTTATTGGGCCCTTGGGCCCTTCGTGAGGTCCTTTACTCTTTTAGTGGACCCGGGGGATATCTATCCCCCACAAGCCCCCGATCTTTGGGTTAATTTAGAGGTAATCAACCCGAAGATCCCCGGTCCAGCTTGCAGGTGATTTGAAGAAAGACAGCTTCCTGTTGTTCTCTCCTGCTTCGATCACTTGTTGACCAAAACTTAGTTTCGTGCCTGTGCCTTAGAGATCGGCATTCCTATTCGTAGGATTCTGAACTTCATTGGGTGCACCGGAGGTGCACCCAATGGGTGTAGCCCCCGAGCTTCGAGTAGATTTTAGAAAATAATCTACTCGAAGGTCTTCAGTAGAGATTATTTCCATTTGTGTTCCTTCACTTCGGTTGAAGATTGGCTTTTTAATCTTGTCCCATGCTCTTAGAAATCAGCATGATCTCGGCTTAGAATAATAATCCATGGGGTGCACCGAAGGTGCACCCAATGGGTGTAGCCCCCGACCTTCAAGTGGATTTCTTGAGAATAATTCGCTTGAAGGTCTTCTTTTTATGTCCTTTTGCTGAAGATTACTCTTTCTACTTATAAAAAAGTCGGCATGATGTCATCCGTGCTATGTCATCGATATTATGCTTCAGAGGTCAGCATGTGTTTTGTCTTTTGCAGCCGAATTTGCAATCCTTCCATATCTTGCTAGGTAGCGTAGTTTATTTGCTCTGCAACTGATTGGACATTCGATGGACGTTCTCTGTCTAGTCTTCAAGTCATGTCTGTCGACCATATTTTGCACTCTGCTGGCTATACTTGGCTTCCCTCTAACTCTTGTTGATATCTTATTTTTGTCTTGAGGCATTCACTGCATGCTCTGCACAGATGTGACCATTTTGAAAAATATACTGACAATTCCTGGGCATCCCCCCCAATGGGTGTGGGCAAGGGACGGCTTGGTACGCTGAGTGTTTTAACCGGTTGCTTCTGAGTTGTAATGTGATGGGACGGCGAGTGTAATCATATCCTTTGCGCTGTTGACTGGAGTCCCAATGGGTGTAGTGCTGCATGAAACGACGTCAGCCGCCTGACGTGTCTTCGGACGGGTGGAAGTGCATATTGAATGCTTTGCGACTGTTCAGTGACCGCGGTTGGAGGTGAGCGGTTGCCTTTCTCTTCTATAAATAACGCTGTTGCCCCTCTGGTATCTTCACATCTCTTCGCTATTCCTTACTGCTTCCTTCTCTTCTTTCCCGCTTGCTTCCACCATGGGAAAAAACAACAAGCGCAAGCGCGAGCCGACTCCTCCATCGGAGGACTTCGGCGACTCGGAGTACTCGGAGGAGGAGTTCTCCTCCGAGTCCGAGGGGTCTCCGGCTCCCGTCTCTCCCCCGGCGTCGTCCGATGACTCGGACGACTCCCAGGGGATAGCCGCGGAGGTCTGGACGTACATCCGGGCCGTCGAGCGCTCCGGGCTCGAGGGCTCGGATGAGTCTGAGTACTCCTCGGATGAGGAGGACTCGGACGGCGGCGGCGAGGGCGAGGACGACGACGACGACAACGACGACGACGACGACGATGACGACGACGGCAGCGGCAGTGGCGGGGGCGGCGGCAACGGCAGCAGCAAGGGCAGCACCAAGGACGGCAGCAGCAGGGGCAGCACCAGGAGCAGCGGCAGCAGGGGCAGCACCAGGGGCGGCGGCAGCGGCAGGGCCAGTGGCTAGATGCCACTGGTCTTTTTAGATATTATTATAGATTAGAAATAGTATAGTGAAATAATGTAGTAGTATTAGTAATGTAGAGTAGTATAGTGTAGCGTAGTAGTAGTAGTAGCAGTAGGGGAGTATCAACTCATAATGAGTTGATTTGTAAGTATTGCCACTTCCCTTAATGAAGAATGAATTTGGTTTCCTCTTGATGACTCGTTTTGTTTGATTATAAATCTGATTCTTTTGAGACCATAGACGAACAGCTTGATCATTATACTGACGCTTCCAGAAGTAGCCGCCGAGCAATATTGCAGTCTGTATCAACGTTTTTAGAAGTAATGCCGAGCGATTGAAGGTCAACGTTGGCATTTTAGAAGTAATGCCGAACGATTGAACTCGAGATCAGCGTTTTAGAGGCAACGCCGAGTGACTGAGTAGTGACGTCGGCATTTTAGAGGCAACACCGAGTTATTGAACTCGAGATTAGCATTTTAGAGGCAACGCCGAGTGATTAAAGGTCGTTGTCAGCATTTTGGAAGTAATGCCGAGCGATTGAACTCGAGATCAGCGTTTTAGAGGCAACGCCGAGTGACTGAGTAGTGATGTCGGCATTTTAGAGGCAACACCGAGTTATTGAACTCGAGATCAGCGTTTTAGAGGCAACGCCGAGTGATTAAAGGTCGTTGTCAGCATTTTGGAAGTAATGTCGAGCGATTGAGCTCGAGATCTTCGTTTTAGAGGCAACGCCGAGTGGCTGAGTAGTGACGTCGGCATTTTAGAGGCAACGCCGAGTCATTGAACTCGAGATCAGCGTTTTAGAGGCAACGCCGAGTGATTGAAGGTCAACGTTGGCATTTTAGAAGTAATGCCGAACGATTGAACTCGAGATCAGCGTTTTAGAGGCAACGCCGAGTGACTGAGTAGTGACGTCGGCATTTTAGAGGCAACGCCGAGTTATTTTGAGGATTAACACCCGAGTGAGGAGATGGCCCACCAGTTTTTTGGAAATAACTGCCGAATGACCACGTGGCATGCTGGGATTTCGGAAATAACTGCCGGGTGATGACTGGGCACTTTTTGAAACGGTATCTGGTCCGAGAATATCCCATAAGAGCTGCACTTTTAGCCGCCTTTGCTTTCCGCGCCCTAGTTCTTGCATTCCTGCTTCCAAATCCTCTCTGCGCTCGCCTCCAATCTGCTCACTGGTAGAATCGAGATGGCTCCCAAGAGGTTCGCAAGCTCGTCCGCTGTGGTGATTCCTCCAATCGATCCCAACAGCCAGTTGCCTTTTGCAGGTAACCACATGTCTATCATCTCCGAAGCCGAACTCCTCCACCTCGTGTCCATCGGGGTTCTTCCTCCACGGGAACTCTGTTCTTGGCGGATTTGCCACGGGACTACGGTCCCGACAGAAGATACACACGAGTCCGTGGTTTACGCTCCTTTTCTTCTCCGCGGCCTTGGCCTTCCTATTTCTCCCTTTTTCCGTGGTCTCCTTGATTTCTACCACATCAACCTAACCCATCTGAACCCTAACTCAATTCTGCAAATTTCCATCTTCGTCCACTTATGTGAAGCCTTTCTTGGCGTACTGCCGCATTTTGGCTTGTGGAAATACCTGTATCACTGTCGCCCTGGGATGGCCGGGGGACAACATCAGTTGGTCGGAGGTGCCAGTTTGGAGATGCGCCGGGGACGGAAGACTGAATATCTTGAGATTCCCCTTAAGGACAGCATTAAGGGATGGCGCCTGGAGTGGTTTATAGTTGATAACTATGGAAATTCTCTCCCCCCCGGTCGGGAAGACAGCCAGACGTTCGCACCCCAAGCTGGACCGAGTCGCCCACAGACGAGGAGGTAGCCAAAGCCAGTGTGCTGCTAGCTGAAGTTGGACTGTTGAAAGAGAGAGGTTTAACTGCTGAAGCTGTAGTTGCTGACTTTGTTTTCAAAAACATTCAACCACTGAAAGATAGGGTCCACCCGGCTTATCTGTATCAAGGGTTAGCCGACTCAACTCGAGTTATCAACAAGAGAATCCCTTCTGCAGATTTGGTGAGCCAACTGGAGATGATTCTCAGGGGCAAAGTATCCAATGTTGGTGCTCCGGTGTCGTACTCGGCCTGGAATCTGCCTCCTGCCAAGGCCTTCACTCTTTTCGTGTCAAATCCACCTGCGACTGATGGCAATTTGGGCCTTAGAACGCGGCCCTCTGATGAAGAAGTCAATGCTTTGGTTGCCTCACTTGGGAAAATTCCTGATGATGAACGACAAGTCCATTTCGAGGTGCCTTTGGATCCTAATGATGCGGAAATGAATGCCATGCTTGATATGTTGGCTGAAGATTCTTCTGACGCTACTCCTGCTGAGACATTGGCAGTGGCACCTCTCCCAGAGGTCGGTATAACCTTGGATGTTCAGAGACCTGTCCGTGCTCGCTCGAGGCGTCCCTGCCGAACCAATCAAACTGATCTTTCTGTTGATGAGCAAAAAAAGAAAAAGAGACGTATTCGGCGAGTATCTAGTTTGGATCAGGGTGCTGGTCCCTCGGTTCCTGCCGATGAGGAGGTTCCTGTGCCTGAATTTACTGATGCTGATCCCAATGGGTGTGGTATGTCTGTTGCTGATCCCAATGGGTGTACTCCATCCGTCGTTGATCCCAATGGGGGTGTTGCCAGTATTGCTGATGAAGACGACGGAGAGGAAGAGAATGAGGTCCCTCTGACTCGGAAGAACAGTCGGCAATTCCTCGTCAGTGGGGAAAGTAGTGGAGTTCCTTCTCCTGCTTTATCTGCCCTTGTTGGTCTGCAAAACATATCCCTGGCCGACTTTGATCGAACTCTCGAGGATATGGTCCCAGAGGACTTGTTATCAGGGCCAGTGGATGATGATGTAACGGAAGCTTGTGGTGCCGTGCCGGACGCTGGGTTGAGGTCATCCCGTGCCTCGTCAACCTTAGAGCGCGATCTCGAGGGTCGGGATGCTAACTTGGATTGTCCTGATTCCATGGAAGTAGCCGAGGGCCCATCAACCTTAGAGGTGGTTACTGCTGAAAGTTTGGACCTCAAGAATGGTGTTGACACATGTCCAGCCCCCGAGGGTGTCGTCGGGGATGACTTAGCTCGGGCGAAGAGTGCGAGCTACTGCCCAGCCCCCGAGGGTGCTGCCGGGGATAATCCAGCTCAAGTGGGCAGTGCCAACTATGGCCCAGTCCCCGAGGGTGCCCAAACAGGGTCTCCTTCCGGCACTTCCATGGACGTTCACGCAGGGTCACCTCCACACTCTGGCTGCATGGTGGTGGCCCAAACTTTGGACCGGGGCGTCGCTTTGGAGGGCAGCGTCCCCGCTGATCGGGTATCCGGCTCTGTTGAAGGCGCTGAACTAATTCCCACTGTTCCGTTGCAAGCTGCTTCGGGTGATGACCTTGCGCCTGGTTATCATCTGATTTCTCCTGACTTGGGGATTCCTTCGTTCTTCTCCAACCTCCAGGTACTGTGCTGTTTCTTAGCTTGATTTTTACATTGCATGAACTTTTGCCATTATGCTCATCTGTTCTTCTCATCAGGTTTTGGTGGATGGGATGACCAGCCAGCTGAGATTGCAGGGTGCTCCTGTCCCAGAAGTGGCTTCGTCTCTTTTGTGTTGGAATCCAGTGTCACTTCATCGTCGTGTATCCGAGTTGGAGGCGACTAACGCTGGTTAGTGCCCTTTTTTCTTTTCTTCGCGCTTGTTGTGGACTGTTTTACCTTCTGACCTCGTTTTGTTTGGTTATCTTTTGCTAGGAATGACTCGTCAGATTGCAATTCTTGAGGAAAAACATTCTCAGGATCAGGCTGAACTGTCTCAGCGATGCACTGATCTTGAAGAAAAGTACTCTCAAGGTCAGATTGAGCTGAGTCAGGTCTCTGCCGCCTTAGATGATGCCAATGCGTTAAGTTCTTCCCTGCATGATCAGCTCGACTCTGAAAAGGTGATATACGAAACTGCGCTTTCGCCTTGCTGTGCTCTTATTATTTGCCTGGTTTTCTGAAGGAACTGACTTGTGCTTGCAGGAAGAAAAACGTATCCTCGCCGCTTCTCGTGACAATCTTGATAGGTTGTATCGTGATTCTAGCAACTCGCTGACCATCCTGGAGAGGAGTCATCGCTTTTCCATGGAGGAGTTAGACAATCTTCGCTATAAGCTGCAGGAGTCCTTGGATGATGTGATTCGCCTTAGGGAGTTGATATCGGCTAAAGACGTTGTCATCAAGAATCTGCGTGCTTCCAAGAAATCTGTTACCCAGGAGCTAGAGGCTGCCCAGTTGGCTATCAAGGTCGCTGAAGAGACTTCCAGTACTCTGAGAGCCCAGCGCGATAGGGCCATGGATAAGGCCATTCGAGCGGGACGAATCTTGATGAGGAGACCTGGCGTAGTCGTTCCTGAAGATATAAGGGCTGACGTGAACGCTGCCCCTGATTCCTCGAGTCGTCCTTCTTCGTCAATTGCTCCTGGAAAAGACATTGCAAAATAGAGAAAACATTTCGCGTGCTCCAAGCGCGCAGCTTGCATGATTGAATATTTGTTAGAGGACACCGGTTTATTTGAATAACATAGTTACTCTCTCATTGTATCAGAATTTTTTAGTTAATGAGTTTGGTAGTAATGACGCATGATGACTATGAATTTTGTTTGTGGGATATGGAAATCATCCCCTGAATTATATAGGCGCGAGCATGTTGCATTGGTCTTAAGTTGCCGTCAACTTAAGTTGATTGCTCCGTTAGCAGGGCATAGTGGTCACCCCGAGTTAAGTAAGCGTGAGCATGTTGCACCGCCTTAAGTCGTTGCCGACTGAAGTCGATTGCTCCGTTAGCAGGGCATAGTGGTCACCCCGAGTTAAGTACGCGTGAGCATGTTGCACCGCCTTAAGTCGTTGCCAACTTAAGCCGATTGCTCCGTTAGCAGGGCATAGTGGTCACCCCGAGTTAAGTAAGCGTGAGCATGTTGCACCGCCTTAAGTCGTTGCCAACTTAAGCCGATTGCTCCGTTAGCAGGGCATAGTGGTCACCCCGAGTTAAGTAAGCGTGAGCATGTTGCACCGCCTTAAGTCGTTGCCGACTTAAGCCGATTGCTCCGTTAGCAGGGCATAGTGGTCACCCCGAGTTAAGTAAGCATGCGAGTCAATCGTAAATAAATTGAGTATCCTTGAGACCTTTTCTTTATTGATGACATATTTCCATTTTACAGAGTACATCACCGTTATCCCAGCAGTTTTGAGGTACGGCTAAGGATAAAACTTTCTCAGGTGTTCTATGTTCCAGGAGTTCCCAACTTCTGTGCCATCCATCTGAGTGAGGCGATATGATCCGGGCCGAGTGACTTCTGCTACTACGAAGGGTCCTTCCCATAAGGGTGATAACTTGTGTCGTCCTTCTCCCGTTAGAATTCGGCGAAGGACGAGCTCCCCTACTGAGAAGAATCGTTGCCGCACAGCCTTGTCGTGATAGCGCCTTAGAGTCTGCTGGTATCTTGCTGATTGGATTACTGCGTTTAACCGTTCTTCCTCGAGTACGTCTATGTCCTCCAGCCTGGTGGTCTCAGCTTCTGCCATACTTTCAAAGATCAGCCTTGGCGCCCCAAACTTGAGATCAGCGGGCAGCACTGCCTCTGACCCATAGACCATGAAGAAAGGAGTGTTTCCATGCAAAGCTCGGCTAGGTTGGGTTCTTAGGCTCCAAACAACATAGGGTAATTCCCTTATCCACTTTCCTGCGAATTTTTCGTTCTTATCGAAAATCTTTTTCCTGAGTGCATCCAATATCATCCCGTTGGCTCGCTCAACTTGCCCGTTGGCTCTTGGATGGGCTACAGATGCATACTTGATCTGAATGCTCTTTTGCTCGCAGAAGTCAAAGAATTCTGAACTCGTGAAGTTGGATCCTAAATCAGTTATGATGCTGTTTGGTATTCCGAATCTGAATATTATGTCTTGTATGAATTCCACGGCCTTAGCAGAGGTTAAGGAGGCAATGGGCTTGAATTCTATCCATTTAGTGAACTTGTCAATTGCTACCAATACGTGAGTGTATCCCCCTTGAGCTTTCTTGAAAGGTCCAATCATATCCAGTCCCCAGCATGCGAAAGGCCAAGTTACTGGTATGGTCTGCAGTTGCTGTGCTGGCATGTGTTGTTGCTTTGACAAGTACTGGCAGGCCTCGCACCTTTGAACTAACTCAGCTGCATCGTTCTTTACTGTTGGCCAATAGAATCCTGACCTGAAGACCTTCCCGACCAGTGTTCTGGAGGCTGCATGTATTCCACATTGTCCAGCGTGGACCTCTTCTAGGAGTTGCCTTCCAGTAGATGGGAGGATGCATTTCATGAAGACACCTGATGCACCCCTTCTGTATAATGTCTCTCCAATAAGGGTATAGTGAGCCGACTGTCTGGCAATGCGCTCTGCTGAATTCTTGTCGTCTGGTTCTTCTTCATTCTTTATGTACTTAATGATTGGCCTTCTCCAGTCATCGGGATCTGACTCGGATTGATCTATGATGTTGCACTCTTCTATTTGATCCATTGAGATACTTGGCTGCAGAATTTCTTGCACAAAAACCCCGGGTGGGACCTGAGATCGACTGGACCCTAGCTTGGACAGTACATCAGCTGCCGTGTTCCGATCTCTTTCCACATGATGAAATTCTAGGCCCTCGAATTTATCTTCCAGCTTTCGGACGGCAGTGCAGTATCTTCCCATCGAATCGTTTGAGCAATCCCACTCCTTATTTATCTGGCTGATGACTACCAGAGAATCCCCGTATACCATTAATCTTTTGACGCCCAATGATATGGCAATGTTCAATCCATGGATCAAAGCTTCATATTCGGCTGCATTGTTGGAGGCCGGGAATAGCAACTGGAGGGCATACTTGAGGTGTTCGCCTCCAGGTGCAGTGAAGAGAATCCCCGCTCCTGCTCCCTGCAGTTTTAGTGAGCCATCAAAATACATTCGCCATACTTCTGCAGTCTCCGGGTTGTCTGGTACTTGTTGTTCAGTCCACTCCGATACGAAATCAACCAGTGCTTGAGTTTTGATGGCGGTGCGAGGTCGGAACTCGATGTCATGAGATCCCAGCTCGCAGGCCCACTTGGCTATTCGACCGATGGCTTCCTTGTTGTGAAGAATATCCCCTATTGGAAAACTTGTGACTACTATGACTTTGTGGTCGTCAAAGTAGTGACACAGCTTGCGGGCAGTTAGAAGTACTGCATACAATAGTTTCTGAACTTGAGGATACTTTTTCTTTGAGGGGCCGAGGACTTCACTAATGAAGTAGACAGGATGTTGTATTGGGTAGGCATGCCCTTCTTCTACTCGCTCGACTACCAACGCAGTGCTTACCACGTGAGTCGTGCAAGAGATGTACAATAGCAAATCTTCAGCTGGTTGAGTTGACGTAGCTCGCCGAGGTGGTTTCAGTACTGGTGGTGTTGTCAAGAATTTTTTCAGAGCATCCAGAGCTTCTTGTGCTTCTAAAGTCCACTGGAATTTATCCACCTTCTTGAGTAACTTATAAAATGGCAGACCTTTTTCTCCCAGCCGGGATATAAATCTGCTTAAAGCTGCCATGCATCCCGTAAGTCGCTGAACCTTCTTCTGCGATCGAGGTGCTTCCATCTTCATGATAGCTTCAATCTTATCCGGATTAGCCTCAATTCCCCGGTGGCTGACAATAAATCCGAGCAACTTTCCGGCTGGTACCCCAAAAACACATTTTTCGGGATTAAGCTTCCATCTATACCGCCTCAGGCTGTTGAAAACCAGTTGCAAATCTTCGATGAAGTCTTTTGAGTCCTGTGTTTTGATCACCACATCATCCACATAAGCCTCCACACGCTTGCCCCAGTGATCGGCTAAGCATGTTTGAATAGCTCTCTGGTAAGTCGCTCCAGCGTTTTTGAGGCCAAACGGCATGGAGGTATAACAGAAAGCGCCAAATGGAGTAATGAATGCCGTTTTTTCTTCATCTTCCTTCGCCAGACTAATCTGATGATATCCAGAATAACAATCCAGGAAAGACAGCATAGAACATCCAGCGGTGGAGTCCACCACCTGATCTATCCTCGGGAGCCCGAAAGGATCCTTCGGACAGTGTTTGTTGAGATCAGTATAATCAACACACATGCGCCAGTCCACTTTATTCTTTTTGAGTACAAGAACAGGATTGGCTAACCACTCGGGATGTAATACTTCTCTAATGAATCCAGCCGCGACCAAGCGAGCTAACTCGGCGCGAATGGCTTCCCTCTTATCAGGCGTGAAACGACGTAATTTCTGTCGAATCGGCCTCGCCTGGGGAAAAACCTTCAGTTTGTGCTCGGCCAGTTCTCTCGGGACTCCCGGCATATCCGTAGGTTGCCATGCGAATACATCTCGGTTATCTTGCAGAAACCGGACGAGCGCGCTTTCCTATTTGTCATCCAAACTGGAGCTGATGATGGCCGTCTTGCGCTCATCAGCGAATCCCAGGTTGATTCTCTTGGTTTCTTCAGTCGGCCGCATAGAGGTCGCGGTCTGAGCTTCATTCGCCGGTATTGCGAGGTCCTCCTCAGGCTTAGAGTTCGCCATTGCGGAGGGAGCTGTCGATGGCTTGGCGGTGAGGGCTGCTTGAATAGCCACTCGGAAACATTCTGCGGCGCCTTGGAAGTCGGCGCGCACAGTTATGATCCCTTGCGGCCCTGGCATCTTCAGTATCATGTATGTGTAATGCGGAATGGCCATGAACTTGGCCAATCCAGGCCTCCCGATGATGGCGTTGTACCCGCAGTCGAAGTTCGCCACTTCAAACCTCAGGAACTCGGTTCTGTAGTTCTCCGGAGTTCCGAAGGTGACTGGCATGTAGATGTGGCCCAGCGGGTATTCCCCTTCCGTCGGCACGATGCCGAAGAAAGGAGTGTCCGACTCGTGGAGCTCTTTGAGATGAACTCCCAAGCCTTGGAGTGTCCGGGGGAAGGTGACGTTGATGCTGCTCCCCCCGTCCACTAACACCTTTTTCACCCGGCTCTCTCGGATCACCGGATCGACGAGAAGCGGGTACTTGCCCGGGTGGTCGAAGTTGAGCCATTGATCCGCCCGAGTGAAGGTGATCGGGTGCTCCGACCACCGGTATGGGGCGGGACGGCCGATGGTCGCCACCAGTATCTGGCGATCATTGAGCTTTTGCTGTCTTCTGCTCTCCTGCGATCCGTGTCCGCCGAAGATGACGTTGACCTCCCTGTCAACGCGTGGAAAAGCTCCTCCTCCTCCTCCCTCCTCCTGCCGATGGGGTTGTCGTGGTTCATCTGGTCCTCCCCTCGGCGGAGGAGGAGGCAGAGGTTGGAAGGGTCGGCCGTGTCCGACGGAGTGCTTGAAGTCTCGACAGTTACGAAGAGTGTGGCGCATGTCCTTGTGGTACGGGCACTGGGCGTCGAGGATGTCGTCCAGCGTGCGTTCGCCTCCACGAGGTCCTCCTCGAGCGCGAGAGGCGGGTGGTCCGGCAGCGTGCACTTCTTCGCGTGGCCTCTTCTCCCACCACTTGTCAGGTTGCTGGTTCGTGTCGCGTCGTGGTGCTGCCGGTGCGGGCTTTGCTCCTCCGATGAGATCCTGGGCTCTCTCGTCGGCGGTGATGTAGAGGTCGGCTTCCCGGAACAGCTCCTCCGAGGTGGTCGGCGCCTTTTGTAGTATGGCTCGGACGAAAACCGAATCATTAGATCCTCGGTAGAAGTCCTCGATCACGGCCGCCTCCGTGACATCGGGGATACGATTCCTCATGGTTTGAAACCTCTTGAGGTACGACCGGAGAGTTTCGTCCCCCGGCGCTTGATAGATTTAAGGTCCCACGGCTGCGCCGGCTTGTCGGAGAGGGACTGGAAGTTGGCGATGAAGCGTCGACTGAAGTCTCCCCAGACGTCGATGCAGTGTCGGGGTAGATGCCGTAGCCATTGCAGCGCGTCTTGCCCAAGGACAATGGGTAAGTATGCGGTCATCACGTCTTCGGACGCTCCGGCAGCTCGAGTAGCGGTGGTGTAGACGGCTAGCCAACCCCATGGATCCTGCTTAGGTTCATATTTGTCAACATTGGATACCTTGAAGTTGGGAGGCCATTGGATGGCCCTAAGGCGCGGAGTAAGGGCGGACACTCCGCACGTGTCCTCCTGTCGTCGGGGTCGATGTCTGTCCTGGGGAGGGGAGTTGTGATTGTGATTCCTCGACCGTCCCCGGGTGGTTCCGCCAGTTGAAGCCGTTGCCGACTCAGTCCTGGTAGCTTGGCTCTGAGTCGGGGCGCCATGATCCCTGTCGTATTCCTCTCGACGACGAATTTCGTTCTCATGCCGCCGTTCCCGCGAAGCATTGATGGAGCTCCGCGCGTCTCGGCGACTGTTGATGGCGTGTCGTAGATCGTTCGGCAGGTGAGCAAGCGGTAGAAGATGGTTGGCCGCCTGGGTGAACAGTCGTCGGTAGCCGTCGGCGTCAGGAGTCCGAGGAAGTCCTTCCGCTATCCGAGCCAGCACCCCTCCGACTTCGCTCGGCGTGTTCATGGCTCGGGCGAAGTCGGGGTTCAGATTGCGCCCGAAGAGTGGATTCTCTCGACGTTGCCTTGCATCCTGCTCAGCCTGTCCCTGAGCTCGTCGGCGATCACGTCGTCGGGAGTTCCTTCGCTCTCTGAAGACGCGTTCTTCCGGGGTTTCTCCTACCTCCGAGACCTCGTCTCGCGAGACAGGTTGTTCCGGATTCCGCTCTCCGGCTGCGTGATGTCGTCGAACGTTCCTGCGCCGGTTCCTCCGTCGACGGGACTCTCGCTGAGGCGGTTCCTCCCCGGGTACAGTCGGCTCGTCGTCGGAGATGGCGGGCAATTCCGCTCTTCCGATGAAGAGGACGTCGGGGTAGAACGGTGCTGCCGTCGTAGTGATCTTCTTTCGGAGAGCCGGAGGTTGCACTTCTCCGGTATTTTCGGAGTTTGTTGAGGAAGATTCCTTTTCCGGCGGATCCGCGATACGGTGCAGAATTCCTTCTTCGTCCGCTACGAATGAGATTGTTCCGAAGCAGAACATAGATCCGGGGCGTAGGGCGATCTTGCTGTAGAAGGAGATGGCCATTGAGCTAGCTTAGATTGTCGACACACCCCCTACCTGGCGCGCCAGCTGTCGGTGTTTAGGGTCCGACCGCACACCCGGGGTTGCCCCTCAAGGTGTTTTAGGAGTAGGAAGGTGTCAACAACTGTAGCAGAATGGTTCGTGCCGATCGCACGAGGGACGGTGGACAAGATTTACAGGTTCGGGCCGCTTAGTGATGCGTAACACCCTACGTCCTGATGAGTATGCTTGGTGGATATGGTTACAAGAGAGCTCTCTGGATCGATAATACAGAGAGTTGATGTGGGTGGCTAAAGAATGGGTCGATCGTTCTGAAGGGGTGCCCCCTAGGCCTTATATACTCGACCGTGGGGCAGTACACATGGATAAGATAACAACAAGTGGCTAAAAGATAGTGAACCTCTTGAAATTATCCTTTACGTAACCCTCGCCGACTTATCCTCACGTGGCTTCGTTGCATGGAGGCTCCAGCGCGGGAAAGTCGGATCTCCGTTGCGGTCACTTGCTCGACGCTGTGGGCCGTCCGGGTTTGCACCAATCCGGCCTCATGTCGTTCTGCGTTGCTGGTTGTTTCTCCCCAGGCCTACGAAAGAATAACCTTACGATTTATTGGGCCCTTGGGCCCTTCGTGAGGTCCTTTACTCTTTTAGTGGACCCGGGGGATATCTATCCCCCACAGCCGTAGCCCGAGTGCACGGTCGGGTCCCAAGTTCTTGGGCTGGTATGTTGACGCTGTCAACGGTTTGGCCGGAGCCGGGTTTGCGAGAGCAGCCCCCGTGCCTCTGCACAAGGCGAGAGGACGGTCAAGGACAGGCTCGTCTTTTTTACATACGCCCCTGTGTCGCCTTTCCGCAAGGAGGAGGGGGGGAAAGCGCCATGTTGCCCTCGGAGGGCACCGAACATGGTGTTTCCGGTGAGCTGCTGGCGGGTAATCCGAGCGGACGCCCGTGCCCCATTTGCTAGGGGTCGGCTAGAGGCCCGGAGGCACGCTCCAAAAGTACCTGCGGGTGATCTGCCGGACCCGGTCCCCTTTGACGGGGTCCGAGGGCTCGATGCCTCCCTCTGATGGGATTCTGTTACAAGATCGCTCCCGCTGGTCTCGGAAATGTCCTAGGGTACCTCGGGAGCGTAGCCTGAGCCTTGGTTATGTATCGAACGTACCCAGGGTCATCCCTCGCTCTGTGTCTGAGGCGACTGTGAACCCTTCGAGGGCCAGCCTACGAACCCCTGATCAGTAATGGGCGCGGAGCCCGAGCGGCCTGAGGCGGCCGTTGAACCCTTCGAGGGGCCGGCCATCGAACCTCTGACCAGTAGTGGGCGCAGAACCCAATCGATCTGAGGCGGCCGTTGAACCCCCCCAAGGGGCCAGCCTTCGAACCTCTGATCAGTAGGGAGGCTCGGAGCCTGTTTCCTTCACGGAGAAGGGTCCTTTTCGGGGTATCCCCCTTTCCCGGTCCCTGTTGTAAGAGAGAGAAAGAGGAAAAGGAAAAGGATACGAAGTCGAATGACGTGGCGTACCTTTTTTTGACGCGGTTATTATGGCGAAGGCGAAGCGTCGCTTGCTTCTCCCGCCTGAGGCGCCGCCTATCCCGCCGCGGAGTTAATGCGACGGGGCGAGTGGTTTGCGAGGCGGTCGTTGCACGTGTGCGCGCCGTTCGAGGAACGGATCACGGGCGCGCCGTCTTCACGCCGCGAGAGAGGGCTCCCTCGCTGCCCCTGGATGGGATGTGAGCTTGGCTGACGACGTGACCGCTGCTTCTGCCCGCCTGTGACCACCATTAGTGCCGGCCCAATTTTGACCGCATTTGACCGTCGCGCTTGGCTGGCACTGCAGGGTTGCCTCGAGTCACGGTATTGACTCCGCAGTCGAGGAGGCACGGTAGCGGCGTGAGTGGCGGTGCAGTTGCTCACACGTAGCAACCGGCGCGCCGGTTGCATGACGCGTGGGCCTGGACCTCCATGCTGGGCTCGTTGGAGTCGAAGGGGCGCGCCCACTTGGCACGGTTGCATGCCGCCTGCATGGCTGTCTGCCCTTTCACCCGCTGGTCTGGGCAAAAGGTGAGGAGTGCTTGTAACCGCCGGGTGGTTGCATGCACCGCGCGCGCGTGGCGGTTTGGCTTCTTCTCCCCTGGACCGGCTTGCATGATGTGTGGGACCCAGCCCCCACGCCGTGGGGGGAGAATCTTGGAGCGTGTTGGAGAAGACTCAACCCGCAACGGTTGAGGGCGCAAGTGGCGAGAGTCGCCTTTAAAAGGGGGGCGACCCCCTTGGAGGGCAACCATGTCTTCGCGCTCCCCTCATGCATCGTGTCTTCCCACCTTCCGAGCCCCCGGGCGGGGGACGCCCGGAACCCTTCCGTCTTGTCGTCGGAGGAGCGCAACTTCGTGGAAGTTGGTACCTTTCAGCCATCGTTCGGCTTCAAGGATTTTCATCATGTAGCCTCGCTGCATCCCCTCGCCGGTGGTCACCCAAGACGGTGACCACCAGCCTCTGGGTGGGGAGGAGCAAGCCAGGCTGCGATCTTGGTTCCGCCCTCAGCTTCAAGGATGTTCATCATCCTTGCTGGGGCGGAGGCCGGGCTGAGCCGAAGCTCTACCTCCCGCGTGGGCTCGTGGGTCAGCCTCCCCTCCAGCATTCAAGGGAGAGGGCGCTCACTGGCCCTGCGAGCGGGGCGGACTTCGACAACGCGGGGCTGGTCGACGGCGGGTGTCGCCAGCTTCAGCGTGTTGGGCTCGCCGGCTTGGCTCCCGGTGCCCCCTCCCACCGCAAGGGCGGTTGTCGCGCCGTGCGCACGGGTGGATCGCCCAAGACATCGCGCGCCGCTAGAGCGGCGTTCGTGTTCTGGGGCTGTCCTGCCTTTGCGACGGTACGGGGCCTCTGCGCGGAGGTCGGTGCCCCGCTCGTCCGGGAGGATCCGAGTGGGGATCTGCCGATGGGCTGAGGCTCCGGTCGTCGGTGCCGAGGTGGATGCGGCTCGAAAAGGCCCCGTCACCGACGGGATCACTGCCACCATCCGCACTCCGGGCCTCCGGCTCTTTGTACTTGTCCTCGCCCCTCGAGCGTCAGCGTGGGCGAGGGCAAGGTTGCAGCGGCGTCCGCCCTGAGGCCATTGTTACTGCCGTGGGGACGGAACCGGAGTTCCGTTTGTATTGGCACCTTGAGCGCCGGTGTTTTGTTCAATGCGGCTGTCGAGGCCTGAACGTGTATGTATTTTCGGCACGGAGCCGTGTTTTTTCTTCATTTCGAGCACTAAGACTCGTCTTGTCGATTATCTTTACCGCTTCACCGAGCGTGAGTTGCCTCGTGCAAAGGTGACGAGTGAGGTATCCGTATCCCGGAGGCGTAGGAGTCCCTGGCTCGGTCGGCCTTGCTATCCGAGGCCCCTCTTGCTTAGTTAAAGGAACCCCTCGGCCGCCCTTCGATGAGCCGAAGCCGGAGGTAGCGGTGTCAGCACGGACGGAGGCAGAGTTGGCTTCGAAAAGGAGGTGTGGTTGGCCAGAGCCTGGTCGGGTCGTCCACTGGCGGAACCGACACCGGGGTTGAGCTGCCGAGGCCACAAGCCAAGCTAATGTCTTTGGGGGACTGCTGGCCGAGGCCTCGGGGTGGCCGGCCGAGCCGCCTGCTCGGGCCGGATTCTTGAAGAAGACCCTGGCGGCGATGGCCCGAGCGTGGTGCTGATGACGTCCTTCAGAGTGGGGGCCCTCCGACCGCGTCGTCGTCCGAGGCTAGGTCAGACCCCACCGAAGGTGTAGTTGATGCCGAGGGTGCTGCTGCCCCCTTCGGCTGTCGACGTCCGAGCTTGCAGGATCAGGTTGTCTTGTAGTGTGTGTATGTTTTCTGCGGCCGCCGAGGCCTAAACACACCGTCGTCGTGTTGTAAAGTTGTGTTCCTTTTCCTCTTGTTTCAAGTATCTGGACTCATTTGTCGGTAACAGAATTGTTTGTGCGGGCGAGAGTTGCTTTTCACGGAAGGTGATGAGTGAGGTATCCGTATCCCGGAGGCGTAGGAATCCCTCGGCTCGGTCGGCCTTGCCGCTTACGCGCGCTCTTACTCGTCCATAGGGTTCTGTTACCGACGCAGTCGAGAAGGCCCAAAAAATCATTTCGGCAGAGGAGCTCTCGAGCATGAAGACTTGTTCGGTCTGTGGAGTCACTTATCCGAGCGCGAGTTACTTATCGCAGAAGGTGATGAGTGAGGTATCCGTATCCCGAAGGCGTAGGAGTCCCTCGGCTCGGTCAGCCTTGGCTGCTTACGTGTACTCCGTCGTTTTCAGGATCCACTTTTGAAGTAGTCGAAGAGCACGAAAGGCATTCTGGCAGAAAAGATTTTTTTCTTTTTTCGAAGAAAATTTTGACGCAGAGGGGGTTGCCCCCTTCTAGCCCCCGAGGGAGGGTCGGGCTTTGCCGAGGCAAGGCTGACCCTTCCTTGACGACCAGACTTGGTGTGTGAACGAGGTATACGAGCAACTTGAAAGCATCTTAAGGGTAGAAGCGACGTAGCTGTTGGACGTTCCAAGCTTTGCCGTAGACCTTGCCTTGACTGTTGGCCAGCTTGTATGTTCCGAGCTTCAGAACCTTGGTGATGACGAACGGCCCTTCCCAGGGAGGCGTGAGTTTGTGCCGCCCTCGGGTGTCTTGTCGCAGCCGAAGCACCAGGTCGCCCACCTGGAGGTCTCGGGACCGAACCCCTCGGGCGTGGTAGCGTCGCAGGGACTGCTGGTACCGCGCCGAGTGTAGTAAGGCCATGTCCCGAGCCTCCTCCAGCTGGTCCAGTGAGTCTTCTCGATTTGCTCGGTTGCTTTGGTCGGTGTAGGCCCTCGCCCTCGGGGAACCGTATTCTAGGTATGTGGGCAAGATGGCCTCGGCTCCATAGACTAGAAAGAATGGTATGAAGCCCGTGGCTCGGCTCGGCGTTGTCCTCAGACTCCAGACCACCGAGGGGAGTTCTTTCATCCACCGCTTGCCGAACTTGTTGAGGTCGTTGTAGATCCGAGGCTTGAGTCCTTGCAGGATCATGCCGTTGGCCCGCTCCACTTGCCCATTCGTCATGGGGTGTGCCACAGCAGCCCAGTCCACCCAGATGTGGTGATCCTCGCAGAAGTCCAGGAACTTTCTGCCGGTGAACTGGGTACCGTTGTCAGTGATGATGGAGTTCGGGACCCCAAAGCGATGGATGATGTTGGTGAAGAACGCCACCGCCTGTTTGGACCTAATGCTGTTTAGGGGTCGGACCTCGATCCACTTGGAGAATTTGTCGATGGCGACCAACAGGTGCGTGTAGCCCCCGGGTGCCTTCTGCAAGGGGCCAACGAGGTCCAGACCCCACACAGTAAACGACCGGGTGATGGGTTTGGTCTACAGAGCCTGAGCGGGCAGGTGGGTCTGCCTCGCGTAGAACTGACACCCTTCGCAGGTGCGGACAATTCTAGTAGCGTCGGCCACCACCGTCGGCCTGTAGAATCCTTGTCGGAAGGCGTTTCCAACGAGGGTTCGAGGTGCTGCGTGATGGCCGCAAGCCCCTGAGTGTATCTCTTGCAAGAGCTCCTGGCCTTCGGCGATGGAAATGCATCGCTGGAGGATGCCTGAGGGGCTGCGGTGGTAGAGCTCCTTCCCATCTCCCAGCAAGACGAAAGACTTGGCGCGCCGCGCCAACCGCCGAGCTTCGGCTAGGTCGAGGGGCAGCTCCCCTTGGTGGAGATATTGCAGGTACGGGGTCTGCCAGCTTTGATTAGGCGTGACCTCGCTCGGTTCTCCCTCGACGTGCAGTGCCTCACCCTCGGGGGCCGAGGGTACCTCGGGCTGAGCCGAGGGTACCTCGGACCGTGCCGAGGGTACCTCGGACTGGGCCGAGGGTACCTCGGACTGAGCCGAAGGTGCCTCGGGCGGAGCCGAAGGTGCCTCGGGCTCGGGCGTGTCCTCGGTCTTGACGGAGGGTCGATGCAGGTCTCGGGAGAATACGTCCGGGGGGAACTGTTGTTCGTCCCGAGGCTATTTTAGCCAGCTCGTCCGCAGTCTTGTTGTAGCATCGGGCGATGTGGTTGAGCTCGAGCCTGTAGAACTTGTCTTCCAGGCGCCGAACCTCATCGCAGTAGGCTTCCATCTTCGGGTCGCAGCAGTGGGAGTTCTTCATGACTTGGTCGATGACGAGCTACGAGTCACCGCGAGCGTCGAGGCGTCGGACCCCTAGCTCGATGGCGATTCGCAACCCATTTACCAGAGCCTCGTACTCAGCCACATTGTTGGATGCCGGGAAGTGGAGGCGTAGCACGTAGCGTAGGTGCTTCCTGAGGGGCGAGACGAAGAGGAGGCCTGCGCCGGCCCCCGTCTTCATCAGCGACCCGTCGAAAAACATGGTCCAGAGCTCTGGTTGGATCGGAGCCATCGGGAGCTAGGTGTCGGCCCATTCAGCCACGAAGTCCGCCAAGACCTAGGACTTGATGGCCTTCTGAGGGGCGAACGAGATCGTCTCGCCCATGATCTCCACCGCCCACTTCGCAATCCTTCCCGAGGCCTCTCGGGACTGGATGATCTCTCCGAGGGGGAAGGATGACACCACAGTCATCGGATGAGACTCGAAGTAGTGTCGCAACTTCCGCCGTGTTAGGATCACCGCATACAGCAGCTTCTGGATTTGCGGGTAGCGGATCTTGGTCTCGGACAGTACCTCACTGATGAAGTAGACTGGCCTCTGGATGGGCAATGCATGCCCTTCTTCTCGTCTCTCAACCGCGATCGCGGCGCTAACCACCTGGGTGGTTGCGGCGATGTAGATCAAGAGGGCTTCTCCGGCAGCGGGGGGCACCAAGATGGGCGCGTTCGTGAGGAGCGCCTTCAGGTTCCCGAGGGCTTCCTCGGCCTCGGGGGTCCAAGCGAAGCACTCAACTTTCCTTAAGAGGCGGTACAGAGGCAGACCTCTTTCGCCGAGGCGGGAGATGAAGCGGCTCAGAGCCGCGAGACATCCCATGACCCTCTGTACGCCTTTCAAGTCCTTGATTGGCCCCATGCTGGTGATGGCCGCAATCTTCTCTGGGTTGGCTTTGATGCCCCGCTCGGAGACGATGAACCCCAAGAGCATGCCTCGGGGGACCCCGAAGACACACTTTTCGGGATTAAGCTTCACGCCTTTCGCCTTGAGACATCGGAATGTCGCTTCAAGGTTGGAAAGGAGGTCAGAGGCTTTCCTCGTCTTGACTACGATGTCATCGACGTAGGCCTCGACCGTTCGGCCGATGTGTTCGCCAAACACATGGTTCATGCATCGCTGGTACGTTGCCCCCGCATTCCTCAAACCAAACGGCATTGTAACATAGCAGTACATGCCGAAGGGTGTGATGAATGAAGTCGCGAGCTGGTCGGACTCTTTCATCCTGATCTAATGATACCCTGAGTAGGCATCGAGGAAAGACAGGGTTTCGCACCCAGCAGTGGAATCCACGATCTGATCGATGCGAGGCAGAGGGTAGGGAACCTTCAGACATGCTTTGTTTAGACCAGTGTAGTCTACACACATCCGCCATTTCCCCCCTTTCTTTCTCACAAGCACAGGGTTGGCAAGCCATTCGGGATAGAATACCTCTTTGATGAACCCTGCCGCCAGTAGCTTGTGGATCTCCTCGCCTATGGCTCTGCGCTTTTCTTCATCGAATCGGCGCAGAGGTTGCTTCACGGGTCGGGCCCCAGCTCGGATATCCAGAGAGTGCTCAGCGACTTCCCTCGGTATGCTGGGCATGTCCGAGGGACTCCACGCGAAAACGTCGGCATTTGCGCGGAGAAAGTCGACGAGCACTGCTTCCTATTTGGGGTCGAGCTCGGAACCGATCCGAATCTGCTTGGAGGCGTCGTTGCAGGGGTCGAGAGGGACGGACTTGACCGTCTCCGCCGGTTCGAAGTTGCCGGCGTGGCACTTCACGTCGGGCGCCTCCCTAGAAAGGCTCTCCAGGTCAGCGATGAGGGCCTCGGATTCGGTGAGGGCCTCAGCGTACTCCACGCACTCCACATCGCATTCGTACGCGTGTCGGTACGTGGGCCCGACGGTGATGACCCCGTTGGGGCCCGGCATCTTGAGCTTGAGGTAGGTGTAGTTGGGGACGGCCATGAACTTGGTGTAGCATGGCCTCCCCAGCACTGCGTGGTAGGTTCCTCGAAACCCGACCACTTCGAACGTGAGGGTCTCCTTTCGAAAGTTGGAGGGCGTCCCGAAGCAGACGGGTAGGTCGAGTTGTCCGAGGGGTTGAACGCGCTTCCCGGGGACGATCCCGTGGAAAGGTGCAGCGCCCGTCCGGACCGAGGATAGATCGATCCGTAGGAGCCCGAGGGTCTCGGCATAGACGATGTTGAGGCCGCTGCCTCCGTCCATGAGGACCTTGGTGAGCCTGACGTTGCCGATGATGGGGTCGACAACGAGTGGGTATCTCCCTGGGCTCGGCACGTAGTCTGGATGGTCGACCCGGTCGAAGGTGATGGGCTTGTCGGACCAGTCTAGGCAGACTGGCGCCGCCACCTTTACCGAGCAGACCTCCCGACGCTCTTGCTTGCGGTGCCGAGCCGAGGCGTTCGCCACTTGCCCGCCGTAGATCATGAAGCAGTCGCGGACCTCGGGGAACCCTCCTGCCTTGTGATCTTCCTCCTTTGCGTCGTCGAGGGCCTTGCCACCCCCGCGGGTGGCCCGGCCTTGTGGAAGTGTCGTCGAAGCATGGCATACTCCTCAAGGGTGTGCTTGACGGGCCCCTGATGATAGGGGCACGGCTCCTTGAGCATCTTGTCGAAGAGGTTGGCACCTCCGGGAGGTTTCCGAGGGTTCTTGTACTCGGTGGCGGCGACAAGGTCCGCGTCGGCGGCGTCGCGTTTCGCTTGCGACTTCTTGTTGCCTTTCTTCTTGGCGCCGCGCTGAGTTGACGCCTCGGGAGCATCTTCCGGTGGGCGGCCCTGGGGCTGCTTGTCCTTCCGGAAAATGGCCTCAACCACCTCCTGGCCAGAGGCGAACTTGGTGGCGATGTCCATCAGCTCGCTCGCCCTGGTGGGGGTCTTGCGACCTAGCTTGCTCACCAGGTCGCGGCAGGTGGTGCCGGCGAGGAACGCGCCGATGACATCTGAATCGGTGATGTTGGGCAGCTCTGTGCGCTGCTTCGAGAATCACCGGATGTAGTCCCGGAGAGACTCTCCCGGCTGCTGGCGGCAGCTTCGGAGATCCCAGGAGTTTCCAGGGCGCACGTACGTGCCCTGGAAATTGCCGGCGAAGGCTTGGACCAGGTCGTCCCAGTTGGAGATCTGCCCCGGGGGCAGGTGCTCCAGCCAGGCTCGAGCGGTGTCGGAGAGGAACATGGGGAGGTTGCGGATGATGAGGTTATCATCGTCCGTTCCACCCAGTTGGCAGGCCAGCCGATAGTCCGCGAGCCACAGTTCCGGTCTCGTCTCCCCCGAGTACTTTGTGATAGTAGTCGGGGTTCGGAACCGGGTGGGGAACGGTGCCCATCGTATGGCGCGGCTGAAAACCTGCGGACCGGGTGGTTCGGGCGAAGGACTCCGATCCTCCCCGCTGTCGTAGCGTCCCCCACGCCTGGGGTGGTAGCCTCGGCGCGCCCTGTCGTCGAGGTGGGCCCGATGGCTGTGATGATGACGCTCGTTGCCGAGGTGACCCGGGACTGCAGGCACTGTGTTGAGCGTGCGTCCGGAGTGGACCGAGGCTTCCCGCATGAATCGGGAAGTCACGGCGTGATGTTTCGAGGGGAACCCCTGCCTTCGGGAGGCAGAGCTTTCGGCCCGTCGGACCGCGGCGTCCTCCAGGAGATTCTTGAGCTCTCCCTGGATACGTCGCCCCTTGGTGGTTGATGGCTCTGGCATCGCGCGGAGGAGTATTGCCGCTGCAGCCAGGTTCTGGCCGACTCCGCTGGAATCTGGCGGCGGCCTCACCCTGACATCGTCGGCGATGCGGTGCTGGATGTCCTGGGGGAGATGACGCGCTTCTCCGGCCGGGGGTTGGACCGCCCATTCCTGCCCGATGTCCCGGTGGATCGGCACAAGCGTTCCTGCTCCCTCGTCGAGCCTGGCCTGCCTCTCGCGGATTTGCTCAAGCTGTGGGTCAGGACCCCCCGCCGGGACGGGGACCACAGCTAGCTCCCGAAGGATGTCAACGCGAGGCACAGGCCTAGGGGGATCACCATTTTCCGGCATACTAAGATGGTTGCCTTCGCTAGGACCCCCTAGATCAACGTGGAAACATTCACGACTTGGGCCGCGGTCCTCGTTGTCGAGGCCGTGGCTGCCATCGGAACAGTCGGAAAGGCAGTAGTCACATGTGGTCATGAAGTCCCGCACGGCACTGGGGTTACCAATTCCGGAGAAATCCCAACAGAGGTCGGGCTCGCCATCTTCCTCAGACCCCGAGGGCTCATAGGTCGAGTCAGCCATCAGTCGGTCCCAGGGTGACCGCACACGATACCCCAGAGGGTTTGGACTCGTCTCTATGAGAGTGCTCACCGAAGCGGGGTCGCTTGGTGGGTCGAGGCCGAATCCAAATGACGCGAGATGGGAATCGGTCAGTACCTTTTGGCCGACGGGCGGTGACAAGGTCGCGTCTGGGACTGACTGCACCGTTGTCTCAGGTACGAGGGTGACGCCCAGCAAGTCCTTCGCGAGCGTGCTGGCATCGTGTGTTTGCTTGAGATTGGCGTGTTGCGGAGAGGCGGCGCTCGTCTTCGTCTCAGACGCGAGATCGATGCCCGATGCGCCTCCGTTGGGACGCCGGCGCCGTCGACTCGCTTGACAGCCAATGAGGTGCCGCTTCCCGCTTGGCCTTGGTTGCCCCACCTCCTCCTCCGTCGACGGGGGAGGGGACGGGACAAGCCCGAATGTCGTCCTTCCACCACGTGGGGAAGGCGTCGTCGATTTCCCCGCCGGCGAGCGGGTTGTCGACCGCCATTATCGCTGTCGCGCGGCGGGAGAAGGAGTATCATGTCGCAGCTGCCGTCGAGGGACATGAACTCAAGATTCCCGAAACGGAGCACCGTCCCGGGCCAGATAGGTTGCTGGAGACTGCCCATCTGGAGCTTGACGGGAAGCTGTTCGTCAACACGCAGCAGGCCCCTACCTGGCGCGCCAACTGTCGGTGTTTTGAAACCCGGGGGGTCCCTGGACCGACGAGTGAATCGTCGCCGCGTGCCCCAGCCCAGATGGGTCGACGCGAGGCAGAATGCGAAGGGGGGAAAGGATGCAGCCGGAGGGAGGCAGGCGTGAGAGAGTGGATCCTGCGGCCTTCGTGTTAGCCCCGCGCCTGAGTCGGGTGCGCTTGCGGTAGGGGGATACAAGCGTCCACGCGGGAGTGGGAGCGAGCGGCCTTGCGCGAGCGCCGTCCTGTCCTTCTCCGCGTGGGCCAACCAACCCTCTGTAAGAGGGCCCTGGTCCTCCCTTTTATAGGCGTAAGAAGAGGATCCAGGTGTACAATGGGGAGTGTAGCAATGTGCTAACGTGTCTAGCGGTGGAGAGCTAGCGCCCTAAGTACATGCCATCGTGGCAGCCGGAGAGGTCTTGGCACCCAGTTCGCGTGGTGTCGTGGCTGTCGGAGGAGTGCTGGAGCCTGGCGGGAGGACAGCTGTTGGGGCTGTCGAGTCCTTGCTGACGTCCTCTTGCTTCCGTAAGGGGGCTGAGAGCCGCCGTCGTCACAGGGCATGCGGGGCGCCATCATTACTCGCATGGTGGAGCGAGCCAGATGGGACGCCGGTCTGGTTCCCCGTAGCCCGAGTCAGCTCGGGGTAGGGTAATGATGGCACTTCCTGTTGACGTGGTCGGTCCATGCCCTAGGCTAGGCGAGGTGGAGGCTCCTCCGAGGTCGAGGTCGAGGTCGAGCCCCCGGGTCGGGTGAGGCAGAGTTCGTCGTCTTTCGGGGCTGAGCCCATGTCCGAGCCCTGGGGTCGGGCGAGGCGGAGTTCGCCGTCTTCCGGGGCTGAGCCCGAGTCCGAGCCCTGGGTCGGGCGGAGCGGAGTTTGCCGTCTTCCGGGGCTGAGCCCGAGTCCGAGCCCTGGGTCGGGCGGAGCAGAGTTCGCCGTCTTCCGGGGCTGAGCCCGAGTCCGAGCCCTGGGTCGGGCGGAGCGGAGTTCACTGTCTTCCGGGGCTGAGCTCGAGTCCGAGCCCTGGGTCGGGTGGAGTGGAGTTCGCTGTCTTCCGGGGCTGAGCCCGAGTCCGAGCCCTGGGTCGGGCGAGGCGGAGTTTCCTAAGACGCCCGAGGCCGGCCTTGGCTGCTGTCAGCCTCACTCTGTCGGGTGGCTCAGCAGTCGGAGCGGCGCAGGCGGCGCTGTCCTCTTGTCAGTCCGGTCAGTAGAGCGGCGAAGTGACTGCGGTTACTTCGGCGCTGTCGACTGGTGGGCGTGCGTCAGGATAAAGGTGTCAGGCCACCTTTGCATTAAATGCCCCTGCGATTTGGTCGGTCGGCGTGGCAATATGGCCAAGGTTGCTTCTCGGTGAAGACTGGGCCTCGGGCGAGCTGACAGTGTGCCCGTTGCTGGAGGGGGGTCCTCGGGCAAGACGTAGGTTCTCTAGGGTCGGCTTCCCTTGCCCGAGGCTAGGCTCGGGCGAGGCAC
This sequence comes from Zea luxurians, assembly GCA_029449295.1. Lineage (NCBI taxonomy): Eukaryota > Viridiplantae > Streptophyta > Magnoliopsida > Poales > Poaceae > Zea > Zea luxurians. The sequence continues at coordinate 3,457,979 of JAOPSE010000111.1, forward strand.
GATCGTGTCCCTTGAATGGACCGATCCTTGATTTAATCGCACCCATCAGGCCTTTACAGCTTTGTGCTGATGGGGGTTACCAGCTGAGATTTATGGGTCTTGAGGGTACCCCTAATTATGGTCCCCGACAGATTGCTAAGGTTGAGAAGTCAAATATTTGTGATGATTCAATTATCAATCTTAGAAATGATAATGCTAGTTTAAATACTAAGATTGATCAATTGAATGCCTCTTTTGCTAGCCTCAGGAATGAAAATGAAAAATTAATTACTAAGGCTAAAGACTTAGATGTTTGCAATGCTTCTATTTCCAATCTTAGAGATGAGAATGCTATTTTACATGCTAAGATTGTTGAATTAAATGATTGCAAAACCTCTACATCTAGCGTTGATCATGTTTCTATTTGTACTAGATGTAGAGATATTAACATTGATGCTATTCATGATCACCTTGCTATGATTAAACAACAAAATGATCATATAGCTAAATTAGATGCTAAAGTTGACGAGCATGAACTAGAAAATGAGAAATTTAAATTTGCTCATAGCATGCTTTATAGTGGGAGATGCCCTGGCATTAAGGATGGCATTGGCTTCCAACAGGGGGACAATGTCAAGCTTAATGTCCCTCCTAAAAGATTGTCTAATTTTGTTAAGGGCAAGGCTCCCATGCCTCAGGATAACGAGGGCTACATTTTGTACCCTGCTGGTTATCCTGAGGATAAAATTAGGAGAATTCACTCTAGGAAGTCTCACTTTGGACCTCATCATGCTTTTATGTATAAGAGTGAGGCATCTAGTTCTAGGCAATCCACTCATGCTAAATTGCCTAAGAAGAAAACTCCTATTGCATCAAATTACCATAACATTTCATTCAAGACTTTTGATTCTTCTTATGTGCTTACTAACAAATCAGGCAAGGTAGTTGCCAAATATGTTGGGGACAAACATAAGGGGTCAAAGACTTGTGTTTGGGTACCCAAAGTTCTTGTATCTAATGTCAAAGGACCCAAAACTGTTTGGGTACCTAAAATCAAGAAGTAAATTTGTTTTGTAGGTTTATGCATCCGGGGGCTCAAGTTGGATCATCGACAGCGGGTGCATAAACCACATGACTGGGGAGAAAAGGATGTTCTCCTCCTACGAGAAAAATCAAGATCCCCAACGAGCTATCACATTCGGGGATGGAAATCAAGGTTTGGTCAAAGGATTGGGTAAAATTGCTATATCACCTGACCATTCTATTTTCAATGTTTTTCTTGCTTTCTGTTTCTCAATTATGCAAAATGGGTTACAACTGTCTTTTTACAGATACAGGTGTTACTGTCTTTAGAAGAAGTGATGATTCAGTAGCTTTTAAGGGAGTATTAGAGGGTCAGCTATACTTAGTTGATTTCAATAGAGCTGAACTCGTTACTTGCCTAATTGCTAAGACTAACATGGGTTGGCTCTGGCACCGCCGACTAGCCCATGTTGGGATGAAGAATCTTCACAAGCTTCTAAAGGGAGAACACATTTTAGGACTAACCAATGTTCACTTTGAGAAAGACAGGATTTGTAGCGCATGCCAAGCAGGGAAGCAAGTTGGTGTTCATCATCCACACAAGAACATCATGACGACTGACAGGCCACTGGAACTACTCCACATGGACCTATTCGGCCCGATAGCTTACATAAGCATCGCCGGGAGTAAGTACTGTCTAGTTATTGTGGATGATTATTCTCGCTTCACTTGGGTATTCTTTTTATAGGATAAATCTCAAACACAAGAGACTTTGAATGGATTCTTGAGACGGGCTCAAAATGAGTTTGGCTTGAGGATCAAGAAAATAAGAAGCGACAATGGGACGGAGTTCAAGAATTCATAAACAGAAGGCTTTCTTGAGGAGGAGGGCATCAAGCATGAGTTCTCTTCTCCCTACACGCCACAACAAAATGGTGTAGTGGAGAGGAAGAATAGAACTCTATTGGACATGGCAAGAACCATGCTTGATGAATACAAGACTTCGGATCAGTTTTGGGTCAAGGCGGACAACACCGCTTCCTACGCCATCAACCGATTATATCTACCCGAATCCTCAAGAAGACATCATATGAACTCCTCACCGGTAAAAAGCCCAATGTTTCATATTTTAGAGTCTTTGGTAGCAAATACTTTATTCTTGTTAAAAGAGGTAGAAAATCTAAATTTGCTACTAAGGCTGTAGAAGGCTTTTTACTTGGTTATGACTCGAACACAAGAGCATATAGAGTCTTTAACAAGTCCACTGGACTAGTTGAAGTCTCATGTGACATTGTGTTTGATGAGACTAACGACTCTCAAGTAGATCAAGTTGATCTTGATGAGCTAGATGATGAAGAGGCTCCGTGCGTCGCACTAAGGAACATGTCCATTGGGGATGTATGTACTAAGGAATTCGAAGAGCCTCCACAAGCACAAGATCAACCATCTTCCTCCATGCAAGCATCTCCACCAACTCAAGATGAGGATGACGCTCAAGATGATGAAGGAGAAGATCAAGAAGATGAGCCACCTCAAGAGGAGGACAAGGATCAAGGGGGAGATGCCAATGATCAAGATAAGGAGGATGAGCAAGATCAAAGGCCGCCACACCCAAGAGTCCACCAAGCAATCCAACGAGATCACCCCGTGAACACCATCCTAGGAGATATTCATAAGCGGGTAACCACTCGATCTCGTGTTGCTCATTTTTGTGAACACTACTCTTTTGTTTCCTCTATTGAGCCACACAGGGTAGAGGAAGCACTTCAAGATTCAGATTGGGTGTTGGCGATGCAAGAGGAGCTCAACAACTTCACGAGGAATGAGGTATGGCATTTAGTTCCATGTCCTAACCAAAATGTTGTAGGAACCAAGTGGGTCTTCCGCAACAAACAAGATGAGCGTGGTGTGGTGACAAGGAACAAGGCACAACTTGTGGCCAAAGGATATTCACAAGTTGAAGGTTTGGATTTTGGTGAAACCTATGCACCCGTAGCTAGGCTTGAGTCAATTCGTATATTACTTGCCTATGCTACTTACCATGGCTTCAAGCTTTACCAAATGGACGTGAAGAGTGCCTTCCTTAATGGACCAATCAAGGAAGAGGTCTATGTTGAGCAACCTCCCGGTTTTGAAGATAGTGAGTACCCTAACCATGTTTATAAACTCTCTAAGGCGCTTTATGGGCTCAAGCAAGCCCCAAGAGCATGGTATAAATGCCTAAGAGATTTCCTTATCACTAATGGCTTCAAAGTCGGCAAGGTCGATCCTACTCTCTTTACTAAAACAATTGAAAATGATTTGTTTGTATGCCAAATTTATGTTGATGATATCATATTTCGGTCTACTAACAAATCCATTTGTGAAGAATTTAGTAGGATAATGATTCAAAAATTCGAGATGTCTATGATGGGGGAGTTGAAGTATTTTCTAGAATTTCAAGTGAAGCAACTCCAAGAGGGCACCTTCATCAGCCAAACAAAGTACATTCAAGATATACTCACCAAGTTTGGAATGAAGGATGCCAAGCCCATCAAGACACCCATGGGAACCAATGGGCATCTCGACCTCGACACGGGAGGTAAATCCGTAGATCAAAAGGTATACCGGTCGATGATAGGATCCTTACTCTATTTATATGCATCTCGATCGGACATTATGCTTTCCGTATGCATGTGTGCAAGGTTCCAAGCCGATCCTAAGGAAGTTCACCTTAGGGCCGTAAAGAGAATCTTGAGATATTTAGTTCAAACACCTAAGTTTGGTCTTTGGTACCCCAAGGGATCCTTTTTTGATTTATTAGGATATTCCGATGTTGATTGGGCAGGGTGTAAGATTGATAGAAAGAGCACATCAGGGACTTGTCAGTTTCTGGGGAGATCCCTGGTGTCTTGGGCGTCAAAGAAACAAAACTCAGTAGCTCTTTCTACCGCCGAAGCCGAGTACATTGCAGTAGGCCATTGTTGTGCGCAATTGCTTTGGATGCGACAAACCCTTAGGGACTATGGCTACAAATTTAGCAAAGTCCCTCTCCTATGTGATAATGAGAGTGCAATCCGCATGGCGGATAATCCTGTTGAACACATCCGCACTAAGCACATAGCCATTCGGTATCACTTTCTGAGAGATCACCAACAAAAGGGGGATATCGAGATAGCCTATATAAACACCAAAGATCAATTGGCCGATATCTTTACCAAGCCACTAGATGAGAAAACCTTTACCAAACTTAGGAATGAGCTAAATATTCTTGATTCTAGGAATTCTGATTGATTCTTTGCACCCATAGCTCATTTATATACCTTTGATCATATCTCTTTTATGTCTATGACTAATGTGTTTTCAAGTGTATTATTATGCTTAGTCATAGAATTGAAAGGGAAATGGAGTATTCGGCAAAGAAGGCGCTTCCACTCAACTCCATCGATATTTGTCGATACTCCGCATCGCTCTCCACTTTGGTATAATCTTCACTCATCTCTATTTCTTTGCCATTGGGGAGAAAGTAAAAGGGCTTATATTTCACTCACAAGTATCCGTTTTTGGTGATTCATGCCAAAGGGGGAGAAAGTATGAGCCCAAAGCAAAAGGACCGCACCACCACCGAATTTTAAAAATTAAGTTTTTCAAATTGATATCTTATTGTGTTCAAAAGGGGGAGAAAGTAGTATCTTCAAAACTTGTAAAACCCTCTTGAATACTAAGAGGAGAATTTTATTTAGGGGGAGTTTTGTTTAAGTCAAAGGAAAAGCATTTGAAACAGAGGGAGAAAATTTCAAATCTTGAAAATGCTTCTTTCAATCTTATTCATGTACCTTTGACTATTTGCAAAAGGTTTTTGAAAAGAACTTTACAAAGGATTTGCAAAAACAAAACCCGTGGTGCAAATGAGGTCCAAAATTTTAAATAAGAAGAAAACCATCCATGCACATCTATTGAAATAAGTTTATTGGTTTCAATTCCAAGCAACCTTTGCACTTACCTTATGCAAACTAGTTCAATTCTGCACTTCTATATTTGCTTTGGTTTGTGTTGGCATCAATCACCAAAAAGGGGGAGATTGAAAGGGAAATATGGTCAAACCTTTTCCTATATGAATTTTGGTGGTTGAATTGTCCAACACAAATTATTGGACTAACTAGTTTGTTCTAGATTATGAGTTCTACAGGTGCCAAAGGTTCACAACAAACCAATACAAAGTCAAAAGAAAGGGTTCAAAACAAAGGAGCAAAGTATACCGAAGGCAGCCCTGGTCTGGCGCACCGGACTGTCCGGTGTGCCACCGGACAGTGTCCGGTGCACTAGGGAGATCGACTCTGAACTTGCGAGCTTCGGGAATTTGGGAAGCCGCTCCGCTATAATTCACCGGACTGTCCGGTGTGCCAGCGGAGCAACAGCTACATCGTGCCAACGGTCGTCTGCAGAGAACATTAAATGCGCTACAGTGCGCGCCTGCGCACGCAGAAGTCAGAGCAGGTGCCAGAAGGCGCACCGGACAGTCTACAGGACCTGTCCGGTGCACCACCGGACTGTCCGGTGGCCCCAATTGTCAGAGCTCCAACAGTCGGAACCCAACGGCCTGGTGACGTGGCTGGCGCACCGGACTGTCCGATGCGCCATACGACAGAAGCCTTCACCAACGACCATATTGGTGGTTGGGGCTATAAATACCCCCCAACCACCACTCTTCAAGGCATCCAAGCATTCACTACATCTCATTCAATACAAGAGCAATACACAACACTCCAAGACACAAATCAAAGCCTCCGATCAAATCAAAGTCCCCAATTCAACTCTAGTTTTTAGGACTTGTGAGGAGATCAACTTGTGTTCTTTTGTTGCTCTTGTTGCTTGGTTGGCTTTCTTCTTTCTCTCATTCTTACACTCAAAACCTTGTAAGCGAAGCAAGAGACACCAATTGTGTGGTGGTTCTTGCGGGGTCTAAGTGACCCGGAAAATCAAGGAAGGAAGCTCGCTCGGTCTAAGTAACCGTTTGAGAGAGGGAAAGGGTTGAAAGAGACCTGGTCTTTGTGACCACCTCAACGGGGACTAGGTTTGCAAGAACAAAACCTCAGTAAAACAAATCACCGCGTCTCACTCTTCATTTGCTTGTGATTTGTTTTTGCCCTCTCTTTCGGACTCGATTATATTTCTAACGCTAACCCCACCTTGTAGTTGTGCTTAAGTTTATAATTTTCAGATTCCGCCTATTCACCCCCCCTCTGGCAACTTTCAGATCTCTATATTGGTTTGAATATATGGACAAGACCTGAGAAATCACTATGCATAAATATGATCATAATAGAGGTTGAAGTAATTAAGAGGATTGGTCAAGCCAAAGTGAATAAGATATAAGGAACCGTGAATTGGCTTGACCATATTACTATTAGTCCATATATGAATATATGAGAATCAAACTAGAGCTTGATTGATCTTAGTAGTTATATCTAGATGACATTCAAGCAAGGTTCACAATATTGAAGAAATGATTCTCTCAATGGATGCTCAATAGGATGTGACTCAAGAATGGCTTGATAGGGTGAAGATAGCAAGGAAAGGGCTTTGAGGAACTAAGCGAAGGTGAAGGCCAAGCGATGGCTTGTAGACCGAGGTACCATGGCTAAGGTGAAGAAGAGAGTACTTGCACTAAGTCGATGAACTAATCAGCTATGAAGAGTTACAACATGTTGATGCATCAGTAAGGTGTCTTGAAGCCATGATTTGAACTCATATATGGTGAAATGGCACAAGTCACAGGCTCGATTTGTGTTTGCTTCAAAAGGTAAGACAAAGATGTTTGTGATCCTTATGAAGAAACACCATGGAGAAATCACACTTGAGACACCAATGACTCAAGGAGTTTACTTAATTATATTTTATCTAACTTGAGTATAGGAATCGGCGTACTATCAAGGGGGATCCATAAAGATGGTTGGTGTTGGTACTAAAGCTCAAAATCCTTGATCTAAAACTTCCATTCTACCCTTGTTTCACTTCAGTTTTCTCAAAATCTGTGCAACAGTTTCAAAAATCGGTTCAACCGGAATTAAAACCGGTTCAACCGATTTCTGCACTGTTCCCCTCTACCACAGTCTGACCTGCCAGTCTGCCTGTCAGAAAAAGTCGTGTGCAGATTTTTGGAAAACCGGTTCAACCGAATTTGAAACCGGTTGAACTGAATTTGAAACCGGTTGAACCGAATTTGAAACCGGTTCAACCGAATTTTGAGTCCGTCTCAACCGAATTTGGGACCAGTCCAGTTTCTGGCTAAGTCCGCCAGTGAACCGAAAACCCCCTGGTGGAATCCGGTTCAACCAGTTTTAGAACCGGTTCAACCGTTTTTCAGTTAGATTTCCCCAACGGCCACCAACTTTTGGGGGCACCTTTATATACACCTCCCACACTCTTCCCCATAGTAGAGCACGCTCAAAACTCCATTTCTAACCGGAGAAACACCTCCCACTCTCTCCCACACACCTCTTACCTCTCCCATTTCAAATCTTTGGAGAGAAATCTTTGAGTGAGTTTGAGAGTTGCGGTTTTTGTGCTTCATCTTCAAATCTCTCTTGCTCATCTTCATTCGAGCTTTGGTACTACATCGAGTTCTTTGTGGATTTATTACTCTTGGAGCTTCTAGCTCCTAGACGACTAGGTGTCGCTTGTGAGTCTCCAAATCTTGTGGAAGACCACAAGAAAGTTTGTATTACTCGCTCGTTTGAGCAAAGATTAGTGTGCGGGCTTGACCTTTGTGGTCGGCAAAGGGAGGATTAGGGTTGAAAGAGACCCGACTCTTTGTGGGCGCCTCAACGAGGAAGTAGGGCACCTTGGTGGTGTGACCGAACCTCGGCATAAATCTTATGTCTCTTATGTTCTTGCTCATTGTGTTGGTTTGTGTTCTTCGTTCTCTCACCATTCCATGAAAGATTTGTTTATATCTTTTTGGTGTGTGGATTTTGAGAAGTGCCCTTCTCAGATCTACTAATTTGAACCCTGTGGATCATTTAGAACATCTCATTTCCAAAGTTAACTGGGTGAATTTCGAGATCAATTCAGTTTTACCCAGTTTGCTTCTAGTTTTTGTTGAAAAAGTTTTAACTTGCCTATTCACCCCCTCTAGGCAACTTTCAATTGGTATCAGAGCCTAATCCTCGTTCTAACGCTTAACCGCGTGTGGAAAAGATCATGTCGGGGGGACTAAGAAACGAAAGTGCTTCTAAGCTTGAAAAAGTTGAGGTTGCCTCGACTTTATCTTTTGGTGCAGATGTTGATCCTAGGGCAATAGATCTTGCCATGAGAATCGCCGAAAGTATGTTCCTCAAAATGAAGGAAGATGAGGCGAAGAACAAGATTGAAGAAGAAGAAAATGATCGATGGAGACCAAACGACGAATCCACCTCTTCACAAGGTTCGTCTTTCAAATCCACTTCTCATATGTGCTTTGTCGCTAATGGGAGTGACAGTGAAAGCGAAAGTGAGGATGAGGAGGAGCATGAAAGTGATAGTGAAGATGAGGGTGATCTCCAACAATTCTTCGCTCAACTAAGCAAGAAAAATCAGATGAGCCTGCTCAAACTCATGAAAAGAGCAGAAGAACAAAAAGAAATGCTTCATAAGCAAGAAGATTTCCTCATCAGAAAAATTGAAGATTTAGAAAAGTTGACCAAAGAGCATGAGAAGCTAAAGTGCTCTCATGATGATTTGGTCCAAAGGTATGAAGACATTTCAATTGAGCAAATTAAAGTTGTTAATCATTCATCATATATTGCTCAATTAGAAAGTAAAAATGTTATGCTCAAGGACACAGTAGAAAAGCTAAATATTGAAAATCTAGCTTTACAAGAAAAACATGATATGCTTGTGTGCTCTCATAATAAATTGATGGATTCACATATCATGTTAGAAATGGCTCATGAGGTTGTGTTAACTAATTTAAAATCATACCAACCTCACATATGCACATGTACTCAAGTAGAAACTATTTTATCATGTGCTAACAAATGTTGCTCTCAAGAAAGCCAATCTTCCATTGAGCTAGACATTTCAGGAATTAATGATATTTCTATCACACAAGAAAATAAAGAGCTCAAGGAAGAAGTTGGGATGCTAAGAAGGAGCTTAACTCGTTTGAAGGGAAAGTGTCATGCTCAACCTTCTCAAGATAACCGTGATAATATGGTGAAAAAGCTTGAGAAGGGGACAACCGTAGCATGCACAAAACCCCTTCAAAAGAATACCAAGCTTTCCAAGAAGGGCATGAGCAAAATCCATGGTGAGAAAATTAAAGCTAATATGATTTGCTCTAACAATGTACCTATGTGCTTCAACAAAGAAAGATCAAAGAGAAGCGATAGGAGGTGCTATGGATGCAAGGAGAAGGGCCATGAAATTGATTCATGCCCCCACATGAAGAATCAAGACCTTGCACGATCAAGAAAGATGACCATCAAAAAGGATGAAAGCAAAAGGCAAATGCATTGCAAGGACAAGCATCACATTTGCTACAATTGCCATGAAAAAGGTCATCTATTCAAGGTTTGTCCAAAGGGTAAAACTCCTAAGCCTAACTTGTCAATACATTCAAATATGCTTAGGAGACCCAAATTTGACTCTTGTGCTAGAAAGGTGATGAGTTCACCACATTCTAGGACCAAGGCTATTTAGGTGCCTAAGTCCTTATTGGCTAACCTTGATGGACCTATCATGACATGGGTACCAAAATGTACTTAATAAGTTTTGCAGGTACCTAGAGATGATATGAAGAGTTGGGGTGCTTGAGCGGTTTAACTCAATTCTTATCTCAAGCTATCAATCTTACATTGTCTATCCTTTAAGATTGACCCAAAGATGAATTGAATTGTTATATCACTAACTTCATATTCATCTCTAGCAAGAACTTGTGTTGTAGGGAATAAGGATTAACCTTTGTGGGAATCAAGCAAAAGGCCTACAACCCAAGTGATATCCAAAGGATGGTAATAATTAATTCTTAAGTGCACATTGCTTTTAATTGGTATATTCCTTTGTGTCTTTTGTAGCCACATAGGAAAAATGAAGCACTTAAGAATGAACTTAAAAGATTTTACCTTGCTTTGGAAAGGATCTAATTATATGGTAGATTGCAAGTTCATATTTTTATATTGTGACAATCTACATGCTTTAAATTGATTGTATGTATCTTGTGGCATATTTCAAGTTAATCATCATATTATTGCCATGACCTAGACATAAAGAGTATTATCCCATGTTCTTAAATGAATAGAGTGCTAAGTAAGAAATTCAAATTCTTATAGCACTTACCAAATGGGGAATTCTCTATATGACTAGAGTTGTGAGACTAATGTTTCTATCTAAGTGTTTATGTAGTCTCACAACATGAGAATGTGTTTCCCAAATGGAGTGTGCCATTCAACATTCAAAGAAGATCGAACCAATACTATGTGATGTATTCATTCTTGTTTAAATTGGTTTTGAGTCTTCTACATTAATCACTCACCATGTTATGAATTAGAGTTGCCCTATAAACTTAATTAAATTATCATGCTACTTTCGTCTTTTACAATTGATGCTATGCATGATGCTTGTAAGGGTAATTTAGTTCATATCATGAGGTTTCCTTGTTTTAGTAACCTTCTTGTCATTCATATACTAGAGGTTGCTAAATAGGAAACTATTGCTTGTGTTACTAATACAATCTCTTTTAAGATATTTCATGGAAATTCATAAGTAGAGATTGTGCTCTTTCAATTGGTAAAATCACAAGCTTTAAAGGTTAATCTTCACCTAAAAGAAAGATTAGGAATGCTCAAGGCAAAGGTATGGAACAAATTGCTTCAATTGGTAGTTGATCAATAGTAGTTCCTTCCAAGTGGCATTCTTTCAATTGGTAATAATATATTCTATGGAAAGGAATGTCAATATGAAGATTAAATTCCTTTTGGCTTAAATTTGTAAATTAGTGCATATTGTGAATTCACTGCTCCATGTGCATTAACTTAAAAGGAATTTAATTTATGCCTTTACGCCTCATAAATGATGATTTGTTTGCCATTCATATAGAGATATAATCATTCATTAAATACTTCCTTGTACTACTAATACCTCTTTTCAAAGTGTTTTATCGACTAGTTTTAAAAGGAAAAGAGATAACAAAGAAGGAAGTCTCCACAAATGATGAAAAGAAGAATACTAAGGTGACATCACCACAGATAGTAAGATCTGTCAAATTGGTATAACAAATGGTACATTCTATATGGTGGTAAGTATTCTTAGGCATAAGTTAATTCATTGCAAATTTGTCATGCCTTGACCATGATATGTAATATACTCCTCATGAGACTCTTAACTGAATTGAAAGTGCATGTGGCAAGTCTTTCAAATACTTGATGCACATATCTAGTGGGAGAACATTATATATCTTGTGTCATAGAGAATAAGTTTCACTTGAGTAAGCTATACTAAGACAATCCAAAATGGTAAATTTGTATCTCATTCATATGGATTGTAATCTTTGTTTTCTAAATAGCTACTCTTGATGCAGTTTAAAATTCCCTTATCGTTAATTCTAAAAGTGCATAAGAATCTTTTTGTTGATATTCATCACATACATATGCACAAACATGGATATGATTTTTAAACTATAAAAGGTACAATTAGTGATCCATACTCCCTAAATTTTGGAAACCCATATTTTGATATCTTAGAAATCTACTTCAATCGATATCCATATGCTTCACATTGAATTGGATCACTAAGTTGTAAATTCCATGCATAACTTGTCTTTATGATATGAATGCTTGTGCGACTAACCTTGATAAGCTAGGTGCACCCAAAGTCAAGGTAGGTTCATCATCAAGAAGGCAACATAATGATGTATTAATAAAAGGAGAAAAGGCTCCTATTCTTAACTCTAGTTTTTATCTATGTGATTAAATATAGACTTGAAACCATGTAAGATGGTTGTCAAGTATATGTGGGTGCCTACACAAATAGAAAGGCCACAATAAGGATTGTGTGGGTACTCAAGGCTCTTACTACTAATCTCAAAGGACCCAATTCAAATTGGGTACCAAGATATGAAGCTTAAACTTGTTTTGCAAGATCACTCCTTCAATGGATCAAGTTGGGTGCTTGATAATGAATGTATAAATCATCTTTGGAGATAGTAGCTAGGGTGGTAACAACTGAATCTCAAGTGCATATTATTTCCAAATCTTATCTCTTTTGTGACTTGTGTAGCCACTAAAGAAAAAGAAGCACTTAAGGATATACATCAGTTGTTTATTATGAAATAAAGGTCTAATTGGAAGTTGAATGAATATTATCATATGGTGAACAATCCAAAATTATGTGATGTATTCTCTATCTAGTTAATTTGGATTTGATTCTTCTATATTAGACACTCACCATAATATGGATTAAGTCATCCCTTTAGACTTCATTGAATAACCATGCATATTATCCATGTCATTCAAAATATATTGTGCATGAGGGTTCAAGGAAATTTAGTCCATATTATGATGTTTCTCTATTTTAGCAACACGCTTGTCTTCCATATATAAAGGGTTGCTAAATAAAAAAACTAGTGCTTGTGCTACTAATGCCATCTCTTGTGTCGAGTTTATCCATAGAAAATCTATGTTAAGAGATGATGCTTGTTTTAAATTGGATAAATCACAAGCTTAAAGGATACTATTCAACTAAAGTAAGATGAAGTTGATAAGAGGCCAAGGTATAAAAACTTACTCCCATTCAGTTGTTTTAGTATTCTATCCTTAGTAGGATGTACCATAGTATAGGTTAATTTCCTTGCAATATAAAATGTTCCATAGTGCATATAACTTTGACATCAACTATATGTGTGCACTAATTTAAAGGAATTTAATCTATCCTTTTGGGTTTCAAGAATGATGATTCATTTTCCATCCACATATAAGGATTATCATTTGTGAAACCCTCCCTTGTGTTTCTAATGCTCTCTTTTCTAAGTGTTTAAATAAGGTCTTTCCAAGTGCTTTCAAGATGGATTCAAAATCTATGGATATAAGAGTCTTGGTTGTTTCAATCATTGAGTTTCAATTGATCTCATATCAAGTATGATCAAATCAAGAAAAGATGAAAGAAGTTCAAGATCACTTGGTTGTATGAAATCATAAAGAGAAAAGAGATCAAAGTGATTCAAGGGAATTACACTTTTTTGTCAACCAAATAATGAAGATGTAGTGACATATTTATATGATATCTTCATTATGAGGTTTGAGGTTCATATTAGCATGCTTTACCCTTCAGAATTTCAATTGATATACTTTCAGTTCTTAAACTTTCAATTGGTTTAATTTTCATCATCTATGTAAAGCATGTTATGTTAAACCAAGATATAGTGCAAACATCTCCTTTAACCTCGCATTGTTAATGTGCATAAGTGTACTTTGTGTACTCTTGCATGAACAAATTGAGGGAGAGTTTAGCCTATATCTTGTGAGACTAATTATTTCTTTCAAGTTCATGTTGTGTAGTCTCACACCTTGGAGAACATCAAATGAGGATGAATGGTTCCATAGAAATGAAAATGAGTTTCTCTTGATCGTTTGAAGAGGATAAGTCCCTCTTTGAAATGTCAAGCCAATCAAAAGCTAAGATGGAAATTCATGATTATAATGGAGACCATGTGGCGTAGAACAAAGGTGTGTCATTCCATGAATTATTGTATTACCTTTGTACATCTAGTCTCTTACATGCTAGTGTGTGAATGTGTATGCAATATCTTAAGTCACACCATAAGGTTGCACTTGTGGTGACGATTAAAGAATCTCTAGATATTTGATTAATACCTCTTGTGGTGATGTCATAAGTTAGTTTTAAGTCATCTTAGTGAGGTATGACTCAAACATGCTAACTTCTCAAGAATCTTGGTTTAAAATATTGCACATCATGTCTATTAGTATACCTTTTGATTATGAGTAATTCCTTCAATTGGTACTATTTCACATTTTCCTACTTTATTTGTACCAAGGTTCAAATTGTAGAACTTAATCCCCTGACCTCACAAGTCCAAGTGCATAAGCTAAATAAGTATTCATCACTTGTATGCACACATTTAGGGGGAGAATGGTCTATAATTTGAATCTTTGAGACTAACTCCATTTTCAAGTCTATTATGTGTGTAGTCTCAAATTAGAGAGGAATCTTCAAGCAAAGACAATCGCTTCCACTGCAAATTTTGATGGGTATCAAAGATTCTTTGCTCTAATAAATGTATCTTTTATACATTTTATAAGAGAATGAGTTTCTCTTGTATATGCTACTGCAACGTCATCTAACATTGGTAAATATGTATCACTTCATTTTGGATTGCAAATATCTGAAGTAGCATTCTCCTGTCTAGAACTTAATTGATTAATGTCGGGTACCGTAATTAGGGGTACCCCCAATGCTCCTTAACCATGGCTGGAAAACATCTTTAGAACAAACCGTGAAGACAGATAATCACGGTTCAAGTCAAGGCCTCGTCTACCAAGGGACGCGATCTCATCCGAGCCCGGCCTCGGGCGGGAACAGTAGTCCCGGGCGGATTCACGCCTCGCCCGAGAGCCTCCACAGGCAGTGGGCGCACCCTCGGCTTGCCCGCAGCCAAGCTCGGGCGAACCTTGTCGTGCAACGACCTCGGCCGAATCGTCTTACCAACCGACCGTATCGCATGCGCATTCAATGCGGGGATCGCCTGACACCTTATCCTGACACGCGCGCCTCAGTTGGCAAGGTTGAAGTGACCGCAGTCACTTCGCCCCTTTACTGACCATTATGACAGGAAAACAGCACTGTTCGCCCCGCTCCGGCTACTGTGCCAACCACCGGGGTAAGACTAGCAACAGTAAGTCGTGACCTCCCCCGAGTTCAGCCTTGGGTGCAACCAGGAGCTCCGCCTCGCCCGACCGCAGGCCTCGGCCTCAGCCTCGGCCTCGAGAGAAGGTCTCCGCCTCGCCCGACCCTAGGCCTCGGCCTTGGGAGAAGGTCTCCGCCTCGCCCGACTCTGGGCCTCGGCCTCAGCCTCGGCCTCGGGAGGAGTCACAACCTTGCCCGACCTCAGCCTCGGCCTCGGGAGAAGTCTCCGCCTCGCCCGACCTCGGCCTCGGACCGACTACGCTACAGGGGATACATCATTACCCTACCCCTAGCTAGCTGCCTCAGGCTATGAAGGAACAAGACCGGTGTCCCATCTAGGTTACTCCGGTAACAGGTAATGATGGTCCCCCGCATGCGCCCATGACGTCGGTTGCTCTCAACCCCCTACGGAAGCAAGGAAACGTCAGTAGGATCCGTGCCGCACCGCCAGCTACGCTTCTACAGGACTCAAGGCACTTCTCCGACCGACACGTTAGTACATGTACAGGGCTCAAGGCAATTCTCCACCAGCCACGTTAGCTCATAGCTACACCCCCATTGTACAGCTGGGCATCTCCTTATATCTATAAAAGGGGATGTCCAGGGCCTTCCAACGGGGGGGACGAAACGTACGAACGGGCGACGTACGAACGGGCGAAGGCAGACGAGCAAAGGCAGGCAGAGCAGGAGAGACACGGTAGAGGCAGACTTAGACAGCTCACCTCAAGGCCGAACCCTCTGTTTCTCTCTCTCTCTCTCTCTCTCTCTCTCGCTCTCGCTCTCTCGCAACGCTTGTAACCCCTACTACGAGCACCCCGGTGCAAGATAACATAAGCCTCATTTCCCTCTTGTGTTCCATCTTGCATCAACCCATCTGGGCAGGGACACGCAGCGACAAATTCACTGGTCGGTTAACGGTCCTCGTGGGTCCGAAACGCCGACAGTTGGCGCGCCAGGTAGGGGCCTGCTGCGTGTTGACAAACACTTTCCCGTTGAGTTCCAGATGGGTAGCTTTCAGCAGCCTCTCCAGCCCGGGACGGTGCTCCGCTTTGGGAGTCTCGAGTTCATGTCCCTCGACGGTAGCTACGACATGGTACTACTCCACCCGCAGCACGACAACAACGACAGTCGTCGGCTCGCCCGGCGGAGACGAACTCGACGACGACGACGACTTCCTCCTGCGGCAGAAGAGGAACACCCAGGTTTGCCCTGCTACCCTCCTCGCCGGAGGAGGAGACGGGGCAACCGTGGCCAGGAAGGAGGCGGCACCTCGTCGGCTGTCGGACCAGAGCGAGTCGACGACGCCGGCACACCTGCGGGGGACATATCAGGAGTCGTCCTCGCACCTGAGACAACGGCGGGTGTCGCTTCCCAGCAACGTGCCAACCCCAAGTGGACTGATGACACCAGCACCCTCACAAAGGACTTGTTGGATGTTAGCCTCGTACCTGAGATAACGGTGCAGTCTGTCCCCAATGTGACTTCACCACTGTCCATCAACCAAGAGGTACCATCCGTTTTTCACCCTATTCCCTTTAGATTCAGCTTCGATCCACCAAACGACCCCGCTTCGGTGAGCACTTACGCTAGGGCATATCCTGACCTTCTGGGGTACCATATGTGGTCAACTTGGGACCGACTGACGGCCGTCTCAACCTCTGGACCTGTGGGTTTCGAGGAAGAGGACGACCCCGACGTCAGTTGTGATTTCTCTAGACTCCGTGATCCTAGTGCCATGCGTGACTTCATGTCCGCATGTGACCACTGGCCTCTTCGGCTGCTCTGATGATGGCCACAGCCTTGACGACGAGGGTTGCGACCCAACTCGCGAGTGCTACCACATCGATCAGGAAGATCACGACGGAGAAAACCACCTTGGCATGCTAGGAAGTGACGGCGCCCTTGCACCTGCGTCTCGCGTTGAGATCTCGCGGGAGCTAGCTGTGGTCCAAGTCCCTGCGGGGGATCAGGACACATAGCTTGAGCAACTCCGCGAGATGAAGGCCAAGCTCGACGAAGAAGCAGGGCGGCTTGTGCAGCTCCGACAAAACATCGAGCAGGAGTGGGTAGGCCGGGCACTCGCCGGAGGAGCGCATCATCGAGCCCGGGACATCTAGCGCCATATCATCGACGATGCCAGGGCAGGGCTGCCCCCGGCCTTCAGCGGGGCCGGCCAGAACCTAGCTGCAGCGGCGATGCTACTTCGAACGATGTCGGAGCCGTCCACCACCAAAGGGCGATGTATCCAGGGCGAGCTCAAGGGCCTCCTGGAAGACGCCGCTGTCCGACAAGCCAAGAGCTCTGCCTCCCGAAGGTGAGGAGACCCCTCAGAGCATCGCGCAACGCCCTCCTGACGCATGCGGGAGGCCTCGGTCCACACCGAGCGCACACAGGACGGGACGCCTGTAACCCCGGATCGCCTTGGCGACGAGCAACACCGCCGCGACCGTCGAGCCCGACTCGAGGAGAAGGTGCGCCGAGGCTACCATCCCAGGCGCGGGGGATGCTACGACAGTGAGGAGGATCGGAGTCCCTCACCCGAGCCACCAGGTCTGCGAGTCTTCAGCCGGGCCATACGACGAGCGCTGTTCCCGGCCCGGTTCCGAGCCCCGACCACCATCACCAAGTACTCAGGGGAGACAAGGCCAGAGTTGTGGCTCGTGGATTACCGGCTGGCATGCCAGTTGGGAGGGACGGACGACGACAACCTCATCATCTGCAACCTCCCCCGTTTCCTCTCCGACGCTGCCCGGGCCTGGCTGGAGCATCTGCCTCCTACGCAGATCTCCGACTGGGACGACTTGGTCAAGGCTTTCGCTGGAAATTTCCAGGGTATGCCTGGGAACTCATGGGATCTCCGAAGCTGCCGCGAGCAGCCAGGGGAATCCCTGCGAGAGTACATCTGGCGGTTTTCAAAAAAGTGCACTGAGCTGCCCAACATCACCGACTCGGACGTCATCGGGGCATTCCTCGCCGGCACCACTTACCGAAACCTGGTGATCAAACTAGGACGCAAGACTCCCACCAAGGCGAGCGAATTGATGACATCGCCACCAAGTTTGCCTCTAGTCAGGAGGCGGTTGAAGCCATCTTCCGGAAGGACAAGCAGCCTCAGGGAGGGCAGAAGGAAGACACCCCTGAGGCATCCTCCCAGCGTGGCACGAAGAAGAAGGCCAAGAAGAAGGCGCAAGCAAAGCGCAACGCCATCAACGCGGATCTCGTCGCTGCTACCGAGCACAGGAACCCTCGGAAGCCTCCCGGAGGAGCCAACGCGTTCGACAAGATGCTCAAGGAGTCGTGCCCCTATCGCAGGGGTCCCATCAAGCACACCCTTGAAGAGTGCGACATGCTCCGGCGCTAATTCAACAAGGCTGGACCTTCGACAGAAGGTGGCAAGGACCAAGGCAACAACAAGAAGGGGGCGACAAGGAAGAAAAGTTCCTGGAGGTCCACAACTGCTTCATGATCTATGGCGGATAGGTGGCAAATGCCTAAGCTCGGCACCGCAAGCAGGAGCGCCGGGAGGTCTGCTCGGTGAAGGTAGCGGTGCCGGTCTACCTAGACTGGTCCGACAAGCCCATTACCTTCGACCAAGGCGACCACCCCGACTACGTGCCGAGCCTAGGAAGGTACCCGCTCGTCGTCGACCTGATCATCGGCAACGTTAGGCTCTCCAAGGTCCTCATGGACGGAGGCAACAGCCTCAACATCATCTACGCTGAGACCCTAGGGCTCTTGGGGGTCGATCTGTCCACGATCCGGGCCGGTGCAGCACCTTTCCACGGGATCGTTCCCGGTAAGCGCGTCCTACCCATTGGGCAACTTGACTTGCCCGTCTGCTTCAGAACTCCCTCCAATTTCTGAAAGGAAACCCTCACCTTCGAAGTGGTCGGGTTTCGAGGGACCTACCACACGGTGTTGGGAAGACCGTGCTACACCAAGTTCATGGCCGTCCCCAACTACATGTACCTCAAGCTCAAGATGTCGGGCCCCAACGGAACCATCACCGTCAGATCCTCATACCGCCACGCTGACGAGTGCGACGTGGAATGCATGGAGTACGCCAAGGCCCTCGCTGAGTCCGAAGCCCTCATCGCCGACCTAGATTGCCTCTCCAAGGAGGCACCCGACACGAAGTGGCGCGCCGGCAACTTCGAACCAGCCGAAGCGGTTAAGTCTGTCCCTCTCGACCCCAGCAACGACGCCGGCAAGAAAGTCAGGACCGGCTCCGAGCTCGACCCCAAATAGGAAGCAGTGCTCATCGACTTTCTCCGCGCAAATGCCGAAATTTTGCGTGGAGTCCCTCAGACATGCCCAACATACCGAGGGATGTCGTCGAGCACTCACTGGACATCTGAGCCGGTGCCCGACCCGTGAAGCAGTCCCCACGCCATTTTGATGAAGAAAAGAGCAGGGCCATAGGCGAGGAGGTCCACAAGCTAATGGCTGTAGGGGTTCATCAAAGAGGTATTCCATCCAGAATGGTTAGCTAACCCTATGCTTGTAAAGAAAAAAGGTGGGAAATGGAGGATGTGCGTAGACTACACTGGTTTAAACAAAGCATGTCCAAAGGTTCCCTACCCTCTGCCCCGCATCGATCAAATTGTGGACTCCACTGCTGGGTGCGAAACCCTGTCTTTCCTCGATGCCTATTCGGGCTATCACCAAATCAAGATGAAAGAATCCAAACAGCTCGTGACTTCTTTCATCACACCCTTTGGCATGTATTGTTATACTACAATACCATTTGGCTTGAGGAATGCAGGTGCCACCTACCAAAGGTGCATGACCATGCGTTCGGAGAACACATCGGCAGAACGGTCGAGGCTTACGTCGATGACATCGTTGTCAAGACAAGGAAAGCCTCCGACCTCCTCTCCGACCTCGAAGCAACTTTCGGGTGCCTGCGTGCAAAGGGCGTAAAACTCAACCCTGAGAAGTGTGTCTTCGGAGTCCCCCGAGACATACTCCTAGGGTTCATCATCTCCGAACGAGGCATCGAGGCTATCCCGGAGAAAATTGCGGCCATCACCAACATGGGGCCCATCAAAGATTTGAAAGGAGTACAAAAGGGTCATGGGATGCCTTGCGGCTCTGAGCCGCTTCATCTCGCGCCTCAGCAAGAAAGAATTGCCCTTGTACCACCTCTTAAGGAAGGCCGAGCGCTTCACTTGGACCCCCGAGGCCGAAGAAGCCCTCAGAAACTAAAAGGCACTCCTTAATAACGCGCCCATCTTGGTGCCCCCCGCTGAAGGAGAAGCCCTCTTGGTCTACGTAGCCGCAACCACTCAGGTGGTCAGCGCCGCGATCGTAGTCGAGAGACAAGAAGAAGGGCAATGCACTGCTCATCCAGAGGCCGGTCTACTTCATCAGCGAGGTGCTATCCGAGACCAAGATCCGCTACCCACAAATCTAGAAGCTACTGTACACAGTAATTCTGACACGGCGAAAGTTGCGACACTACTTCGAGTCTCATCCGGTGACTGTGGTGTCATCCTTCCCCTGGGAGAGATCATCCAGTGCCGAGAGGCCTCGGGTAGGATAGCAAAATGGGCAGTGGAACTCATGGGACAAACACTTTCATTCGCTCCTCGGAAGGCCATAAAATCTCAAGTCTTGGCAGACTTCCTGGCTGAATGGGTTGACACCCAATTGCCGACAGCTCCAATATAGCCTGAACTTTGGACCATGTACTTCGATGGGTCGCTTATGAAACAGGAGCAGGTGCTGGCTTGCTCTTCATCTCACCCCTCGGGAAACATGTGCGCTACGTACTGCGCCTCCATTTTCCGGCGTCAAACAACGTGGCCAAGTACGAGGCCTTGGTTAATGGACTGTGCATCGCCGTCAAACTAGGGGTTCGGCGCCTCGACGCTCGTGGCGACTCGCAGCTCGTTATTGACCAGGTCATGAAGAACTCCCACCTGCCGCGATCGGAAAATGGAGGCCTACTGCAACGAAGTTCAGGTGCTTGGAAGATAAGTTCGACGGGCTAGAGCTCAACCATGTTGCTCGGCGGTACAACGAGACCACAGATGAGCTGGCGAAATAGCCTCGAGGCGAACGACGGTTCCCCCGGACATCTCTCCAGGGACATATATCAACCATCCATCAAACTCGACGACGCGCCCGAACTTGAGGAGACCTCGGCCCAGCCTGAGGTACCCTCGGCCGCCGAGGGAGAGGCCCTGCGCGTCGAGGGAGAGCAGGATGGGGTTGCGCCAAACCAAAACTGGCAGACCCCATACCTGGAATATCTCCTTCGAGGATAGTTGCCCCTCGACAAGGCCGAAGCTCGGCGACTGGCTCGGCGCACCAAGTTGTTCGTTTTACTGGGTGATGAAAAGGAGCTATACCACCGCAGCCCCTCAGGCATTCTCCAACGATGCATATCCGTCGCCCAAGGATAGGAGCTGTTACAAGAAATACACTCTGGGGGCTTGCGGTCACCATGCGGCGCCTCGGACCCTCGTAGGAAACGCCTTCCGACAAGGTTTCTACTGGCCGACTACGGTGGCCG
>JAOPSE010000111.1:3480288-3597435 GCA_029449295.1 Zea luxurians
GGAACATCGAACAGCTACATCGCTTTTATCCTTAAAATGTTTCAAGTCGTTCATGTATCTCGCTTTCTTTACATGCATAAATAAAGTCTAACCATCAAGGAAGGATCAGCCTTGCCTCAGCAAAGCCCGACCCTCCCTCGGGGGCTAGAAGGGGGAACCCCCTTTGCGTCAAAATTTTCCTCCGAAAAGTCTTTTACCAAAACGACTTTCGCGCTTTTCGACTGCGTCGATAACAGAATCCCAAAAACGAGCGACTGAGACCTTGAACGGCAAGGCCGACCGAGCCGAGGGACTCCTACGCCTCTGGGATACGGATACCTCACTCGTCACCTTCCACGAAAGGCGGCTCATGCTCGGATAAGTGATTCTGCTACCGAACAAGTCCTAACGCTCGGGTAGAAAGCAACTTTCGTACCATTTTGACTATATCGATGACAGAATCCTTAAAACGAGCGAGAGAGACCTTGAACGGCAAGGCCGATCGAGCCGAGGGACTCCTACGCCTCCGGGATACGGATACCTCACTCGTCACCTTCCACGAAGGGTAGCTCGCGCTCGGATAAGTGACTCTGCTACCGAACAAGTCCTAATGTTCGAAACGAGAGGAAAGAAAAACGCAGCTTTATAATCCGACAATTAAAATGTTTAGACCTCAGCGGCCGCAAAAAACATACGCATACTTAAAACAAACTGTTCCTGCAGGCTCAGACATCGGCAGGGGGAGGAGCAACACGCTCGACGTCATTTCCACCCTCGGCAGAATCTGGCCCGGCCTCGGACGGCGACACGGGCGGAAGGATCTCCACCTCAAGGAGGAAGCTAGCGCCGCGCTTGGGCCCTCGACAGCCACGTCAAGCCTCCGGACCTCGGCTAAGGCAGCCTCCTCTTCGTCGGGTAAGCAGTACCCCTCGCTGACCCGCTCCAGATCCATGTCGTAGTGGGAAGCGAGCACGGCGAAGGCCCGCCTAACGCCGTGGTGCAGCGCCCCGTGGAGTCTGCTGCGCACATGGCCGCCCAAGGCCCGCAGATGACTCTGGGGGAGCTACCCGAGGGGACATCGTCGAGGCCAAAGGCCTAGCAGAAAGCTGAGATGGCCTCAGACATGGCCACACAGTCGGCATCCTTCTGCTCAGCCGCCTGGGCGAGCGCCTTGCAGTTCTTGACGGACTCGTTAAGAGTCGTCTCGAACCCTGCAGACAGCCGGACAACGTTCTTCAGACACGAGGTGAAGAATGGGGACAGAAACAAAGTCACGAAGCGGGCAAAACATACCTTCGGCCCGGACACGCTGCCGCAAGACCCTAGCTCAAGCAGACCCGACGGCCATGGCCAGGCCCTCCGCAAGGGTCCCGGCCTGAGCGGTCGCCTCAGGGTCCGAAAAGGGGGAGCACCCTCTGCGCCAAAACTTTCCTCGGAAAAGTTTTTCTACCAAAACAACTTTCATGCATTTCGACTGCGTCGATAACGAAATCCTAATGACGAGCGAGAAAGACCTTGAACGGCAAGGCCGACCGAGCCGAGGGACTCCTACGCCTCCGGGATACGGATAACTCACTCGTCACCTTCCGCGAAAGGTAGCTCACGCTCGGATAAGTGATTCTGCTACCGACAAACAAGTCTTAATGCTGGAAACAAGAGGAAAGAAACACGGCTTTATACCCAAATGTTCAGGCCTCAGCAGCCACAAAGAACAAACACACGTACTTGGGATAACTATGCTATGTAGATGTCGGCAGCACCCTCGGCGGCTTTCCCGACCTACAGCATATATCTCAGTACTTGGAGCAATTACATTTTGCTCTTACATTCCCTTACAAATGGGACTCTGGCTCCATTCCCGCAGGAATGAGCAACCTCCACACCAGAAGGCATGCGGGACAACGAGCTCCAAGCGGCTCGCTGGCGACCACCGCACCAGCAACGCGACAACGACCTCCGCCTCGGGCGGCTAGACAGCAGCAGCGATTGCCTCAGGGCAAACGCTATTGTGAAAAGGCCCTCGCTCACGTCCCCTCATGAGGGACGAGAACCATCCATTAAAGCCAAAGAGCCGGAGGTCTGGAGCGCAGGTGGCACCAACGGTCTCGTCGGCAGAGGCAACCGCTTCGGTAGAGGATGCCTCACCTATGGCGACCACCACCTCGGCACCGACGACAGCGGCCACCTACCCACCAACACCGCACCGGCGAACGGCGGCCGCCCCAATGCGCACCGGCAGGTCCTCACTCTCGTCCTCGCCGAGGCTGTCCTAGAACACGAGTACCGCCCTCGCGGCGTACGACGTGTTGTGCGACCCCCCGGTGCAGTCGATGGCATAGGGAGGACCTAGGCGTAGCCGGCCCGCGCATGGCGCAACCGACACCCGTGCGGCAGACAGGCAGCCACGCTTCGCCCCAGCGATAGGAGGCGGCACCAGAAGCAGCATCGGAGCCGCTCAGGCTGGGAAGCCAGACACGCGGCAGCTGACAGTGCCACGGGCGGCGAACGCCCTTCTCCCCCGATCACAGAGGGAAGGAGCGGGCCGCTGCCCACGCGGAGGCGGGCCCTGACTCGGTGCACCCTCCTCCCCAACACGAATGATGAACATCCTTGAAGCTGAGGGTAGGGGGGAGGCCACGGCCCGGCTCGCCCTTCCCTGCCACGAAGCTGGTGGTCATCCTTCTGGATGACCATTGGTGGGGGAATGCAGCCGGGCTGCGTGATGAAAATCCTTGAAGCCGAGTGACGACTGGAGAGCGCCAACCCTCACGGGGTCACGCTCCTCCAACAGCAGCAAGAAGAAGGCAACACAGGTGCACCCCATCTGGGGGCTCGGAAGGGGGAAAGACGCGATGAATGCGAGGAGTGTGAAGGCATGGCTACCACCAGGGGGGTCGATCCCTTTTTAAAGGCAGATTTCCTCACTCACACCCCCAAGCGTCATGGGCAAAGTCTCCACCGAAGTGCTCCAGGGTTCCCACCCTACGACACGGGGGCTGGGTCCCACACGTCATGTGAGCTGACCCGAAACGCGAAGAAGGCAAACCGCCGCACGCGAAGCACGTAACCGCCCCGCGGTTATAAGCATTCCCTCATCCTCGCTGAAACCAGCGGCCGAAAGGGTGGACCGCCGTGCAAGAAACATGCAACCGCACTACGGTTGTGCACCCTTTCAGCTTCGTCGCATCCGGCGGTCCAGCATGGAGGCCCGGTCCCACATGTCATGTAACCGGCGTGCCGGTCACTACGTGCAAGGAAACCGCGCCGCCACTTGCGCCAATGCTGCGTCTTCTCGACTGCAGAACCAGCGCAGCGACTCAAGGCAGCCCTGCGCGTGACCCATTAAGTGCGACGATCATGGGCCACCCAGCCGCGGAGATAGGCACAACGGTCGATATGATCAGAGGCGGGCCGGCAGTAATTGCAGCAACAGGCGTGCGGAAGCAGCGGTCCAATCACCTACAAGTTCACATCCTCTCCCGAAACGGCATGGGAGCCCTCTCCCACAGCATAAAAGACGACGCACCCGTGTCCCGTTCCTCGAACGACTCACGCACGCGCAACAGACGCCCCGCGAATCGCCCGTCCCGTCGCATTAACTCCTTGGCAGGGCAAGCGACACCTCCGGCAGGCGAAGCGGGCGCCGTGTCACCTCCGTCATGATGACCGCGTCAAAAAAGGTGCGCCACATTATTTAAATTCATATCCTTTTCCTTTTCCTCTCTCTCTCTTGCCACAGGGACCGGGAAAGGGGATATTTCGAAAAGGATCCTTCTCAACGAAGGAAATGGGCCCCGAGCCCTCCTACTGATCAAGGGTTCGAAGGTTGCGCCCTCCAGGGTTCGGCAACCGCCCCAGAGCACTCGGGCTCCGAGCCCTTTACTGATCAGGGGTTCGAAGGCTGGCCCCTCGGAAGGGTTCGATAGCCGCCCCAGAGCACGTAGAGTCAGGGATGACCCTGGGTACGTCCGTTACATGGCCGAGGCTCGGGCTACGCTCCCGAGGTACCCTAGGACATTTCCGAGACCAGCGGGAACGATTTGTAATGGAATCCCACCGGAGGGAGGCACCGAGCCCTCGGACCCTATCGAATGGGTCTGGGTCCAGCAAATCACCTGCAGGTACTTTTGGAGTGTGCCTCTGGGCCACTAGCTGACCCTTATCGAACGGGGCTCGGGCGTCCACTCGGATCACCCGCTAGCAACTCACTAGAAACACCATGTTCGGTGCCCTCCGAGGGTAACATGGCGCTTTCCCCCTTCCTCCTCACGGAGAGGCGACGAAGGGGCGTACAATAAAAGTCGAGACGGTCCTTGATCGTCCTCTTGCTCCGTGCAGAGGCTTGAGGGCTGCTCTCGCGCCAGGCTACGGCCAAACTGTTGACCACGTCAACAAACCAGCTTAAAAACTTGGGGCCCGATCGTGCACCCGGGCTGCGGCCAGGCCGCATGAGGGAACAACAAGGCTGACCGAGGCATCTCAAAAAGGATTAAGACCTCAGAGGAGTCAAATCACTCCTCTGAGGCCTCGGGGGCTACACTCGGCGGGTGCGCTCGCTCGCACCCACCAAAACAAAACATAACCGAGAAAGGCTGGTCCCCTTGCCAGAAATCCAGTAGAACCTCCAAGCGAGTACCTACACTCCCTTGAAGGCTCGGGGGCTACTGTCGGGTACCATAATTAGGGGTACCCCCAATGCTCCTTAACCGTGGCTGGAAAACATCTTCAGAACAAACCGCGAAGACTGATAAGCACGGTTCAAGTCAAGGCCTCGTCTACCAAGGGACGTGATCTCATCCGAGCCCGGCCTCGGGCGGGAACAGTAGTCCTGGGCAGATTCACGCCTTGCCCGAGGGACTCCACAAGCAGTGGGCGCACCCTCAGCTCGCCCGCAGGCAAGCTCGGGCGAACCTTGTCGTGCAGCAACCTCGACCGAATCGTCTTACCAACCGACCGTATCGCATGCGCATTCAATGCGGGGATCGCCTGACACCTTATCCTGACACGCGCGCCTCAGTCGGCAAAGTCGAAGTGACCGCAGTCACTTCGCCCCTTTACTGACTATTCTGACAAGAAAATAGCACTGTTCGCCCCACTTCGGCTACTGTGCCAACCACTAGGGTAAGACTAGCAACAGTAAGTCGTGACCTCCCCCGAGTTCAGCCTCGGGCGCAACCAGGAGCTCCGCCTCGCCCGACCCTAGGCCTTGGCCTCAGCCTCAGCCTCGGCCTCAGGAGAAGGTCTCCGCCTCGCCCGACCCTAGGCCTCGGCCTCGGGAGGAGTCACAACCTCGCCCGACCTCAGCCTCGGCCTCGGGAGAAGTCTCTGCCTCGCCCGACCTCGACCTCGGACCGACTACGCTACAGGGGATACATCATTACCCTACCCCTAGCTAGCTGCCTCAGGCTATGAAGGAACAAGACCGGTGTCCCATCTGGGTTACTCTGGTAACAGGTAATGATGGTCCCCCACGTGCGCCCATGACGTCGGTTGCTCTCAACCCCCTACGGAAGCAAGGAAACGTCAGTAGGATCCATGCCGCACCACCAGCTACGCTTCTACAGGACTCAAGGCACTTCTCCGATGGCCACGTTAGTACATGTATAGGGCTCAAGGCAATTCTCCGCCAGCCACGTTAGCTCATAGCTACACCCCCATTGTACAGCTGGGCATCTCCCTGTATCTATAAAAGTGGATGTCCAGGGTCTTCCAACGGGGGGGGACGAAACATACGAACGTGCGACGTACGAACGGGCGAAGGCAGACGAGCAGAGGCAGGCAGAGCAGGAGAGACGCAGTAGAGGCAGACTCAGACAGCTCACCTCAAGGCCGAACCCTCTCTTTCTCTCTCTCTCTCGCTCTCGCTCTCTCACAACGCTTGTAACCCCTACTACGAGCACCCCGGTGCAAGATAACATAAGCCTCATTTCCCTCTTGTGTTCTATCTTGCATCAACCCATCTGGGCAGGGACACGCAGCGACAAATTCACTGGTCGGTTAACGGTCCTCGCGGGTCCGAAATGCCGACAATTAAATAGCGCACATGTTTCTTATGTTGCATGATTATGTTCAATTGATACTCATTTTATGCCAATGGTACTTTAAATTACAAATAAGTACTCTCAACTGGTATCAATTGAATTCATATATATGTGTGCAATAAATCTTGAGGAGAACTTAGTGTAATATGCAATTAGTGATATGTTCATCTATCAAATTGTATCAATTGGTGTTTTTCAATTGGTACTTTTCGTACATGATCACTAGTTGTATAATCCATACTTGTGCAATTTTCATGTCGCCTCTTGTTATAATAAGAAAATGCTAGGTGACATCTAGACTCCAGGTATCAAGATTCAGCTTTCAATTAGTATGACAATATTCATTTGATATCTTGGACCTATGTCACAACTATGCCAACAAGAGCTTGCAAATGAATTCTAAATCCAACACAAGTCTGGAAACCCCTTAAAAGTTAAACGCAAAGGTACATCACTTCATGTCACTTTTATGTTACTTTTGTGTCATCTAAGGACCCTTTTTCATGATAGTGTGTTCAAATCTTGATTAATCATAATTTCTACCCTTTATATTATTTATACTTTTTTGGAGATTTATGACAAAGGGGGAGAAATTTTGCATTAAAGCTTACCTTTATTCTTATGTAACTAAGTGTTAGAAGACTTTAAAAAGGGGAGAAATAATTAACAAAAGGGGAAGTCGGAAGAAAAACATAAGATGTAGAAAATTGATGAGTGCATACTATGTCATGAGCATCACGTTTATTTTATGACACACTGCACCCCATGAATAGTATGATATAAGTTGTCTACATACTTTGACCCAAAAATGTGCTTTTGGCATTTGAGTACAAAACTGATATTTTCTGAAATGCACATATTTAGGGGGAGGAAACTATATCATAGGATTCAAAATCTTATTTATCAAATCTTATGTAAGCTTTAAATGTGTTGTCATCAATCACCAAAAGGGGGAGATTGAAAGTGCATTCATCCCTTTTGTGAGTTTTGGTGATTTGGATGACAACACATTGTAACGCCCCGAGTTTTGGAGTTGAATTTTTTCTTTTCTTTACTCGCCAAATTCGGGCGTTACCCTTTCCTTTTTTCTTTTCCCCTCGCTAAGCCTTGACCTTTTTCAAAGTTATAACGTGACTCGGCTTGAGATCTCGTGTAAAGCAAAACCCTAGAAATACTTTATCTTGGTTTGCTGCACCATGCCGAACCGTGCATTTATTTGGATTGATTGAAATTGTGAAGGCATTCATCTAGAAAATAGATTTTGGAAAACCCTCTCCTCCCCTTTTTTTGGCCCAGCCGCCCCCTCGCGCGCGGCCTAGCTGGCCAGCCGGCCTTTTCTCCCCCCTCCCCCTTCCCGCCGTGGGCCTCGCGCGCGGCCCAGCCGGCCTCCCAGCCCAGCGTGGCCCAATCGCCCCCCCCCCCCCCCCCCGCTCCCCATGCCACGCCCTCGGCGCGGGCGGTTGGAAACCGCCGCCTCCCCGCGGGCCCCACTCGTCAGGCTCTCCCCCTCCCCAAACCCCTCTCTCCCCTCCCCTGCCCGACCCACCCCGCTCCCTGCCCCGCTCGCCGAAACGCCGCTGCCGGTGCTCGTCCCCACGCGGTAAGCCCCCCCCTCCCTCTCCTCTCCCCTTCCCCCCTCTCCCCGCGGCCCGGCGGCGTCCCGGCGTCCCGGCACGGCCCCGCCCTCGGCGCTTGCCGGCCCCGCCCGACGAGCCCCCTCGCGCGCGTCCGCGAGCTCGGCCCCGGCCATGGCGGCTCGCCGTGGCGCGCGGCCCGGCCTCACCCCGCCCGGCGCGCTCTCCTCCCCGCGGCCTGGCGGCGTCCCCGACCCCGTCTCGCCCACGCTCGGCGCGTGGCCATGGCGGCGCGGCGCCCGTGCCCGGCCCGAGCTCGCCGGCGCGCGGCTGTGGCGCCCCCTTCCCCGGCGTCCCCGCGCAGCCCTGCCCGCCCTCGGCACGTGGCTTTGCGTCCGCGCGGCTCGGCCGCGGCGGCCCCGCCCGCCTGGTGTGGCGCCCTCCCCGGCCCGGCCGTGGTCCGGCCCGGTTCGCCGGCCATGGCACGCCCACGCCCGCCCGTCCCCGGCGATGCTCGCTCGGCCCGGCGTGGCTCCGGCTCGCCGGTGCGCGGCCATAGAACCCCCCCGTGCCCCGCCCCTGCCCGGCGCGGCCGCGGCATGTCGGCCCGGCGTGGCCTTGAGCTCGGCCAGCGCGCGGCCCCGCGCGGTCGACCTCGGCACGGCCCCGTTGTCGCCCGCGGCGCAACGCGTGCGCAGCTCGGCCTTGGCGTGTGCGCGACCCGTTCACGACACGTCAGCGCGGCCTTGCGCACACGTGCTCGCGTCCGTGCTCTTGACGTGCTTGTCTACCCCCTAGACGTGCCCGTCTACCCCCCCCCCCCCCCCGTGTATTTCATGCGTAGTGATCACGTTATTTAATTAATAAATGGAAAATCAATTTAGAAATTGGTTACGTTAGTTAATTCATATAGTTAATCGTCTACCTTATTTAATGTTGATCAATTGAAAATGGTTATGTTTTTATTAGTGCATGTGACTAACCCTTGTCATTGGGACTAAATGGAACTAGAGCACGTAACGACTAGTTATTCGTCTACCCGTAAAACGCCTCGAGCATAAGCTTTAACCCCTGCGTTCCCCCGTCTCTTTCTAACCTTGGCCAATGCAATATCGTATGTCATAACTCTATGCATAGTCAATCTATCTGTTCTCTTGTATGATGTACTGTTTGTTCCCTAATTCGAATGGATGGATGTATGTATGTTTGCGCTCGCATAGAGAACAGTCTGGTTGAGGAATCCGAAGAACAGACAGGAGAAGCCCCTGAGCAGCAGTCGGTTGGTGGAGGCAAGTGTTCCTTGACCTATCTCTGTCCTATACATACTTTAATTCACCTCCCGCATTACACATTTATACCTAAGGATTGACTAGCTTTTGTTATCCATGTCCTTGTTTACCTATCTGGGTTGGATTATTATTGTTTAGCTTGGTGCTATTGCTCAACTCTAATCATTGAACATGATGAGATTTACCAATGATACGCTGTTTTCCCCTCTTTTATTATGATGTTATACTTGTGACCTTCAAGGGGGCTCGAGCGGTTTCTCGAGTGCCTCTTCGTAAGGACCTGTTCGTTGAATGACCGCCCGAGAAAACAGTGCAACCATGAGGGTGGAGTGGGACGCCCTTAGCTGAATAATTAGAGAAACCGAGGTGTAGTTCGCTTAGCCGTCGTGCCATCAATGGGGCTCGGTGTATGCGGCTCGCTCTGCCAAGGTTGATTTGTCCCTTGGGGAGGAGTGCGGTACATTTAGGAAACCTAACGGGCGGCTACAGCCCCAGGGAATCTTTGTAAAGGCTACGTAGTGAGACCCTGCCTACTCACCTTGGGAGTGTTCAAGGGTCCGTACAACCCGAGGCAAAAAGGGAATCACGGCTTGTGGGTAAAGTGCACAACCTCTGCAGAGTGTTTGAAAACTGATATATC
Organism: Zea luxurians; assembly: GCA_029449295.1. NCBI lineage: Eukaryota > Viridiplantae > Streptophyta > Magnoliopsida > Poales > Poaceae > Zea > Zea luxurians. Next base: position 3,489,812 of record JAOPSE010000111.1, read on the forward strand.
AGCCGTGCTCGCGGTTATGAGCGGCCAAGGGAGCTCCAGTGATTAGTGGTACTTGATCAAAGATGTTCGGATTGCAGGTGGCAATGAGATTGATGGTTCTTGGTATTGACTCTGGTAATGGTAAGTGGTACCCTTTCTGTTTGGAAAGGAGTACGTTTGGGTTAATAACGTGGGTTAATTCTAAAACTTGGCTTTCTCTACTAGTAATAATAATCTGACCAACTAAAAGCAACTGCTTGACTTACCCCCACAAAAAGCCAGTCCACTACAGCCAAACAGAAAACTTGCTGAGTATGTTGATGTGTACTCACCCTTGCTCTACACACCAACCCCCCCCCCCCCCCCTTCCCCAGGTTTTCTGCATTGCAACCCCTGCTCAGGCGAAGATGAAGCTATGGAAGGAGACTTCCAGGAGTTCCAAGACTACGACGAGTTCTAGGCGTGGGTAAGCGGCAACCCCCAGTCGGCTGCCTGTGAAGACCGCATTTATCTACGTTTCGTTTTCGCACTTTGATTTATTGTAAAGACTATGTGGATGTCTCAGACATATGATGTAATTGACTATTATTTCCCTTTTTAATACTATCTGAGCATTGTGTGATGATGTCCATGTTATGTAACTGCTGTGTACGTGAATTGCTGATCCTGGCACGTACATGGTTCGTATTCGGTTTGCCTTCTAAAACCGGGTGTGACATAGGTGGTATCAAAGCCGTGCTGACTGTAGGACCACTAACCTAGAGTAGAATGGTCGTTCTAAGGATTATAGACCTCTGTCCCTGCCTTGACTTTGGTATCCCTTCAAAAGTTGGTCACATCGACCAAACCTATGTTCTACTATATATTATACCTTGCTGAAAATTGTGTTTTATTTTAATCCTTCATTTATTTATTTATGGTCCATTACTTGCTGGTCATACTAGTTCTGTTCTCACTCTTTTGCTTGTGGTGTCTTTTGTAGATGGCTCGTCTTAGACACACCGCACAGAAGTCTGTCATCCCCTTCTTACCCTCTCGTCTCGCGGAGCGTCCGCTTCGCCGTCCCGTGGCCGGTCAGTCCAGTCACTTGGAGAGGCTGCACCACCGCCTGCATGAGGAGCAGGAACATCGACGACAGGAGCAGCAGGGCTCTTCTTTCTTGCTCCAGCAGGAGATAAAGTCTGTGAGGAGCTGCTCCCTCGTGCTCCCCCTGGAGGCGCCCCCTGCACCACCACTGGGCGCCCTAGCCCCTGGAGTAGCTGCTGGAGGAAACCCAGACGACGGAGGTGGCGACGACAACTCGAGCCAGACACCGACTTTTCTGCTGACCAGGAGCCGGAAGGATGGGTTGCTCGACCCATCACTCGTGACACTGCTCGCGGGTGTCACTTCCACGATGCGCTCGACACCCTGCTACGTCGGGCACTTGACCGGCATACTTGGTCCATCGAGTATCGCTGTGTGGTCTACCAGCATAGTCGCGGGGTCTACCCGGACCACTGGGAGGCGACCCGCTTGGTGCGCTGTCCGGAGAATAGTCTCTGGGGTGCTGAGGTCAGCTCGGAGCACTATTCCATCTCCGAGCGGGACTCAGCTGAGGCGGCCATGCAAGATGTTGCACGGCGTGCGCTTTCGCACTACTGCTCAGTTCTCGGTGGTGTAGCTGATGGTCTCAATCTGAAGTATTACCCCCGTCGTCCATCTGGCAGCATAGGAGGCGTGATTGTTTCACCTGTCGGTGAGGACAATCCTAGGTTGAGCAGCACAGTCAACCTAGCCGTCGTGCTAAACACTGAGCTGGACCATGCATTAGACGAGCTGAGTAGGGCTCGTGCTGAGATCGCCCAGCTGCGGGCTGAGCGCACGGAACGTCGTCACCTGGATGATGGTTCCCCCGCTCCCATCGGGACTCAGCACCCGTACTGCTCACCTCGGCGTGGACACCAATCTTATGGCAACCCCGACTGCAAGACTAAGATAAATTTAGAACCATAGATCGTCAGAGTCGGATCTTATAATTAATACGAAATACATACATAGAAGCTATAGTCCTAGCGTTAGTCTCGCTTTTAGTTAGTCTTAGTTAGACAGGGTAGTTTGCTATATCCTGTGCATTTATGTTTGTCATGATGAACTATGTTTGATTTGGATATTTGTAATGACTGTCACCAGAGCGTGGGTATCCCCTGCATTTTGGTTTACCTGTTATATGTTAATGGAGTTAGTTATTTAGTTGGGAAGCCTTTTATTTCACTTTCCTCTTTATCTGAGAAGTTGTGTTGGTCTGTGTTGGAGATCAGTGAAGATGCTCATCTGCTCAGTGTTGTGGAGAAATTCTATACTCTTCTCTTATGCTGCAAGATTTGCAAGGTCAGTTCTGATGTGTGGTTGCATTCTGCAGATGTCAGAAAACAGGCGCAGAGGAGGAAGGCGTGCTCAGCAGGAGCGGCTAGCTCAGCAAGATGAGGTACCCCAGCAATAGCAGCTGCCGCCCCCGCCCCCGATGTCCATCGAGCAGATGTTTCTGATGCAGACTCAGACAGTTCAAGCCATTGGTTAGACTCTGGCCGCCATTCAGCAGCAGCAACAGCCACCACCTCAGCCTCAGATGCCTCAGATGCCCAGGGACAAGTGTGCTGAATTCATGAGAGGTCATCCCCCAACGTTTGCTCACTCCTCTGACCCCATGGATGCTGAAGACTGGCTGCGCACAGTGGAGCGGGAGTTGCACACCGCTCAGTATGATGACAGGGAGAAAGTCCTGTATGGTCCCCGTCTGTTGAGAGGAGCAGCCCAGTCATGGTGGGAGTCTTACCTCGCCACCCATGCCAACCCCGACACCATCACCTGGGAAGAATTCAGAGGTAGCTTTCGTTAGTACCATGTTCCCGTAGGTCTGATGACAGTGAAGAAGGAGGAGTTCCTGGCCCTCAAGCAAGGGTCATCATCTGTCAGTGAGTACCGGGACAGATTTCTGCAGTTGACTCGCTATGCTCCTGAAGATGTCAACACCGACGCCAAGCGACAGTATCGTTTCTTGAGAGGCTTGGTCGACCCTCTGCAGTATCAGCTAATGAATCACACCTTCCCGACATTCCAGCACCTGATTGACAGGGCAATCATGACAGAGAGGAAGCGTAAGGAGATGGAGGATCGCAAGCGCAAAATCAGTGGACCCCAGCCTGTAAGCAGCTATCGTCCTCATTTCTCAAGCAATCAACCTCAGCAGTTCAGGCAGAACCAGCGTCCACCTCAGCAGCAGCAGTTCCAAAGGCAGTATCCTCAGCACCAGTATCAGAATCGCCAGAACAATCAGTCGGGAGGAGGTCAGTTTCAGAGGCAGAATCAGTAGGCACCTCGTCTTCCTGCCCCAGCAAACCAGCAGAACAGTCAGGCAGCACCAGCTCAGGATGGAAATAGAGCATGTTTCCACTGTGGAGAGCAAGGCCATTGGGTGATGCAATGTCCGAAGAAGGCAGCCCAGCAGCAATCAGGCCCCAATGCCCCAGCAAAGCAGAATGTGTCTCAGCCTGGAGCAGGCAACCGCTCTCAGCCGCGCTATAATCATGGGAGACTGAACCACTTGGAGGCTGAAGTAGTTCAGCAGACCCCCGGCATGATAGTAGGTATGTTTCCAGTCGACTCCCATATTGCAGAAGTGTTATTTGATACTGGAGCAACGCATTCATTCATTACTGCATCATGGGTAAAAGCACATAATCTTCCAATAACTACCATGTCAACCCCCATTCAAATTGACTCAGCCGGTGGTAGAATTCGAGCCGATAGCATTTGTTTGAATGTAAGTGTGGAAATAAGGGGGATAGTGTTTCCCGCTAACCTCATAGTAATGGGTACTCAGGGAATAGATGTCATCCTAGGGATGAATTGGCTAGATAAGTATCAGGCAGTTACCAGTTGTAATAAGAGGACAATCAAGTTGGTGTCCCCACTAGGAGAGGAAGTGGTGACCGAGTTAGTCCCGCCTGAGCCAAAGAAAGGAAGATGTTATCAGATGGCTGTTGATAGCAGTGAAGTAGACCCAATTGAGATTATCAAGGTTGTGTCTGAGTTCCCAGATGTGTTTCCAAAGGACTTACCAGGTATGCCACCAGAGCGGAAAGTTGAGTTTGCTATAGAGCTTCTTCCTGGAACCGCTCCCATCTTTAAGAGAGCTTACAGGATATCCGGACTAGAGTTGGTTGAACTTAAGAAGCAGATTGATGAGCTATCAGAGAAAGGTTACATTCGGCCAAGCACCTCACCTTGGGCCGCCCCTGTCCTATTTGTGGAAAAGAAAGATGGCACCAAAAGGATGTGTATCGATGAGCTCTGAATGAGGTCACGATCAAGAACAAGTACCCTTTGCCCAGAATAGAAGATCTGTTCGATCAGTTAAGAGGAGCCAATGTGTTCTCCAAGATAGATCTAAGGTCAGGTTATCATCAGCTCAGGATCCGACCTTCAGACATTCCGAAGACGGCATTCATTACCAAGTATGGGTTGTATGAGTTCACTGTGATGTCTTTCGGTCTAACCAATGCACCGACCTTCTTCATGAACTTGATGAATAGTGTATTCATGGATTATCTAGATAAGTTTGTGGTGGTATTTATTGATGACATTCTGATATATTCTCAAAGCAAAGAAGAGCATGTAGATCATTTGAGGATGGTATTGCAGAGATTGCGAGAGCACCAGCTGTATGCAAAGTTGAGCAAGTGTGAGTTCTGGATCAGTGAAGTTTTGTTCCTGGGTCATATAATCAACAAAGAAGGATTGGCTATGGATCCGAAGAAAGTGGCAGACATTCTAAACTGGAAAGCACCAACAGATGCTCGAGGAATCAAGAGCTTCATTAGAATGGCCGGATATTATCGGCGATTCATTGAAGGGTTTTCGAAGATTGCGAAACCAATGACAGCTTTGCTAGGCAACAAAGTTGAGTTCAAGTGGACCCAGAAATGTCAAGAGGCCTTTGAAGCGCTAAAAGAGAAGTTGACTACAACGCCTGTCTTAGTCTTGCCTGATGTGCACAAGCCCTTCTTGGTGTATTGCGATGCTTGTTACACTGGTTTGAGATGCGTGTTGATGCAAGAGGGAAGAGTTGTGGCTTACTCGTCCCGACAGCTGAAGGTTCATGAGAAGAATTACCCAATCCATGACCTGGAGTTGGCAGCAGTGGTTCACGCATTGAAGACATGGAGGCACTATCTGTATGGACAGAAATGTGATGTTTACACAGACCACAAGAGTTTGAAGTACATATTCACTCAGTCAGAGCTAAATATGAGGCAACGAAGATGGTTAGAGTTGATCAAAGACTATGAGTTGGAGATTTATTACCATTCAGGCAAAGCGAACGTAGTGGCAGATGCTTTGAGCAGGAAGAGTCAGGTCAATCTGATGGTCGCTCGTCTGATGCCTTATGAGTTGGCCAAAGAGTTTGACAGGTTGAGTCTTGGATTTCTGAACAACACGCGAGGAGTCACAATTGAGTTGGAACCTACCCTGGAGCGGGAAATCAAAGGAGCACAGAAGAATGATGAGAAGATCAGTGAGGTCCGGCGACTGATTCTAGATGGCAGAGGCAAAGATTTTCGGGAAGATGCAGAAGGTGTGATATGGTTCAAAGACCGCTTGTGCGTTCCCAATGTCCAGTCTATTCGGGAGTTGATCCTCAAGGAAGCTCATGAGACAGCCTATTCGATTCACCCTGGTAGTGAGAAGATGTATCAGGATCTAAAGAAGAAATTCTGGTGGTATGGAATGAAGAGGGAAATCGTAGAGCATGTGGCTATGTGTGATAGTTGTCGAAGAATCAAGGCAGAGCACCAGAGACCAGCTGGATTGTTACAACCATTGCAAATTCCTCAGTGGAAATGGGATGAAATTGGTATGGACTTCATAGTCGGATTGCCTCGCACTCGAGCCGGCTACGATTCCATTTGGGTAGTGGTGGACCGCTTGACCAAGTCAGCCCACTTCATACCTGTCAAGACCAACTACAGTAGTGCAATATTGGCAGAATTGTACATGTCTCGGATCGTTTGTCTTCATGGTGTGCCAAAGAAGATAGTGTCAGACAGAGAAACACAGTTTACCTCTCATTTCTGGCAGCAGTTGCATGAAGCCTTGGGCACACATCTGAATTTCAGTTCAGCCTATCATCCGCAGACAGATGGTCAGACCGAAAGGACTAATCAAATCCTTGAAGACATGTTGAGAGCCTGTGCGTTGCAAGATCAGTCCGAATGGGACAAGAGATTGCCTTATGCAGAGTTCTCCTATAACAATAGTTACCAGGCCAGCTTGAAGATGTCACCATTTCAGGCACTTTATGGAGGGAGTTGTAGAACTCCGTTGCAATGGGATCAGCCTGGAGAAAAGCAAGTGTTCGGGCCAGACATTCTGCTTGAAGCTGAAGAGAACATCAAGATGGTTCGAGAGAATCTGAAGATAGCGCAATCAAGGCAGCGAAGCTATGCAGACACAAGAAGAGGAGAGCTGAGTTTTGAGGTTGGAGATTTTGTCTATCTGAAAGTGTCACCGATCAGAGGAGTCAAAAGATTCGGAGTCAAAGGCAAGCTAGCACCCCATTACATCGGTCCGTATCAGATTCTCGCAAAGCGTGGAGAAGTGGCCTATCAGCTCAGTTTGCCAGAAGGCTTATCCACAGTGCATGATGTCTTTCACGTATCTCAGTTGAAGAAGTGTCTGCGTGTGCCAGAAGAGCAGTTGCCAGTTGAAGGTCTTGAAGTCCAGGAGGACTTGACCTACACAGAGAAACCAGCGCAAATCCTTGAGACGGAAAAAAGAGTCACCCGAAGGAAGACCATCAGAATGTGCAAAGTCAGATGGAATCATCACTCTGAGGAAGAGGCAACCTGGGAGCGTGAAGATGATTTGATGGCCAAATACCCTGAACTCTTTGCTAGCCAACCCTGAATCTCGAGGGCGAGATTCTTTTAAGGGGGATAGGTTTGTAACGCCCCGAGTTTTGGAGTTGAATTTTTTCTTTTCTTTACTCGCCAAATTTGGGCGTTACCCTTTCCTTTTTCCTTTCCCCCTCGCTAAGCCTTGACCTTTTTCAAAGTTATAACGTGACTCGGCTTGAGATCTCGTGTAAAGCAAAACCCTAGAAATACTTTATCTTGGTTTGCTGCACCATGCCGAACTGTGCATTTATTTTGATTGATTGAAATTGTGAAGGCATTCATCTAGAAAATAGATTTCGGAAAAGAAAAAAACAATGTTCTTTTCTTCCCCCCTCTTCTCCCCTTTTTTGGCCCAGCCGCCCCCCTGGCGCGCGGCCCAGCTGGCCAGCAGGCCTGGCCGGCCTTTTCTCCCCCCTCCCCCTTCCCGTCGTGGGCCTCGCGCGCGGCCCAGTCGGCCTCCCAGCCCAGCTGGCCTTACGGCCCAGCGTGGCCCAACCCCCCCCCCCCCCCCCCCCCGCTCCCCACGCCGCGCCCTCGACGCGGGCGATTGGAAATCGCCCCCCCCACGGGCCCCACTCGTCAGGCTCTCCCCCTCCCCAAACCCCTCTCCCCTCCCCTGCCCGACCCGCCCCGCTCCCTGCCCCGCTCGCCGAACCGCCGCCGCCGGTGCTCGCCCCCGCGCGGTAAGCCCCCCTCCTCCCTCTCCTCTCCCCTTCCCCCCCTCTCCCCGTGGCCCGGCAGCGTCCCGGCGTGGCCCCCGCCCTCGGCGCTGGCTGGCCCCGCCCGCCCCCAGCAGCCCGCCCCACCCGACGAGCCCCCTCGCGCACGCCCGCGAGCTCGGCCCCGGCCATGGCGGCTCGCCGTGGCGCGCGGCCCGGCCTCGCCCCGCCCGGCGCGCTCCCCTCCACGCGGCCCGGTGGCGTCCCCGACCCTGTTCCGCCCGCGCTCGGCGCGCGGCCATGGCGGCGCGGCGCCCGTGCCCGGCCCCGGCTCGCCGGCGCGCGGCCGTGGCGCCCCCTCCCCCGGCGTCTGCGCGCAGCCCTGCCCGCCCTCGGCGCGTGGCTTCGCGTCCGTGCGGCCCCACCCGCCCGGTGTGGCGCCCTCCCCGGCGTGCTCCCCGGCCCGGTTCGTCGGCCATGGCGCGCCCGTGCCCGCGCCCGCCCGTCCCCGGTGGCGCTCGCTCGGCCCGGCACGGCTCCGGCTCGCCGGTGCGCGGCCATAGAACCCCCCCCTGTGCCCCGCCCCTGCCCAGCGTGCCTATGGCACGCGGCCTTGAGCTCGGCCAGCGCGCGGCCCCGTTGTCGCCCACGGCGTGCAACGCAACGCGTGCGTAGCTCGGTCTTGGCGTGTACGCGACCCGTTCACGACACGTCAGCGCGGCCTTGCGCACACGTGCTCGCGTGGTGCGCGCGGTGCCTTGGCACGGCTCGCCGTGCTCTTGACGTGCTTGTCTACCCCCTAGACGTGCCTGTCTACCCCCCCCCCCCCCCCGTGTATTCCATTCGTAGTGATCACGTTATTTAATTAATAAATGGAAACTAGATTTGGAAATTGGTTACGTTAGTTAATTCATATAGTTTATCGTCTATCTTATTTAATGTTGATCAATTGAAAATGGTTATCATTCTATTAGTGCATGTGACTAACCCTTGTAATTGGGACTAAATGGAACTAGAGCACGTAACGACTAGTTATTCGTCTACCAGTAAAACGCCTCGAGCATAAGCTTTAACCCCTGCGAGACCTTCCCCCGTCTCTTTCTAACCTTGGCCAATGCAATATCGTATGTCATAACTCTATGCATATTCAATCTATCTGTTCTCTTGTATGATGTACTGTTTGTTCCCTAATTCGAATGGATGGATGGATGTATGTTTGCGCTCGCATAGAGAACGGTCTGGTCAAGGAATCTGAAGAACAGACAGGAGAAGCCCCTGAGCAGCAGTTGGTTGGTGGAGGCAAGTGTCCCTTGACCTATCTCTGTCCTATACATACTTTAATTCACCTCCCGCATTACACATTTATACCTGAGGATTGACTAGCTTTTGTTATCCATGTCCTTGTTTACCTATCTAGGTTAGATTATTATTGTTTAGCTTGGTGCTATTGCTCAACTCTAATCAATGAACATGATGAGATTTACCAATGATACGATGTTTTACCCTATTTTATTATGATGTTATACTTGTGACCTTCAAGGGGGCTCGAGCGGTTTCTTGAGTGCCTCTCCGTAAGGACCTGTTCGTTGGATGACCGCTCGGGAAAATAGTGCAACCATGAGGGTGGAGTGGGATGCCCTTAGCTGAATAATTAGAGGAATTGGGGTGTAGTTCGCTTAGCCGTCGTGCCGTCAATGGGGCTCGGTGTATGCGGCTCGCTCTGCCAAGGTTGATTTGTCCCTTGGGGAGGAGTGCGGTACATTTAGGAAACCTAACAGGCGGCTACAGCCTCGGGGAATCTTTATAAAGGCTACGTAGTGAGACCCTGCCTACTCACCTTGGGAGTGTTCAAGGGTCCGTACAACCCAAGGCAAAAAGGGAATCACGGCTTGTGGGTAAAGTGCACAACCTCTGCCGAGTGTTTGAAAACTGATATATCAGCCGTGCTCGCGGTTATGAGCGGCCAAGGGAGCTCCTGTGATTAGTGGTACTTGATCAGAGATGTTCGGATTGTAGGTGGCAATGAGATTGATGGTTCTTGGTATTGACTCTAATAATGGTAAGTGGTACCCTTTCCGTTTGGAAAGGAGTACGTTTGGGTTAATAATGTGGGTTAATTCTAAAACTTGGCTTTCTCTACTAGTAATAATAATCTGACCAACTAAAAGCAACTGCTTGACTTACCCCCCACAAAAAGCCAGTCCACTACAGCCAAATAGGATACTTACTGAGTATGTTGATGTGTACTCACCCTTGCTCTACACACCAAACCCCCCTTCCCCAGGTTGTCCGCATTGCATCCCCTGCTCAGGCGAAGATGAAGCCGTGGAAGGAGACTTCCAGGAGTTCCAAGACTACGACGAGTTCTAGGCGTGGGTTAGCGGCAACCCCCAGTCGGCTGCCTGTGAAGGCCGCGTTTATCTATGTTTCGTTTTCGCACTTTGATTTATTGTAAAGACTATGTGGATGTCTCAGACATATGATGTAATTGACTATTATTTCCCTTTTTAATACTATCTGAGCACTGTGTGATGATGTCCATGTTATGTAACTGCTGTGTACGTGAATTGCTGATCCTGGCACGTACATGGTTCGCATTCGGTCTTCTAAAACCGGGTGTGACACACATTTAAAGGACTAACAAGTTTGCTAAGTGTTGAACAGGAAATTCAGTATGATGAGCATACTTGAATAGTGTATAATGACAGTGAACAAAGGTTCAACACAAGATTAAATAACCACTGAGACAATGCAAATGGATATAATATGATCTCTATATTGGTTTGAATATATGGACAAGACCTGAGAAATCACTATGCATAAATATGATCATAATAGAGGTTGAAGTGATTAAGAGGATTGGTCAAGCCAAAGTGAATAAGATATGAGGAACCGTGAATTGGCTTGACCATATTACTATTAGTCCATATATGAATATATGAGAATCAAACTAGAGCTTGATTGATCTTAGCAGTTATATCTAGATGACATTCAAGCAAGGTTCACAATATTGAAGAAATGATTCTCTCAATGGATGCTCAATAGGATGTGACTCAAGAATGGCTTGATAGGGTGAAGATAGCAAGGAAAGGGCTTCGAGGAACTAAGTGAAGGTGAAGGCCAAGCGACGGCTTGTAGACCGAGGTACCATGGCTAAGGTGAAGAAGAGAGTACTTGCACTAAGTCGATGAACTAATCAGCTATGAAGAGTTACAACATGTTGATGCATCAGTAAGGTGTCTTGAAGCCATGATTTGAACTCATATATGGTGAAATGACACAAGTCACAAGCTCGATTTGTGTTTGCTTCAAAAGGTGAGACAAAGATGTTTGTGATCCTTATGAAGCAACACCATGGAGAAATCACACTTGAGACACCAATGACTCAAGGAGTTTACTTAATTATATTTTATCTAACTTGAGTATAGGAATCGTAGTACTATCAAGGGGGATCCATAAAGAAGGTTGGTGTTGGTACTAAAGCTCAAAATCCTTGATCTAAAACTTCCATTCTACCCTTGTTTCACTTTAGTTTTCTCAAAATCTGTGCAACAGTTCCAAAAATCGGTTCAACCGGAATTAAAACCGGTTCAACCGGTTTCTGCACTGTTCCCCTCTGTCACAGTCTGACCTGCCAGTCTGCCTGTCAGAAAAAGTCGTGTGCAGATTTTTGGAAAACCGGTTCAACCAAATTTTGAATCCGGTTCAATCGAATTTGAAACCGGTTGAACCGAATTTGAAACCGGTTCAACCGAATTTTGAGTCCGTCTCAACCGAATTTGGGACCGGTCCAGTCTCCGGCTGAGTCCGCCTAGGGATGGCAATGGATGTCATTTATCCGTGTACCCGCGGATAAAAAACCCATTGGGCACGGTTTTGGGTATGAGTCTGTACCTATGGATACGGATACGGGTAGCACTTGATATCCGTGGATATTTTTAAAACGGATACAAAAAATTAATATCCATACCCAAATACCCGAATATCCATTAAAATATCTTGTACTCTCGTCCCAAATACGGGTAGCACTTGATATCCGTAGACAATTTTATATTTGCTAGACAAATATGATATCATGTTTGAATTTGCTGGACAAATTCTGTATGGCTTTATGTTTTTATCATATTTAAATTTGCTAGACAAATATGATATCATGTTTGAATTTGCTAGATTTAAATATTTTGTATGTGTAGTGGGCAAACGGATATATCCGGGGATATCCGTTACCCGTGGGTAACGGATGTGGATACTGTTTGTTATCCATAGCGGGTAAAGGGTACGTGTTCGTATATCGGATATAAATCACGGATATGGATATCTAGAGACACTATCCGCGGATATTTTACCCGTTGCCATCCCTAAGTCCACCAGTGAACCGAAAACCCACTAGTGGAATCCGGTTCAACCGGTTTTAGAACCAGTTCAACCGTTTTTTAGTCAGATTTCCCCAACGGCCACCAGCTTTTGGGGCACCTTTATATACACCTCCCACACTCTTCCCCATAGTAGAGCACGCACAAAACTCCATTTCTAACCTGAGAAACACCTCCCACTCTCTCTCACACACCTCTTACCTCTCCCATTTCAAATCTTTGGAGAGAAATCTTTGAGTGAGTTTGAGAGCTACGGTTTTTGTGCTTCATCTCCAAATCTCTCTTGCTCATCTTCATTCGAGCTTTGGTACTACATCGAGTTCTTTGTGGATTTATTACTCTTGGAGCTTCTAGCTCCTAGACGACTAGGTGTCGCTTGTGAGTCTCCAAATCTTGTGGAAGACCACAAGAAAGTTTGTATTACCCGCTTGTTTGAGCAAAGATTAGTGTGTGGGCTTGACCTTTATGGTCGGCAAAGGGAGGATTAGGGTTGAAAGAGACCCGACTCTTTGTGGGCGCCTCAACGAGGAAGTAGGGCACCTTGGTGGTGTGACCAAACCTCGGCATAAATCTTGTGTCTCTTGTGTTCTTGCTCATTGTATTGGTTTGTGTTCTTCGTTCTCTCACCATTCCGTGAAAGATTTGTTTATATCTTTTTGGTGTGTGGATTTTGAGAAGTGCCCTTCTCAGATCTACTACTTTGAACCCTGTAGATCATTTAGAACATCTCATTTCCAAAGTTAACTGGGTGAATTTCGAGATCAATTCAGTTTTACCCAGTTTGCTTCTAGTTTTTGTTGAAAAAGTTTTAACTTGCCTATTCACCCCCCTCTAGGCAACTTTCAGGGTGCACTGGACCACTTACATAGAACGACCTATTCTTGAAGAGCTGAAGCACATGGCACACCGACCCAGTTCAGTGTGCATCGGACTGTCGAGTTCAACGGTTAGTTCCTGCTCCAGCAGCTACTTCAATGGCTACATGATGTGGCAGCTAACGTTGTGAGGTCCAATGGTGCACCGGACTAGTTCGGTGCCACCTAACATAACAGTTTATGTTGATTACACAAGCTGACAGAAGGCCTAATGGTGCAGCGAAATAGTCTGGTGTACCCATGGTAGGTGCAGATTTTTGGGATATTTTCCAACAGTTATTTGTGGGCTTTTGAGCTATAAATACCCCTTATCCGGCCATTGTAAGACAAGAGTTGTGATTCAACTCCTACAAGCTAGAGCAATATTTCATAGAGATCAAATAGCCTCCCAAGTGCCATTAGTAAGATTTGTACAAGAGATAGTCATTCTAGAGCATTCTTGATAGTGCCTTGTGTGGTGCTTTGTGTTGCTTCGAATTTGTCCTCTTATGTTGGTGTTCAATTGTTGTAGCGTCTAGCAAAAGGCTCTGAGTTGTAGAGTGCCTGGCGAAGACTTCGTCTCTCTCATCAAAAGATCCGAGGGCTCAAGCTTGATCGTCATAATCGCTTAAGAGGGTTAAAAGAGACCCGTCCTTAGAGGCACGAGCGCCTTAACAAAGACATAGGTTCTTTAGAACTGAACCCCGGTAAATCAAACCACCCGTGTCTTTGTGTGTGTTTGATTTCGCTTGCGATTTGTACCTCCCTTTTCCCTCTAAGTTCCCTTGCATCGATTTGATTCAAATATTTAATGTTGCTCCTAGAATTAATTCTGCAATCATTTGAGCACGCTTTGCAAGAACTACTCTCTCCCTACTCTGCTTCTATTCTTTCTCGCTCTGACCACTAATTTAGGATCTAGTTTTGTTGTAAGTGTTGAAATTTTAGGTGTTACCTATTGACCTGCTCTAGCCAACTACCAGTTCTCCTCTACATTCTGTCCCATCTCTCGTATGCTTGAAACTCCTCTTACGGAATAAGGTGGAATAAGCAAAAAATGGTGTGTGGGTGGGGACAAGAACCCAACACGCTCGCATCAAAGGGTCCGACTTCTAACGCTACAGCGCACGTGCATTTGTGTTATATAAAGAAGAGATATTATATATATACTAATAATTGGAAAATAAAAAAATATAATTATATTTAAATAAATATCTCATTTAATGTACAAATCGTAGTAATGTACCATCAACTAACTAGTATGTATTAGTGCATATAGCACAAGAGGTCATTCTAGGTGACATCTCTCCTCAATCTATACTGCTCCTATTAAGACCCTGAGGAAGGCGTCCACAGTCCACACATATGTGTGCCCCCCGCCTCAGCCCCTCACGCCCCTCACCGTGAATGTTGCCATATGCCCCCGCCCGCGGCGTCCGCTTGCCGAGGCCCCCCATTCCCACAGCCCCGCACCACCATACACTCAACCTCGCCTCCCTAGACCCCGCCCCACACGCCACCATTGCCGGCCGGGAAGCAAGTTAAAACCCTAACCACCGACGACGCCTGCACAATGGCCTACTATGACCATGCCATCACCGTCTACTCCCCCGAAGGCCACATCTTCTAGGTGGAGTACGCTCTCGAGGCCGTCTGCAAGGGCAACACCATTGTCGACGTCTGCGACACGGACACCGTCATCCTCGGCGTCGAGAAGAAGTCCACACCCAAGCTCCAGGACTCCAAGTAGCAAACCCTCTGTCCCTCCCTTCTATCATCCGTCCGGATCTTGTGATCCTTCCCTCAAACTAATATCTCTTATCCGAATTTCTGTCTCCCCATGTCCGTGCGCAAGATGGAGTGCCTAGACGCCCACATCGCTCTGGTGTGTGTGGGGCTGAAGGCGGACGTGTGCGTGCTCATCAATCACGAGCAGGTCAAGTGCCAGAGCCACTAACTCATCATCTAGGACCCTATCACCATCAAGTACAGCGCTGGGCTGCAGCAGAAGTATACACAAAGTGGTGGAGTCCGCCCCTTCGACCTTTCCACCCTCATTGTTGACTTCGACCCCTACAATGATAAGCCAGCGTTGTACTAGATTGATTCGCATTGGGTACCTTATTTGCTTGGAAGGCCAACGCCACGGGAAGGAACTACAACTCTATGTGTGAGTTTCTGGAGATGAACTAAGGAGACATCCGGCAAGGAGACCATCAAGCTTGCAATCTGTACACTTCTAGAGGTATATCATAACCAAATTGTTTCTTTATTTTTCTCTTTTCCTTTTAAACTTCTCATTATGCCCTTTTCATCAGGAATCTATTGAGCGGGAACACGTGAGTTGTGTTGGGTTTTCGACCTTGCAAAGATGTAGCTTTACCCACAAGTATTGCACAGATAAAAGTTGGGTTTTCTCTAGCACCTACGGAAATCCTAAAGTTTGTACTGAGGAATTCCCTTACTTCACCTGGTGAGGAGTTCTGGAATGCAACAATTGAATGCGCTGATGGGATATCTGCGCAGGATGGGATATCTTCCTAGGCTAATAAGGTCTATGGAAGACCTGAATTTGATGCAATAGAAGACAAGTCATACAGGTGAGTCCAATTCTCATTTGATCTACTCGGTTGTTTGTGATTACTAGGTTTTGAACTAATCAATGTGTTGTTTCTCATTACCACATTGACAAATTAAATGCCACATTTTTTCTTTACATCCATAATAAGAACGTGAAAAGTTAATGGTCTATCGGTCTATACTGGGCTCTGTCTTTTCTTTGCTCTCAAACTATTTGTACCTTTTCACATAAACCAATATGCTTTATGCTATACTGTTTATCCAATAACTTAAAATATATGCATTATCAACTTTAATATGATGTAATGAGATGTGTTTCCCTCTGCCGCAACCCAATGCAAGATGGTAAGCTCTGATCCCCTCATCTTCAGCCTACTCAAGATCCAAATTTGTCACGTCGCTCGGGTCAGAGCTCTCTACCATATTTTTTAGCATGTGCTGATATATTTGTAATGAACTTATTGTCTACAAATTGTCTTGATTATTCATAATAAACAGTTAGAGATACTTTTTAGTGATATGTAAGACTGTAAGCATCACCTACAATATTTCTTAGTAAAAAACATGTGAAGTTTGTACTCATCGACTATACTCATTTGTCCCTTTGGCCAACCTCAAAAGTCAAGGCCGCATTTATCAGGTAAGAAGTTCTTCTTGTATTATGCATTCATCGATAGTCATTGTTTTTGGTGAAGTTTATACTTATTCCTATGCTCATTACAAGAAGAGCCATGTATGGTTTGCTGACTTGCTTGTGTTCTGTTCAGGTAATAAAAGCACAACATTCACATCAAGTAAGAGGAGAGGCCACAATACAGGTCTGTCATTTTTATTTGTTTCATCGTTTATTTCCCGCAGGCAGTTGGTACCCCATTATTCATTATCATAATTCCAAGTAGTCAATATTTATTCTATTTTATTTTGAACACTTTGACTATTGCAGGTGAACTGAGGGATGTTGACACTGGAAACAAAATAACAGAATGATTTCATATTGATGAGGCCCTGGAAAATATGATTTCTTTTTTTCTTTCTCTTACTTAAAACTTAACTTTAATAACTAAGATGTAGCCACACAAGCCTTTATATTGTAGCCTAACTACCCCCATGATGTAACAACCCCCTTCCAAAATGTGCTCAATTATCTCATGTGATAATCTTGTCCAGTATCCTCGCTAGAATGCTACAATTAATTTGGACATGATTGTGTTATTTTTGCACATAAGTACACTATATTAATAGTATTGGAGAAAATATAAAAGAGTACAATACCATATCTTGCCATTTTTTACAGGCCATCCAAAACTATTTGGTTCCACTTCCACTGAATCATGTCTAAGTTTTAGCCTTCATGTTTGGACAACTTCCCTACACAGAGTCTAAGCTGATAGCCTTGTATTGTCCTAGCCACAGTTGTCATTGGGAAAGGGGATAATGAACCACAAACACAATTTGTGTTAGTTTAAGTCTTCGATAACATGTTTTCTTCAATTTTTCTAGGAGCTGGTTTGATCCCCTTTGGATCCCTAGGATCAAGTTTTAGACACAGACAACTAAGAAATCTCACTGGTGGTGGTGTAGAAGTTGTCGCTGCACCTGGAGATCCTTGAGCCACATCTCTTCTTAACAAGGCAAAAGCATTTTGATATAATCAATAGGCAAGTTTTTTGCACTCTCCTGTGCAGCAACTACAAGTGCCTGCTTGCTTAAGCAGTTCAACAAAGTGTTCTTACTTTCTGGAGACAGTACTTTGCTAGCATCTTGCATTTCAGGTGAGCTATCCTTAGTATCTTTTCTAGAGACCATATGGAGAAAGTTAGACCAAGAGATTGTTTCTTGGTAGCGAAAATCAATAGAAGAGATTGATTAGATTAGTTTTCTACACAGCTATGTCTATGTGCTTGCTTGTTGCATCTCTACTTATTAATTGTGCTCTGTGTCTATCTCTTTGTTCATTTTTTTGTTGTATAGGATTCAGTAATGCGTCATTTATATACAATGCTCTTTCACTGCTTGTTTTGAATAGGTGGATTGGGAGGCGATATGAAATAGTAGCGAACTTGAGTTGGCTTAATTTTCAAGGATGTAACACGCGCTAGCACTATGTGGTTAGTGGGAGGACAGTGGGTAGTTTGTTATCGAGTATAATAACATCGAGTATAATAACTGTAAGTAAATGAGCGATGTCGCGAATTGTGATGTCAATGTGGTTTGGTGGATTTCCTTCCATGGTTGGGACGTGAGTAAATTGCATGTTTTGTTGGGTTTTAGACTTTTTGGAAAAATGTATCTATACTTAACTAAAACAATTGAGAATAATCAAACTATAACTAAATTATCAAACATCTGTAAAGGTGACTGTATTGACCTCTAGTTATGCTCTCTTTCATGCAGGCTGTCACCGCTACTAGCACAAAGAAAGATGACCTGATCTTTGGTGAGATCCAATCACAGATAAAGAACAAGAATAGATGTGAAAGCAAACTCAGTCAAATGTAAATTTCTCTCTCTCTCTCTCTCTATTAGCACTATATGGTTAGTGGGAGGACATTAGTGTAAGGACAATGGACAATCCTTTATTGAGTATAATAACTTCACGGTCAACCTGCTCAAGGGTCTTGCCGTGTAGGTAGATGTAGGTCCCTATTTTTAATTAATCTTAGAAATTTGTCTCACTGGTGGAGTTCAAGGTTGATTATATTGTGCACTAATTACTTAACTCTGAATGAACATGGTTAAGGGTACCATTTGTTTTCTTTCTCTTCTACTTAACTGGCTTTTGCAAAAAAAATTGGTTGTGGGGGTAGTTTCAGACAGAGTTGTTAGTGAGGAAATGTCAAAGTATAATCTTGATGAACCTACTATGAAGGAAAAATAGCAATCCTGAATTTGATCAATAGAGAGAATTGGGGTTTGGAAATATATTACAATCGGCATTGACACTAAAAAAATGTCCCTAGGGGACATTGAGACAATGTCAGTGTTCAAAATGGCACATGTTTGTGTCTGTAGGTAGGCATGCACATTTTATAGTAGTGTGGTGGACTTAAGAAGTTCATCAATTGGATTGGATAACTAGATGAGATTATTTGCTTGTGATAGTAGGGGGAAATCAAAACAAAACTAGAAGAGAATATCTAAGTTGATTTAATTCAATGCGCTGTCGCAACGCATGGGCATACACCTAGTGACAAATCATCTACATACTCAAACAATGTCAATCGTAGTTATATATACACCACTAGCAAGCAAACAACCATGGAGTTTGCCTCTCTGTATTTATTTGTTTCAAGTTGTCCTACCATTCAATCACCGGTTAGTCATCAATATCATCTATGTTTGTATTAAATTATAAGTTTTCGCTTAATATTCTCGTTCATTTTCGTACACCCTTTTATCTCACTCCCATTTCTATTCTCGATTCTATTCCCGATTATTTTGAACATGTCTTGTTTCCAGTGCTAAAATGGAAATGAAATGGAAACGGGAGAGGGGTTTTCCCATCTGTTTTCATCCCTAGACGGGATATACCAAAAAATAGCCTTCAATAGAAGCATAGAAAACAATTATCCATGTGTCCAAACCATGACTTTGGGTTCCTTTAGATTTTGAACTCTAGCCTATCCAACTTAGTTGGTATTAAAAGTTTTGTTATTGCATTATAATCCATTGCAAGATGTTGAAGTTGATGACCAACGTTGATAAAACCTTCAGGGCTAGTTTGGGAGTCCAAATACCGGAGGGAATTGGAGGGTTTGGGATTTTATCCCCTCCAACCCCCTTCGGTTTTGTGTCTCCCAAACTAGCCCTCGAGGTCCAACTAGTCAATAACATCACAATGATGATACGAGAAAAAATGCCCTTCCCCCTTATATTCTTAAGCAATCGTTCATTCAGGAATGACAGGTCATCGAGTCCTTCAACATGAAGAAACCGTTGACAACTCATCACCAAATATACCAACCCACTGTTGTACCTTTTCACATGAGAGTTTTTTTCAATTTCAAATGTTGCGACTAATTCATAGAGTATGTAGTTTTTTCATTTCTTCTGAAGGTCACATCTTTTGTGGAGAGGAAATTGACCACATTCTAAAAGCAAGGCGTAAAGAAAGGCAGAGGTCAGTTAATCATAGAGCCCTTCTTCGTGCCATATGTCAACCAAAAAATCAACCATCTCCTACAAGAGCTCTGCAAGTCAGAAACTGATAACATAAATGACCAATAGAAGCAGGAAAGCTTTAACTCAGGGATCTTACAGATAATGGGATTCGTTGTGGAAAACGCTCACTTGTCGACAAGAGATCATCATATGTTGTGGACCAACTGCAATGTAAAAGACACCGGAGTTGAGAATGGAATCTAACCGAACTCTTACATATATAGCTTGCAGCCTACCATGAATCAAGAAGCTATCTAACTATCATGAACCAATAACTAAAGCTTCCTTCAGTGTGAGCTAACATCACTTATTCGCTAGAACTAGAAGCTCCTGACGGCTTGTTAGTGCATCAGGCGCTCAACATATCGTCTATCTAGGTTATTAGCTACAATACCTCGTTTTCTAGCTTTGGTTTAAAATTACAATTAAGTAATTAACAATACATTTTTTGCAGGGGTGATGAAGAAAATTTCACAAATAATAGAAATCTCACAGGATCTTTAAACTAGCTTATTAGTTCTCTATAGATTCTTAAAATTTACGTATTGTGCCCCACAGAAAATTACTACCTCCGTTCTCGAATAGTTGTCACCCGCTAGTTCATTTTTGAACTAAAACATGACAAATAACGTTCTCGAATATTTGTCACCTGCTAGTTCATTTTTAAACTAAAACGCGACAAATAAAAAAGAACGGAGGGAGTATAATTCATGCAAATGAAAGAGCGTCAGGAACCTTATCACTGGCTCTCGGGGGGTCTTTCTCAGAACTTCTGCCTGGCGTCCAACCCATTGTCTCCTCATCTCAGCCCATGCTTCAGCCGCTGCAGAAACAAATATTATAATTGGTATACAAATGACTCTCTGGCATCAAATCCTATTCATTCGTCCATACCCCCCCGCAAAAAAATGGTACTATTGACCAGGCTAATAGCTATAACAAATGTGTTATTGTCTGAATAACTGACCACAGAAAATCATGCTAACAAAAAACTTTCCCTTGCAAAAAGTAAGAGAGCAAGAAACAATCTTCTGTAGTCTGACTTTAACATGACAACAGTACTGAATGAGCCCCTTTACATGTGATTTTCTTTATCGTTCCAAGAAAAAACAAGCCTATATGAACAGTTCTTGTTCAAAAGAGAAACAATTTGGATACGACATTGGTGTTGGTACAAGCACAATTAACTGCATATTAAAGATGCTATAAAATCTAACGGATGAAACAGCTACAATCATATTTACCTTACAATCAAGCTACCATTCTCAATCCACTTATGTTGTAAGCATCCGAACACAGATATAACTCATTAAATACAACAAGGTACCAAAATTTCAAAATGAAATCGTACCATGGTTGATAAATGATGTATCTACCCTGTTTTCCATTGACGTTTTAGAGTCGTTGGCTATTGAATTGGGAATAGACGAGATATTCCCCTCAAGAGAAACAGATATGCTAACATTCTTCTCCATTGCTTCTAGACCCGATTGCCATCGTCTTCTGTTTCCAGTTGATGAATCCTGATATTTCTTTCTCAAAGATCGCTTCGGTTTAGAATCTGGAAGTGACTGAGATCTGCTTAAATTACCAATACAGCCACTGTTCTGCATAAATTAAGCATCAGATATGCTTGAGGCCGGAATCGCTCAAAAGATGGAATTCAGGCGCTTCATATATTAATTACATTCGCATGACAAAAAAATATTTGTGATGTCATAAGATGATAATAAATCTCTCTTTTTTTGGCACCTACCCCATATAAGCTCAAAGAGAATGTCATGCAAACGCCGCAGCCATTAAGTGTGTTAACCGAACTGTTTAAAAGAGTGAGGTGGGTTGACTTTTCATGCTTCAGATATCCATTGTTTCTGAAAAGAGAGAGAGAGACTGTTATTCATAAGGTAGCCAAAAAATGCAAAGGAGCAGGACCTCAAGCGTCACTGGCTCCAAGAATGGAATATTATGATTCAAATACGCAACTAGTCAAGCATTTTATAGCTATTTATCCAGTTCTCCTAGATCCACTAAAAGTAAATTGTATCATCTAGAATCCAAATTCCTGCCAATGAGGAGAGTGATGGCGGTCATTTCGGCGGACCGTTCGGCGGTAATTTCGGCGGACCGCTCGGCTCCCCGCCCTCCCGCCTTCCCTGCATGCCCTTCCGCCTCCCCCGCCCATCGCTCCGTTAACGGCGCCCGCCCCACCCTTCCCGCACCACCTAGCCCCTCGCCGGCGCTCACCCCGACTCCGGCGACCACTTCCTCCTCCCCCTCCCGTGTGGCGACTTTGTCTCCCGCCGCGGCTTGTCCGTTCTCCCCCGCTGGGCGTTCCAAGGCGCAGCGGTGGGCATCTTCCTGCCTCACCAGCCCGTCCTCTTCGGCCTTGGGCGTCGGTGCCGTTGGAAGCGGTGCCTCGCAGAGGACTTTCAAGGACGTGCTGCTGCTCCCTCCGCCCCTGCCGTCTGCCCGACAGTCCCTCCCTCGTCCTCCGCACAGACCGAAGTTTGCGGTGGTGCAACGTCCTGGAACGGTGCGCAGGCCTGTTCCTGACCGGGAGGGCTGGGTTAGGGTCGAACCTCGTCGACGTCAACTCCCCCCTTCGCCACCTCCCCGTCGATCGATCCCTGAGGATCTCCGGGGTAGGTGTTTTAACTGTCTGGCCTCCTCTCATCGGGCGGCGGACTGCCGACGTTCGGTGCGCTGCTTCAAGTGTTGGGGGTTCGGACATCGTGCAGTTCAGTGCAAGGTTCGTGCTGCGCAGGTGATCAGAGCTTCAGTTTCGGTGTGGGATCGTCTTGGCCCTAAGCTGGTTCACAAGCCTTTGGATTCTCCTAAATGTGCCATGGAGTGGCGCAGGGTCTCTTCGCCGATCCCGGCCATCCAGAGGTCCGGTGTGGCTGACCCTGCCTTGGGTGGCACGAAGAAACGCCGCCATCGTACGCGGGGTCGAAGGCCTAAGACCGCCCCCGTTGCACCGTTGGAGGAATCCAGTGAAGTTGCACCTACACCCGGTTCCTCTTCCCTAGAGCCGGTCAGGGTGCATGCCCCTCAACCGGTTGTTCCTGATATGGTGGAAGCCACACATCTCTGCATTTTGGACCGTGCGGATGCGCTTGCTAGAGAAGAACTGCGGCTGCGACGGTGTGCTCTGTTCGTTGTTGTCACTGGTCCAAGACCGAGGGTGGCTGCTGAGACTCTTGCTGATGAGGTGGCTGCTGGTTTCGGGCTGGATGCGTCGTCCTTCTCCGTTCATCGTTCGTACCCAGAAGATTTTGTCTTAGTCCTGAATTCGGAAGAGTTGGCCAATCAGGTGTACAACAATGGTGCTGTTTTCAATTCTCTTTCTGGGTCTTTCAAGTTTCTGAGATGGTCTAGACTTGCCCATGCCGAGGTGGTGGCCTTTCCATCTCCTGTTCTTGTGGAGTTCAAAGGGATTCCAATTCATGCTTGGGATTTGGCTACTGCTCAGAATTTGTTGAGGGATCACTGCACTCATGTGGAGCTCCATCCTGACACGGTGAATCGACACGACTTCTCTTCCTTCAAGGTTTTTGGATGGTGCCGCCGTCCACACCTCATTCCAAATTTGGTGGAGCTCCTTGTTCCGGAACCGTTGATGATGACGCCTGGCTCTACCTCTCTTGAGAGAAGACTGCTCGCTTACCAAGTGACGGCCCTTGTGTCTCTGATCTCTCCGCCGGTGGATAGTGCTGCTGCACCTCCGTCGCCGGCGTTTGATGATGATCAGGACAACGGGCCTCGTCGGCGCAGGCTCAACAGTTCAGTTCAGATGGACCATGCTGAGTCCGGGGAAGCACTTGCAGCGCGAAAGCCCGTCCGTGAAAGGCTGGGTGTTGCCCCGGTCTCTGTTCGACAGATGGAGGCTGGATTGTCCGTGAAAGACTCGGCGCCTTCCGTTGCCTTGGTTCATGGGGACACGCATACTGATGTTGTGGAGCCGGTGATGGGCTGCATGGATGCTGGGTTGAGTCTGCTCCTGGAGAATGTCCGTGGGCCTGGCACTGAGACTTTGGAGATTCCAGGTGCTTGCGATGGCCCGGGTGGTGAAGTCTTCTTGTCCATGACTGATGTTGACGTGGACTCTTCTGTTCTGGCGGTGGAAACTTTGACTGCATTTTCATCCCCCTCCCCCTCCCCCTCGAGTGGCCCTGCCATCGCTACCCGTGTGGGGACTGTGTTGAAGCCGTCCATGAAGGCTGTTGGGGCAGGGCTCAGGAGGTGGCCGCGTTCCCCAATCAAATATTTCAGAAGGAAGTGCAGAGGGGCTGCTGCTTCACAATCCCCTCTCTCGGCTGCTCAGTCTGCGACCACTGCTGATTTCATCGCTAGAGTGTCCAGGCCGGCCGCTCGGGTCCTGTGTGGGCTGCAGAAGCAGAAGAGGCAGCGTCGCCCTAGGGCACCTTGTGAGGGGGCTCTACCTCGGCGGAGCAGACGCTTGGCTGGAGCAGATGTTGAAAAGGTAATGGCCCCAGCACAAGTTTCAAAAGGAAAGTGGAGGATTGCTAATGAGCTCGGCCTTCTTGGTGGGGATCCATCTGAATCACTGTCCCTGGAGGTTCTCGATAACTATGCCAAGGTTTTCGGTGAGCGGCTGACTGATCTGCAAGTTAAAGCTCTTGCGGCTCTCTTCAACTGGACTGTCCCAGAAGACTTGCAGGGTGCAGTGGTGCAGGCCTGATCGCCTCTGTGTGTGTTGATGGTCGTTTTTTCATTGTTTTTCCAAATGGATCCGTCAAAAATTGTGTGCTGGAACGTGCGGGGTCTTAATGGCTCGGCCCGTCAGGATGTTGTTCGTTGTTTGGTGGACTCAGTCAAGGCTGATGTTGTTTGCCTCCAGGAAACAAAAATGTCGGTTTTCTCTCGTTTGTTTGTGTCCCGGTTGCTTGGGTCTGAGTTTCAGAATTTTGTTTTCACACCTTCAGTTGGGGCTAGTGGAGGGATTCTAGTGGCTTGGAAGAATAATATCAGCTCATGTGGCTCTAGGATTGATGACCATTGTGTCTCGGTGAATTTTAGCCTTGAGACTGGGTCATCTTGGTGGTTGTCATGTGTCTATGCCCCTCAAGGGAATCATGAGAAAATTCAGTTCTTACAAGACCTCAGGTTGATTAGGACCCACTGTTCTGGGCCCTGGCTGGTTGTTGGCGATTTTAACATGATTCTGTGTGATGAAGACAAGAGTAATTCCAATGTTGATCGTGCTATGATGGGCAGATTTCGAAGGTGGAAGGACGATCTTGCCCTCCTGGAGCTTCCTCTGATTGGGCGCAGGTTTACTTGGTCGAATGGGCATGCCTGCCCTACTTTAGTCAGATTGGACAGGATGTTTTGTACTGCTGATTGGGAAGATTTATTTCCAGATTGCCTTCTCCAAAGTGCTGCTACTCAAGATTCGGATCACTGCCCTCTCTTGTTGGGCCTGTGTGATATTAATAAAAGGAAAGGGCGCTTCCATTTTCAGGCCTTCTGGGTAAAATTGGAGGATTTCCAGGATGTTGTGGCTAACGCATGGAGTTCGATTCCCGCAGGCCAGTGCCCTCTTGTTAGTCTTTCCAAGAAATTACAGGCTACGGCAAAGGCTTTGCAGCGTTGGAGTGATAGTAAAGTGGGGGATTTAAAACTACAGCTTGAAATGGCTCGGGAGCTCCTTCATAGACTGGAGATGGCTCAGGACAGCAGAACTCTATCTCCAAGTGAGGATTGGTTAAGGCGTACCCTTAAGAAGCACATCTTGGTGCTCTCCTCCTTGTCGAGATCTATAGCCCGTCTTCGGTCCAGAATTAATTGGTTGAAAGAAGGGGACGCTCATACTTCCCTGTTCCATGCTCAGGCTAGAATAAGAAAGAAGAAGAATTTTATTGGCTCATTATCTACAAGTGAAGGGCTTATTTTGACATCACATGAGGATAAGGCTGATGAGTTGTTCCAGTTCTATGATGCCTTGCTCGGGACTGCTTTGGGGAGAGAAAATTCTCTTAATCTTGATGCCCTGGAGATGCCTTCTTTCAATCTCAATGAGCTAGATGTGCCTTTCTCAGAGGAAGAAGTTTGGGGTACTGTAAAATCTATGCCGTCGGATAAAGCTCCGGGCCCGGATGGTTTCACCGGCCGTTTCTACAAGGTTTGTTGGGTAACAATCAAAGCTGATGTTATGGCAGCGATCTCTTGTGTTTGGGCTCGGAAATTTAGAAACATGGGGCTGCTCAATTCAGCGTTTATCACTCTTCTGCCTAAGGTTGAGGGTGCAACCCAAGTGAAAGATTTTCGTCCGATCAGCCTTGTCCACAGTTTCGCAAAGTTAGTAACAAAGATGATGGCCAACAGATTGGCTCGGCATTTGAATGATATGGTCTCTCCGAATCAAACAGCGTTCATTAAGAAAAGATTTATATTAGACAATTTCATGCTTGTACAGCACACTGCAAGGTTTCTTCATCGTCAAAGGCAAGCCCGCATTCTATTCAAGCTCGACATTTCTAAGGCTTTTGATTCGGTATCTTGGGCTTTCTTGCTAGAAGTCTTGCAGAAGTTGGGTTTTGGGCAGATCTGGCGTGACATCATTTGTGGGCTGTTAGCCTCTTCTTCGACGAGAATTTTATTAAATGGTGTTCCCGGGGACTTCATTGCTCACCAGCGGGGTCTTCGGCAGGGGGACCCTTTATCTCCAATGTTGTTCATCTTAGTCATGGACACTCTCAACTTGCTGATCCAGAGGGCCTCTGATGAAGGGCTGCTTCACTCTCTTTCCACGAACAGTTTGCAGCACCGATTCTCTTTATACGCGGATGATGCAGTGGTTTTCCTCAAGCCGGTGCCTTCTGACATTAATCTGATTCTGGAAATCCTTCGGATTTTTGGGGATGCGTCCGGGCTAAAGACCAACGTTCAGAAGAGTAATGTTTTTCCTATCCGATGTTCTGAGGCGGATCTTGCTTGTGTTCAGGAGCTCCTTCCATGTTCCATTTCGGAATTTCCCTGTCAGTACCTTGGCCTCCCGCTTTCTCTTGGAAAGCTTAAGAGAAGTCAAATTCAAGCAATTGTCGATAAAACTGCAGCACAGTTACCTGGGTGGAAAGCTGATCTGATGACAAAGGCTGGTAGAGCCATTTATGTTCAATTTGTGATGACATCAAGAATGATTTATGCTGCTCTGGCGTTGGACATCCCTTCTTGGGCTTTTAAAGCAATTGATAAGCTTCGACGGGGTTTTCTGTGGAGAGGGAGGAAGGAGGTGAATGGTGGCCATTGTCTGCTGACTTGGCCCAAAGTCACTAGACCCAAGGACCTGGGGGGTCTGGGTATTAGTGATCTTCGGATCATGAGCTGGGCTCTGCGGGCTAGGTGGCCTTGGCTGCAAAAATCTGATAGGACTAAGCCATGGTCGGACTTCCAGTTTCAAACTTGCGACATTGTGCAAAGCTTGTTGGCTGCGGCTGTTATCACTCATTTGGGAGATGGGTCTGATACTCTATTTTGGAAGGATCGTTGGCTGAATGGTAAATGTATTAAGGAGGTGGCACCTGCTGTCTTCGGTATGGTGCCCAAGCGTATTGCTTCTAGACGCCTGGTCAAGGATGCCTTGCCTGATCTCAATTGGTTGGCTGATCTGAGAGGGGCTATTTCTGTTACAGCCCTTGCTAATCTCATGGACCTTTGTGACTTACTCGAGGGGATGGTTCTGCAGCCGGATGTTCCTGATGTGCATACCTGGAGGTTTAGTGAATCGGGTGAATACTCGGCTAGTTCAGCTTACAGGGCTTTGCTTCTTGGCTCTGTTAGCTTTGAGCCTGCTGAACGCATTTGGAAATCCTGGGCTCCAGGAAAGTGTAAATTCTTCCTCTGGCTTGTGGAGCATGATAGATGTTGGACGGCCGACAGACTCGCTAAGCGGGGCCTGGATCACCCAGAGTCCTGCCCTTTATGCGACCAGATGGAAGAGACTATCAACCATTTGCTGGTTCAGTGCAGTTTTGCAAAACAGTTTTGGTTCAGCCTTCTGCGGTCGGGTGGTTTCCAGGAGCTCTGCCCTTCCCAGGATGACGTCTGTTTTGAAACCTGGTGGAGGAATAGTGCTGCCAGGGTGGGCATGCCTTTATCCAAGGGATTCAATTCTCTTGTCATTTTGGGTGCATGGACTTTGTGGAAGCATAGAAATAGGTGTGTTTTTGATAACTGTAACCCTAGCGCTGCGGTGGTGTTGGCAGCTGCAAGGGAGGAGTTGATGGGTTGGCGTATGGCTGGAGCCAAAGCGCTCTCTTTCTTTCATTTAGAAGAGGTGTCTTAGGTGTCTTAGTTGTTTGGGGGGGGGGGTGTTTTTTGGTTTTGGTTTGCCAAATGTAACACCTTTGTACGGGGTTTTTTCTCCCCATTTTATTCTTCTTCTTAATACAAAAATACGCAGCTCTCCTGCGTATTCAAGAAAAAAAAAAAGAATCCAAATTCCTCTCCAGTTTACTGTCTTACGGTCTTACTGTCCATTCAATAGCATAGCATTGGCCACTGTCATGCGTTACCCGAACCGCAGCATTCGATTCCTCCAATTTGATTAACTTCACAGTCACATCCATCCATCCATCCATCCTATGGCCCTTCTCCAAATCTAGCAGCAGGATTAGAACTTGCATATATACGACCCAAACATGCGGGCATGCGGCTCACCAAGATAACCACGGGCACCGCTCTTCACCTCAGAATCGCACGAGGATTTCCAATAATTAAACCCGCCCCCGGATCAGATATACCAATACATAGTGGCCAAAACCCAGTAGGAACTCGCCCGACCCAGCAACCGCAGAAAAAAAGGCTAGAAATGCTTATTCTAGGTGCAGACTGCAGAATACCTCACCTCAGACTGAATCAGGAACTGGAAGAGAAGCCTAATCGCTTTTCCTCGCCCACCCCTTTTTCTTGCCTCGGTTGCTCCGCTTTTGGTAGACGCCAGAGAGGAATTACGCGGTCGAGAACGAGAAGGGACCAGGGGAGGAGAGAAAATATGAGGAATTTGGACGCATCTGGCCGCAGCCGCACCGGGAAGGATGAGATGATGGAAGGAATGTGGTTAGGTCGGAACGTTTGCCGTCCGTGGGCCGCGTCCACAGACCTAACTCCACTGACCAGATCAAGATGGCGCCGGGTGCGTAGACCGAGCGTACGGAGGCTCGCGATGGGACACGGCGAGATAGAGAGTTTGGACTTTGGAGACAGGGAGAGAACAGAGAAGGACGCCGCCCGCGGGTAAAAAACGAAAAAGAAAGTTTGACCAGTCGTACCATGGTCCATGGCCTATTTAATTCCTTTTGCCAGCCTTATAAATTTTAGTAACGAAAGGGACAAAATTAACAATTGGTTCCGCAGATCGAATTTAATAGTGTGTATTAAATATAGTCTAATTATAAAACTAATTACACATATAGTGACTAGACGATAAGGCAAACATATTAATCCTAGTTAGTTTATGATCTGTTTGTGATGCTATATTAAACATTTGCTAATTATAAATTAATCAGACTTAATAATTTTTAAGGTTGTGTTAGCCTTCAGTTGTGTAATTAATTTTATGGTTAGACTATATTTAATTCTTGTAATATACATTAAAAACACTTAATATGATACGGACTAAACTTTAGTCCCTAAACCAAACACCCCACACAATATTAGCTATTGTGTATAAAGATAAGATCGTCTCTAATTAATATAACTGATTCATTTTTAGGAGAGATAGGAGACCTAACGAGGAGCATATTGTGTAAAAGTAAAAGTGTAGTCACTATTGTTATCTCCTTGATTACTAAAGAACTAAAGTTTAACCTAGTTTAAGACTAAAACTGACTAAGCCCCTGTTTAAATGCACTAGAACTAACAAATAACTGTTAAAATTAGTTGAAAACATCAAAACGGCTTAGCTAATAGTTCAGCTATTAACTGCTTTTAGCTATAGACATTCAAACACCTCCAACTAATAATCTAGCAAACAAGTAGTTGCACCCTCAAATACCTATTAGTTCGTTAGCTAGTAGTGAGAGCACCTAGAGGGGGTGAATAGGTGATCCTGTAAAAATAAACACTAAATAGCCACAAACTTGATTATAGAAATGTTAGTACGAGTTAATCAAGTTATTATGAAGCGATCTCTTGCGAACAAAACAATAACAAAGAAAAGCAACACAAGAGACACACGATTTTTTATCCCGTGGTTCGGCCAAGTAACACTTGCCTACTTCCACGTTGTGGCGTCCCAATGGATGAGGGTCACACTCAACCCCTTTCAAGTGATCCAATGGTCAACTTGAATACCATGGTCTTTTTCTTTCAGAGTATTTTTCCCGTTTGCGAGAAATCTCCACAAGTTGGAGCCTCTCGCCCTTACAGTATTGATCACAAAGAAGCACAAGAGTAAGGGAGGGAAAGCAACACACACAAGACTCAAATCTGTAGCACACACACGCACACAAGCCAAGACTTGAGCTCAAAACACGGCATAGGGAGTTCGCTACTCAAACGAAGCTTAAATCACTAACACAGCGAATCAAATGCGTGGAGGCGAAGTCTGGGAGTCTTAGGATGTTTCTTGAAAGCTTGGTGTTGTGCTCCATGCACCTAGAGGTCCCTTTTATAGCCCCAAGGCGGCTAGGAGCCGTTGGAGACCAACTTGGAAGGCAATTCCTGCTTTCTGTCGAGTGGCGCACCGAACAGTCCGGTGCGCCACCAGACAGGTTCTGTAGCTGTCCGGTGCGTGATCTCCTTCCATATCGGGCGCATCCGACCGTTGAGCTGGCGGTCCCGTTGGCACACCGGACACTGTCCGGTGCACACCGGATAGTCCGGTGTGCCCAACCGACCGTTGGCTCGGGCCACGTGGCGTCCGCTGATTTCGCTACCGACCGTTGGCTCCGGCGGCTCAGTCTCACCGAATATTCCGGTGCACCACCGGACAGTCTGGTGAATTTTAGCCGCGACGCTATTTGGTTTTCCCGAGAGCGACGAGTTCGTCGCCGAAGACTTGGACGTGGGCGCTGATGACACACCGGACAGTTCGATGCACCATCGGACAGTCCGGTAATTTTTAGTGAAGTCGCCTGGCCAATTCCCGAGAGCAGCTAGTTCACCTCGAGCCAGCCTAGGGCACCACACAACCCGGTGTGCCAGGCTCGAGCTAGTTTTGGCTGAACAGAGCCAACTCTTCTCCATCTCTTTTCTTCTTTTCTTGGCACTGTGTCTAGCACTTAGATAAACATGTTAGTATTCAATAACAATTTACTAAGTCTAGAAACATACCTTGTTCTTTGATTTGCACTTCTCACTCATTTAGCACATAAGAACTCAGTCAATTTGTGTTGGGCATCTAATCACCAAAACATTTATAGAAATGGCCCAAGGGCACATTTCCCTTTCAATCTCCCCCTTTTTGGTGATTTATGCCAACACATCAAAAAGCAACATAAGAAGTGCAACATCAATGCAAATGAAGACCAAATTCTTTTTACTTAGGATTTGGCATATTTGGATCGCTCTTTGCCACCACTTGGTTTGTTTTTGCAAATCAAATTCTTTTCCCTATCTCTAAGTCAAACGCACTTGCTTGTGCAAATATAAAGATATTCCAAGAGTGAAATTGATCAAGTGCCAAAACTCCCCCCTTTTCCCATAATCAATTATTCTCCCCCAAAGGAGACCAAATTTTGCAATAAGAGTATTTTGGACAAAACACAAATTCTAACTCTACTATTTTCAAAATTCACATGTGGTTGGCTGATCCATTTGCTTTGGCCTTAATTTCTCCCCCTTTGGCATTAAGCACCAAAACAGAATAACTTTTGGCCCTTTAACCCCATTGCCTCACCAAAATGTCAAATAAGAGCAAAAAGGCAACAAGAGCATTAGTATGAACTTGGAGGTAAATACACTAATACCGAAGTGCAGTGGAAGTCTTTTCATCGTCCAAGTTCATTGTCCCTTTCAATGGTCCTTCGAGGCTACTTCAAGTGTACTCAAGCAAACAAGTTAGTCTCAAAGGAGTCAAGTTGTACCACATCTCCCCCTAAACATGTGCATCATTTGCATATGGACTTGTGAGGTCCGGGGATAACTTGTACAACTTGAGCACCACAAATAAACAATAACTGATTTAAATGCACAAAGTAACATGATCAAAGGCATAGAATACATATATGCTATAAATCAATCCAAGTTACGTGAATCTAAGACATTTAGCTCACTACGCAACCTGCAAAACCTTTTCTCATCTAAAGGATTGGTGAAGATATCGGCTAGCTGGTTCTCGGTGCTAATGTGGTACACATCGTGTCGGCGTTTCGACCCCGGGGGGTCCCTGGATCGACGAGTAAATTGTCGCCGCGTGCCCCAGCCCAGATGGGTCGGCGCGAGACGGAGCGCGAAGGGGGGAAGAAGCCGGAGGGAGACAGGCGTAAAAGGGGAAACCCGCGGCCTTCGTGTTTGTCCCGCGCCCAGGTCGGGTGCGCTTGCAGTAGGAGGTTACAAGCGTCCACGCGGGAGGGAGCGAGAGGCTTACGTGAGCGCCGTCCCGTCCTTCCCCGCGCGGCCAACCCTCTGTAAGAGGGCCCTGGACCTTCCTTTTATAGGCGTAAGGAGAGGATCCAGGTGTATAATGGGGGGTGTAGCAGTGTGCTAACGTGTCTAGCGGAGAAGAGCTAGCGCCCTAAGTACATGTCGTCGTGGCAGCCGGAGAGGTTTTGGCACCCGGTTCGTGTGGTGTCTTGGCCGTCGGAGGAGCACTGGAGCCTGGTGGAAGGACAACTGTTGGGGCTGTCGAGTCCTTGCTGACGTCTCCTTGCTTCTGTAAGGGGGCTGAGAGCCGCCGTCATCATGGAGCATGTGGGGCGCCATCATTACTTGTTTATCGGGGCGAGCCAGATGGGATGCCGGTCTTGTTCCCCGTAGCCTGAGTTAGCTTGGGGTAGGGTAATGATGGCGCCTCCTGTGACGTGGTCGGTCCGAGCCCCGGGTTGGGCGAGGCGGAGGCTCCTCCGAGGTCGAGGTCGAGTCTGTCTTCCGAGGCCGAGGCCGAGCCCGAGCCCCTGGGTCGGGCGAGGCGGAGTTCGTCGTCTTCCAGGGCCGAGCCCGAGTCCGAGCCCTGGGTCGAGCGAGGCAGAGTTCGTCGTCTTCCGGGTCTGAGCCCGAGTCTGAGCCCTGGGGTCGGGTGAGGCGGAGTTCGTCGTCTTCCAGGGCTGAGCCCGAGTCCGAGCCGTGGGGTCGGGCGAAGCGGAGTTCGTCGTCTTCCGGGGCTGAGCCCGAGTCCGAGCCCTGGGGTCGGGCGAAGCGAAGTTCGTCGTCTTCCGGGGCTGAGCCCGAGTCTGAGCCCTAGGGTTGGGCGAGGCGGAGTTCGTCGTCTTCCGGGGCTGAGCCCGAGTCCGAGCTCTGGGGTCGGGCAAAGCGGAGTTCGTCGTCTTCCGGAGTTGAGCCCGAGTCCGAGCCCTGGGGTCGGGCGAAGCGGAGTTCGTCGTCTTCCGGAGTTGAGCCCGAGTCCGAGCCCTGGGGTCGAGCGAAGCGGAGTTTCCTATGGCGCCTGAGGCCGGACTTGGCTGCTGTTAGCCTCACTCTATCGAGTGGCACAGCAGTCGGAGCAGCGCAGGCGGCGCTGTCCTCTTGTCAGGCCGGTCAGTGGAGCGACGAAGTGACTGCGGTCACTTCGGCTCTGTCTACTGAAGGGCGCGCGTCAGGATAAGGTGTCAGGCGACCTTTGCATTAAAGGCTCCTGCGATACGGTCGGTCGGCGTGGCGGCTTGGCCAAGGTTGCTTCTTGGTGAAGTCTGGGCCTCGGGCGAGCCGAAGGTGTGTCCGTTGCTGGAGGGGGTCCTCGGGCGAGACGTAAATCCTCCGGGTTCGGCTGCCCTTGCCCGAGGCTGGGCTCAGGCGAGGCAAGATCGTGTCCCTTGAGTGGACCGATCCTTGACTTAATCGCACCCATCAGGCCTTTGCAGCTTTGTGCTGATGGGGGTTACCAGCTGAGATTAGGAGTCTTGAGGGTACCCCTAATTATGGTCCCCGACAGTAGCCCCCGAGCCTCGAAGGGAGTGTTAATACTCGCTTGGAGGCTTTTGTCGCACTTTTTTGCAAGGGGACCGGCCTTTCTCGGTTGCATTTTGTTCCGGTGGGTGCGTGCGAGCGCACCCGCCGGGTGTAGCCCCCGAGGCCTCGGAGGAGTGGTTTGACTCCTTCGAGGTCTTAATGCGTTTCGCAATGCTTCGGCCGGTCTGGTTGTTCCCTCATGCGAGCTGGTCGTAGCCCGGGTGCACGGTCGGGTCCCAAGTTCTCGGGCTGGTATGTTGACGCTGTCAACGGTTTGGCCGGAGCCGGGTTTGCGAGAGCAGCCCCCGAGCCTCCGCACAGGGCGAGAGGACGGTCAAGAACAGACTCGACTTCTTTACATACGCCCCTGCGTCGCCTTTTCGCAAGGAGGAGGGGGGGGGAAAGCGCCATGTTGCCCTTGGAGGGCGTCGAACATGGTGTCTCCGGTGAGCTGCTAACGGGTAATCCGAGTGGACGCCCGTGCCCCATTTGTTAGGGGTCGGCTAGAGGCCTGGAGGCGCGCTCCAAAAGTACCTGCGGGTGATCTGCCGGACCCGGTCCCCTTTTGACGGGGTCTGAGGGCTCGATGCCTCCCTCTGATGGGATTCCGTTACAAGATCATTCCCGCTGGTCTCAGAAATGTCCTAGGGTACCTCGGGAGCATAGCTCGAGCCTTGGTTATGTATCGAACGTACCCAGGGTCATCCCTCGCTCTGCGTCTGAGGCGGCTGTGAACCCTTCGAGGGCCAGCCTACGAACCCCTGATCAGTAGTGGGCGCGGAGCCCGAGTGGCCTGAGGCGGTCGTTGAACCCTTCCGAGGGGCCGGCCTTTGAACCTCTGACCAGTAGTGGGCGCGGAGCCCGAGCGCTCTGAGGCGACTGTTGAACCCCTCCGAGGGGCCAGCCTTCGAACCTCTGATCAGTAGGGGGGCTCAGGGCCCGTTTCCTTCGCGGGGAAGGATCCCTTTCGGGGTATCCCCTTTCCCGGTCCCTATTGTAAGAGAGAGAAAGAAGAACAGGAAAAGGATACGAAATCGAATGACATGGCGTACCTTTTTGGACGCGGTCATTATGGCGAAGGTGAAGCGTCGCCCGCTTCTCCTGCCAAAGGTGCCGCCTGTCCCGCGGCGGAGTTAATGCGGCGGGACGAGTGGTTCGCGAGGCAGCTGTTGCGCGTGCGCGAGCCGTTCGAGGAACGGGACACGGGCGCGCCGTCTTCACGCCGTGGGAGAGGGCTCTCCCGCTGTCCCAAGAGGGGACGTGAGCTTGGCTGACGACTTGACTGCTGCTTTCGCTCGCCTGCCACCGCCATTACTGCCGGCCCATTTCTGGCCGCATCGACCGTCGCGCCTTCTGAAAGGGAATTAGGCTTACACCTAGTCCCTAATTAATTTTGGTGGTTGAATTGCCCAACACAAATATTTGGACTAACTAGTTTGCTCTAGTGTATAAGTTATACAGGTGCCAAAGGTTCACACTTAGCCAATAAAAAGACCAAGTATTGGGTTCAACAAAAGAGCAAAGGGACAACCGAAGGTACCTCTGGTCTGGCGCCGGACTGTCCGGTGTGCCACCGGACATGTCCGGTGCACCAGAGGACTCCAACTACAAACTCGTTACCTTCGGGAAATTCCAGAGGCGAATCCGCTATAATTCACCGGACTGTTCGGTGTACACCGGACAATGTCCGGTGCTCCAAGGAAGGGTGGCCTCCGGAACTCGCCAGCCTCGGGAATTCATCTCAGCTGCTCCGCTATAATTCACCGGACAGTCCGGTGTACATCGGACTGTCCGGTGCTTCTGCGGGGCAACGGCTACTTCTGGTGCCAACGGCTACCTGCGACGCATTAAATGCGCGCCAGCGCGCGCAGAGGTCAGGCACGCCCATGCTGGCGCACCGGACACCCTACAGTACATGTCCGGTGCGCCACCGGACATCAAGGCGGGCCCAGAAGTCAGAGCTCCAACGGTCGGAACCCAACGACTTTGGTGACGTGGCTGGCGCACCGGACTGTCCGGTGCACCATACGACCGCCAGCCTGCACCAAACGGCTAGTTTGGTGGTTGGGGCTATAAATACCCCCAACCACCCCACATTCAAGTCATCCAAGTTTTCCACTTCCCAACTACTTACAAGAGCTCTAGCATTCAATTCTAGACACACCGAAGAGATCAAATCATCTCCAAACTCCACACAACGCCCTAGTGATTAGTGAGAGAGATTTGCTTGTGTTCTTTCGAGCTCTTGCGCTTGGATTGCTTTCTTCTTTCTTGATTCTTTCTTGAGATCAAACTCACTTGTAATTGAGGCAAGAGACACCAATCTTGTGGTGGTCCTTGTGGGAACTTTGTGTTCCAAGTGATTGAGAAGAGAAAGCTCACTCGGTCCGAGGGACCGTTTGAGAGAGGGTAAGGGTTGAAAGAGACCCGGCCTTTGTGGCCTCCTCAACGGGGAGTAGGTTTGCGAGAACCGAACCTCGGTAAAACAAATCCACGTGTCACACTTCTTATTCACTTGCGATTTGTTTTGCGCCCTCTCTCGCGGACTCGATTATATTTCTAACGCTAACCCGGCTTGTAGTTGTGATTATTTTTGAGAATTTTAGTTTCGCCCTATTCACCCCCCTCTAGGCGACTTTCAATTGGTATCAGAGCCCGGTGCTTCATTAGAGCCTAACCGCTCGAAGTGATGTCGGGAGATCACACCAAGAGGGAGATGGAGACCGGCGACAAGCCCACTACGAGCCAAGGGAGCACTTCATCGGAAGAGTCCCGCACCAAGAGGAAGGAGAAGAAGAAAGACTCCTCCAAACGGAAGGAGAAAAGATCTTCTTCTTCACACCACAAAGAGAAGAAGGAGAAATCTTCTTCCCACAAGTCGCATCGGAAAGGCGACAAGCACAAGAGGATGAGGAAGGTGGTCTACTACGAGACCGATACTTCATCAACATCAACCTCCGACTCCGACGCGCCGTCCGTAGCTTCTAAGCGCCAAGAGCGCAAGAAGTTTAGTAAGATCCCCTTACACTACCCTCGTACATCTAGACATACTCCATTACTTTTCGTTCCATTAGGCAAACCGCCAACCTTTTGATGGCGAAGATTATGCTAGGTGGAGTGATTTAATGAAATTTCATCTAACCTCACTCCACAAAAGTATATGGAATGTTGTTGAGTTTGGAGCACAGGTACCATCCATAGGGGATGAAGATTATGATACAGACGAAGTGGCCCAGATCGAGCACTTCAACTCTCAAGCTACAACCATACTCCTCGCCTCTCTAAGTAAAGAGGAATACAACAAGGTGCAAGGGTTGAAGAATGCAAAGGAGATTTGGGACCTTCTCAAGACCGCGCACGAGGGTGATGAACTCACCAAAATCACCAAGCGGGAAACGATCGAGGGGGAGCTCGGTCGCTTCCGTCTTCGCCAAGGGGAGGAGCCACAAGATATGTACAACCGGCTCAAAACCTTGGTGAACCAAGTGCGCAACCTCGGGAGCAAGAAATGGGATGACCACGAGGTGGTTAAGGTTATTTTGAGATCACTTATTTTCCTTAACCCTACTCAAGTTCAATTAATTCGTGGTAACCCAAGATATACACTAATGACTCCCGAGGAAGTAATCGGGAATTTTGTGAGCTTTGAATGTATGATTAAAGGATCAAAGAAGATCAACAAGCTTGATGAACCCTCCACGTCCGAAGCACAACCGGTGGCATTTAAGGCGACGGAGGAAAAGAAGGAGGAGTCTACACCGAGTAGACAACCAATTGACGCCTCCAAGCTCGACAATGAGGAGATGGCTTTAATCATCAAAAGCTTTCGCCAAATCCTCAAGCAACGGAAGGGGAAGGACTACAAATCCCGTTCCAAGAAGGTTTGCTACAAGTGTGGTAAGCCCGGTCACTTTATTGCTAAATGTCCATTATCAAGTGACAGTGACAGGGATAACGACAAGAAGGGCAAGAGGAGAGAAAAGAAGAAGTACCACAAGAAGAGGGGCGGCGATGCCCACGTGTGCCGCGAGTGGAACTCCGACGAGAGCTCCACCGACTCCTTCTCCGACGACGAGGACGCCGCCAACATCGCCGTCACCAAGGGACTCCTCTTCCCCAACGTCGGCCACAAGTGCCTCATGGCAAAGGACGGCAAAAGGAAGAAGGTTAAATCTAAATCCTCCACTAAATATGAGTCCTCTAGTGATGACAATGCTAGTGATGAGGAAAATAATTTGCGTACCCTTTTTGCCAACCTTAACATGGAACAAAAGGAAAAATTGAATGAATTAATTAGTGCTATTCATGAAAAGGATGACCTTTTGGATTCCCAAGAGGACTTCCTAATTAAGGAGAACAAGAAACATGTTAAGGTTAAAAATGCTTATGCTTTACAAGTTGAAAAATGTGAAAAATTGTCTAGTGAGCTAAGCACTTGCCATGAGACCATTGATAACCTTAGAAATGAAAATGCTAGTTTAATTGCTAAGGTTGATTCTCATGTTTGTGATGTTTCAATTCCAATCTTAGAAATGATAATGATGATTTGCTTGCTAAGATTGAAGAATTAAACACCTCACTTGCTAGCCTTAAGATTGAAAATGAAAAATTAATTGCTAAGGCTAAAGATTTTGATGTTTGCAATGCTACTATTTCTAACCTTAGAAGTGAAAATGATATATTACATGCTAAGGTTGTAGAATTTAAATCTTGCAAACCCTCTACATCTACTATTGAGCATGTGTCTATTTGTGATAGATGTAGAGATGTTGATATCAATGCTATTCATGATCACATGGTATTAATTAAACAACAAAATGATCATATAGCAAAATTAGATGCTAAAATTGCCGAGCATAACTTAGAAAATGAAAAGTTTAAATTTGCTAGAAGTATGCTCTATAATGGGAGACGCCCTGGCATCAAGGATGGCATTGGCTACCAGAGGGGAGAAAATGTCAAACTTAATGCCCCTCCTAAAAGATTGTCTAATTTTGTTAAGGGCAAGGCTCCCATGCCTCAGGATAACGAGGGTTACATTTTGTACCCTGCCGGATATCCCGAGAGCAAGATTAGGAGAATTCACTCTAGGAAGTCTCACTCTGGCCCTAACCATGCTTTTATGTATAAGGGTGAGACATCTAGCTCTAGGCAACCAACCCGTGCCAAGTTGCCTAGAAAGAAAACTCCTAATGCATCAAATGATCATAGCATTTCATTTAAAACTTTTGATGCATCTTATGTTTTGACTAACAAATCCGGCAAGGTAGTTGCCAAGTTTGTTGGGGGCAAACACAAGGGCTCCAAGACTTGTGTTTTGGTACCCAAAGTTCTTGTTTCTAATGCCAAAGGACCCAAAACCGTTTGGGTACCTAAAGTCAAGAACTAAAATTGTCTTGTAGGTTTATGCATCTGGGGGCTCAAGTTGGATACTCGACAGCGGGTGCACAAACCACATGACAGGGGAGAAGAAGATGTTCTCCTCATATGAGAAAAACCAAGATCCCCAACGAGCTATCACATTCGGGGATGGAAATCAAGGTGTGGTCAAAGGATTGGGTAAAATTGCTATATCACCTGACCATACTATTTCAAATGTTTTTCTTGCAGATTCTTTAGATTACAATTTGCTTTCCGTTTCGCAACTATGTCAAATGGGCTACAACTGTCTCTTTACTGATGTAGGTGTCACTGTCTTTAGAAGAAGTGATGATTCAATAGCATTTAAGGGTGTGTTAGAGGGTCAGCTATACTTGGTAGATTTTGATAGAGCTGAACTCGACACATGCTTAATTGCTAAGACTAACATGGGTTGGCTCTGGCATCGCTGACTAGCCCACATTGGGATGAAGAATCTTCATAAGCTTCTAAAGGGAGAGCACATTTTAGGACTAACAAATGTTCATTTTGAAAAAGACAGGATTTGTAGCGCATGCCAAGCAGGAAAGCAAGTTGGATCCCATCATCCATACAAGAACATCATGACGACCGACAGGCCACTTGAGCTACTCCACATGGATCTATTCGGCCCGATTGCTTACATAAGCATCGGCGGGAGTAAGTATTGTCTTGTAATAGTGGATGATTATTCTCGCTTCACTTGGGTGTTCTTTTTGCAGGAAAAATCTCATACCCAAGAGACCTTAAAGGGATTCTTGAGACGAGCTCAAAATGAGTTCGGCTTAAGGATCAAGAAAATTAGAAGCGACAACGGGACGGAGTTCAAGAACTCTCAAATTGAAGGCTTCCTTGAGGAGGAGGGCATCAAGCATGAGTTCTCTTCTCCCTACACTCCACAACAAAATGGTGTAGTGGAGAGGAAGAATCGAACTCTATTGGACATGGCAAGAACCATGCTTGATGAGTACAAGACACCGGATCGGTTTTGGGCCGAGGCGGTCAACACCGCCTGCTACGCCATCAACCGGTTATATCTACATCGAATCCTCAAGAAGACATCCTATGAACTCCTAACCGGTAAAAGGCCCAATATTTCATATTTTAGAGTTTTTGGTAGCAGATGCTTTATTCTTGTTAAGAGAGGTAGAAAATCTAAATTTGCTCCTAAAACTGTAGAAGGCTTTTTACTAGGATATGACTCAAACACAAGGGCATATAGAGTCTTTAACAAGTCCTCAGGACTAGTTGAAGTTTCTTGTGACGTTGTGTTTGATGAAACTAACGGCTCTCAAGTAGAGCAAGATGATCTTGATGAGATAGGTGAAGAACAGGCTCCATGCATCGCGCTAAGGAACATGTCCATTGGGGATGTGTGTCCTAAGGAATCCGAAGAGCCTCCACATGCACAAGATCAACCATCCTCCTCCACGCAAGCATCTCCACCAACCCAAAATGAGGACGAGGCTCAAGTTGATAAAGAGGTAGAACAAAATGATGAACCCCCTCAAGATGACGGCAATGATCAAGGGGGAGATGCAAATGATGAAGACAAGGAGGATGAAGAACCAAGGCCGCCACACCCAAGAGTCCACCAAGCAATCCAACGAGATCACCCCGTCGACACCATCCTCGGCGACATTTATAAGGGGGTAACCACTCGATCTCGTGTTGCACATTTTTGTGAGCATTACTCTTTTGTTTCCTCTATTGAGCCACACAGGGTAGAGGAAGCACTTCAAGATTCGGATTGGGTGATGGCGATGCAAGAGGAGCTCAACAACTTCACTAGGAACGAGGTATGGCATTTAGTTCCACGTCCTAACCAAAATGTTGTAGGAACCAAGTGGGTCTTCCGCAACAAACAAGACAAGCATGGTGTGGTGACAAGGAACAAAGCTCGACTCGTGGCCAAGGGGTATTCACAAGTCGAAGGTTTGGATTTTGGTGAAACCTATGCACGCGTAGCTAGGCTTGAGTCAATTCGCATATTATTAGCCTATGCTACTTACCATGGCTTCAAGCTTTACCAAATGGATGTGAAGAGTGCCTTCCTCAATGGACCAATCAAGGAAGAGGTCTATGTTGAGCAACCTCCCGGCTTTGAAGACAGTGAGTACCCTAACCATGTTTATAGGCTCTCTAAGGCG
Organism: Zea luxurians; assembly: GCA_029449295.1. Lineage (NCBI taxonomy): Eukaryota > Viridiplantae > Streptophyta > Magnoliopsida > Poales > Poaceae > Zea > Zea luxurians. Next base: position 3,530,973 of record JAOPSE010000111.1, read on the forward strand.
CTTTATGGGCTCAAGCAAGCCCCAAGAGCATGGTATGAATGCCTTAGAGATTTCCTTATTGCTAATGGCTTCGAAGTCGGAAAGGCCGATCCTACTTTATTCACTAAAACTCTTGACAATGATTTGTTTGTATGCCAAATTTATGTTGATGATATCATATTTGGGTCTACTAACGAATCTACATGTGAAGAATTTAGTAGGATCATGACTCAAAAATTCGAGATGTCTATGATGGGGGAGTTGAAGTATTTTCTAGGATTCCATGTCAAGCAACTCCAAGAGGGCACCTTCATTAGCCAAACGAAGTATACTCAAGACATTCTAAGCAAGTTTGGAATGAAGGATGCCAAGCCCATCAAGACACCCATGGGAACAAATGGGCATCTCGACCTCGACACGGGAGGTAAGTCCGTGGATCAAAAGGTATACCGGTCGATGATTGGTTCATTGCTTTATTTATGTGCATCTCGACCGGACATTATGCTTTCCGTTTGCATGTGTGCAAGATTCCAAGCCGACCCTAAGGAATCACACCTTACGGCCGTAAAACGAATCTTGAGATATTTGGCTTATACTCCTAAGTTTGGGCTTTGGTACCCTCGGGGATCCACATTTGATTTGATTGGTTATTCGGATGCCGATTGGGCGGGGTGTAAGATTAATAGAAAGAGCACATCGGGGACTTGCCAGTTCTTGGGAAGATCCTTGGTGTCTTGGGCTTCAAAGAAGCAAAATTCGGTCGCTCTTTCTACCGCCGAAGCCGAGTATATTGCCGCAGGCCATTGTTGCGCGCAATTGCTTTGGATGAGGCAAACCCTGCGGGACTATGGTTACAAATTGACCAAAGTTCCCCTTCTATGTGATAATGAGAGTGCAATCCGCATGGCGGATAATCCCGTTGAGCATAGCCGCACTAAACACATAGCCATTCGGTATCATTTTCTTCGGGATCACCAACAAAAGGGGGATATCGAGATTGCATACATTAATACTAAAGATCAATTAGCCGATATCTTTACCAAACCTCTTGATGAACAAACTTTTACCAAACTTAGACATGAGCTCAATATTCTTGATTCTAGGAATTTCTTTTGCTAATTTGCACACATAGCACACAAGTATACCTTTGATCATGTCTCTTTTATATGCTATGACTAATGTGTTTTTCAAGTGTATTTTAAACCAAGTCATAGGTATATTGAAAGGGAATTGGAGTCTTCGGTGAAGACAAAGGCTTCCACTCCACTCTACTACTCATCCTTCGCCGTCGCTCCACATCACTCTCCGTCTTTGGTATAATCTTCACTCATATGTTTTATTTGCCAAAGGGGAGAAAATAGTTAGGAAAGGGCTTTTATCTCACTCAAAGTATCTGTTTTTGGCGATTCATGCCAAAGGGGGAGAAAGTATGAGCCCAAAGCAAAAGGACCGCACCACCACCCTAATTTTAAAATTAATGGTTTTCAATTGGAAAATTTCAAATTGGTATCTCTTTGTGTTCTAAAGGGGGAGCAAGTAGTATTTTCAAAATTGATATCTTAAAACCCTCTTGAACACTAAGAGGAGAATTTATTTGAGGGGGAGTTTTGTTTCTAGTCAAAGGAAAAAGCATTTGAAACAAGGGGAGAAAATTTCAAACTTGAAAATGCTTTGCAAAAATCTTATTCATCTACCTTTGATTATGTTGCAAAAGGACTTTGAAAAGGATTTACAAAAAGAATTTGCAAAAACAAAACATGTGGTGCAAGCGCGGTCCAAAATGTTAAAAATAAAGAAACAATCCATGCACATCTAGTAAGTAACATTTATTGGCTCAATTCCAAGCAACCTCTGCACTTACATTATGCAAACTAGTTCATTTATGCACTTTTATATTTGCTTTGGTTTGTGTTGGCATCAATCACCAAAAAGGGGGAGATTGAAAGGGAATTAGGCTTACACCTAGTCCCTAATTAATTTTGGTGGTTGAATTGCCCAACACAAATATTTGGACTAACTAGTTTGCTCTAGTGTATAAGTTATACAGGTGCCAAAGGTTCACACTTAGCCAATAAAAAGACCAAGTATTGGGTTCAACAAAAGAGCAAAGGGACAACCGAAGGCACCTCTGGTCTGGCGCACCGGACTGTCCGGTGTGCCACCGGACATGTCCGGTGCACCAGAGGACTCCAACTCCAAACTCGTTACCTTCGGGAAATTCCAGAGGCGAATCCGCTATAATTCACCGGACTGTCCGGTGTACACCGGACAATGTCCGGTGCTCCAAGGAAGGGTGGCCTCCGGAACTCGCCAGCCTCGGGAATTCATCTCAGCTGCTCCGCTATAATTCACCGGACTGTCCGGTGTACACCGGACTGTCCGGTGCTTCTGCGGGGCAACGGCTACTTCTGGCGCCAACGGCTACCTGCGACGCATTAAATGCGCGCCAGCGCGCGCAGAGGTCAGGCACGCCCATGCTGGCGCACCGGACACCCTACAGTACATGTCCGGTGCGCCACCGGACATCAAGGCGGGCCCAGAAGTCAGAGCTCCAACGGTCGGAACCCAACGGCTTTGGTGACGTGGCTGGCGCACCGGACTGTCCGGTGTGCACCGGACTGTCCGGTGCACCATACGACCGCCAGCCTGCACCAAACGGCTAGTTTGGTGGTTGGGGCTATAAATACCCCCAACCACCCCACATTCAAGTCATCCAAGTTTTCCACTTCCCAACTACTTACAAGAGCTCTAGCATTCAATTCTAGACACACCGAAGAGATCAAATCATCTCCAAACTTCACACAACGCCCTAGTGATTAGTGAGAGAGATTTGCTTGTGTTCTTTCGAGCTCTTGCGCTTGGATTGCTTTCTTCTTTCTTGATTCTTTCTTGAGATCAAACTCACTTGTAATTGAGGCAAGAGACACCAATCTTGTGGTGGTCCTTGTGGGAACTTTGTGTTCCAAGTGATTGAGAAGAGAAAGCTCACTCGGTCCGAGGGACCGTTTGAGAGAGGGTAAGGGTTGAAAGAGATCCGGCCTTTGTGGCCTCCTCAACGGGGAGTAGGTTTGCGAGAACCGAACCTCGGTAAAACAAATCCACGTGTCACACTTCTTATTCGCTTGCGATTTGTTTTGCACCCTCTCTCGCGGACTCGATTATATTTCTAACGCTAACCCAGCTTGTAGTTGTGATTATTTTTGAGAATTTCAGTTTCGCCCTATTCACCCCCCCTCTAGGCGACTTTCACCTTCTCCTGCAGCTGACTGGCCCCTGACCGATGTGCCTGGTTGGCACTGTTGGGTCATGCGCAGGGTTGCCTCGAGTCACGGTACTAGTTCCGCAGTCGAGGAGGCGCGGTAGTGGCACGAGTGGCGGTGTGGTTTCTTGCACGTTGCGACCGGCGCGCCTGTTGCACGACGCGTGGGCCTGGGCCTCCATGCTGGACGCGTCGAAGTCAAAAGGGTGTGCCCCTTCGGTGCGGTTGCATGCCGCCTGCATGGCGGTCCGCCCTTTCACCCGCTGGTCTGGGCGAAAGTGGGGGAATGCTTGTAACCGCTGGGCAGTTGCGTGCGTCGCGCGCGGTGGTTTGGCTTCTTCTGCCCTGGGCCAGCTTGCATGACGCGTGGGACCCAGCCCCCGTGTCGTAGGGGGAGGACCTTGGAGCGTGTTGGAGAAGACTCAGCCCGCGACGGCTGAGGACGCAAGTGGGGAGAGTTGCCTTTGAAAGGAGGGCGACCCCCTTGAAGGGCAACCATGTCTTCGCGCTCCCCTCATGCATCGTGTCTTTCCACCTTTCGAGCCCCCAGATGGGGGGCGCCCGTGGTTCTTCCGCCTTGTCGTCGTTGGGGAAACGCAACTTCGCAGAAGTTGGTACCTTTCAGCCATCGTTCGGCTTCAAAGATTTTCATCAGGCAGCCCGACTGCACTCCCCCACCAATGGGCAGTTCGGTGGAGGGAAGCGAGCCAGACTACGACCTCCGCCCCGCCCTCAGCTTCAAGGATTTTCGTCATCCAGGCTGAGGCGGAGGGGAGTGCGCCGGGTTGGGGTCGGTCTCTGCGCGGGCAGCGGCCCGCTCCTTCCCTTAGTGATCGGGGGGAAGGGCGTTCGCCGTTCGTGGCACTGGCAGCTGCCGTGTGCCCGGCTCTTCGACCCGAGCGGCTTCGGTGCCGCTTCCAGCGCCACCTTCCGCCACGGCAGCCAAAAGAGGTTTCTCCGCCAACGAGATAGCCGGTGCCGCCCACGGACTGACCTCCAACTCTACGGCCTTCTGCTCGTCCTCGCCCCCCGAGTGGGGATGTGGGCGAGGGCTTTATGGCAGCAGTATCTGCCCTGAGGTCATCGCTGCTGCTGTTTGGCCGCTCGGAGCAGAAGTCATCGTCGCCGCTGCTGGAGCGGGCGGCGGCACGCCACCTGTCGGCCTTCAGTTGCTCCGCAGGCCCCCCAATCGTGTGGGGTTGTTCGTACCTGTGGAGGTGGAACCGGAGTTCCGTTTGTAATGGCACCTTGAGTGTCGGGGTCTGTTCATTGTGGCTGTCGGGGCCTGAACATGTATGTATTTTTGGCACGGAGCCGTGTTTTTTCTTCATTTCGAGCACTAAGACTCGCCTGTCGGCTATCTGAACAGCTTCACCAAGCGTGAGTTGCCTCGTGCGAAGGTGACAAGTGAAGTATCCGTATCCTAGAGGCGTAGGAGTCCCTCGGCTCGGTCGGCCTCGCTGTCCGAGGTTTCTCTTGCTTAGTTAAAGAAACCCTCGGCCGCTCTTCGATGAGCCGAAGCCGGAGGTAGCGGTGTCAGCACAGACAGAGGCGGAGTTGACTCGAAAAGAAGACTTCGTCGGCCGGAGCCCGGCCGCGCCGTCCACTGGCGGGACCAGCGTCAGAGTTGAGTTGCAGAGGCCACGAGCCGGGCTGATGTCCTCGGGGGACAGCTGGCTGAGGCTTCGGGGTAGCCGGCCGAGCCGTCTGCTCGAGCTGGACTCCTGGAAGAGACCCTGGCGGCGATGGCCCGGGGGTGGTGCTGATGTCGTCCTTCAAAGTGGAGATCCTCCGACCGCGTCGCCGTCCGAGGCTAGGTTAGACCTCGCCGAAGGTGTAGTTGACGCCGAGGGTGCTGCTGCTCCCTTCAACCGTCAAGGTCCGAGCCTGCAGGATCGGGTTATCTTGTAGTGTGTGTATGTTTTCTGCGGCCGCCGAGGCCCAAACATACTGTCGTCGTGTTGTAAAGCTACGTGTCTTTTCCCCTTGCTTCGAGTATCTGGACTTATTTGTCGGTAATAGAGTTGTTTGTCCAAGCGAGAGTTACTTTTCACGGAAGGTGATGAGTGAGGTATCCGTATCCCGGAGGCGTAGGAATCCCTCGGCTCGGTCGGCCTTGCCGCTTACGTGTACTCTTACTCGTCCGCTGGATTCTGCTGTCGATGTAGTCGAGAAGGCTCGAAAAATCGTTTCGGCAGAAGGGTCTTCGAGCGTTGGGACTTGTTCGATCAGCGGAATCGCTTATCCGAGCGTGAGTTACTTATCGCAGAAGGTGATGAGTGAGGTATCCGTATCCCGGAGGCGTAGGAGTCCCTCGGCTCGGTCAGCCTTGGCTGCTTATGTGTACTTCGTCGTTTTCAGGATCCACTTTCGAAGTAGTCAAAAAGCACGAGAGATATTCTGGCAGAAAAGAGCTTTTTCCGAGGAAAAACTTTAACGCAGAGGGGTTCCCCCCTTCTAGCCCCCGAGGGAGGGTCGGGCTTTTTGCCGAGGCAAGGCCGACCCTTCCTTGATGGTTAGACTTTGTGTGTGAACGAGGTGTATGAACGACTTGAAAGCATCTTAAGGGTAGAAGCGACATAGCTGTAGGATGTTCCAAGCGTTGCTGTAGACCTTGCCTTGACTGTTGGCCAGCTTGTACGTCCCGGGCTTCAGAACTTTGGCGATGATGAACGACCCTTCCCAGGGAGGCGTGAGCTTGTGCCGCTCTCGGGCGTCTTGTCGCAGCCGAAGCACCAGGTCGCCCACCTGGAGGTCTCGGGACCGAACCCCTCGGGCGTGGTAGCGTCGCAGGGACTGCTGATACCGCGCCGAGTGTAGCAAGGCCATGTCCCGAGCCTCCTCCAGCTGGTCCAGTGAGTCTTCTTGGTTAGCTCGGTTGCTTTGATCGTCGTAGGCCCTCGCCCTCGGGGAACCGTATTCTAAGTCTATGGGCAAGATGGCCTCGGCCCCATAGACTAGAAAGAACGGTGTGAAGCCCGTGGCTCGGCTCTGTGTTGTCCTCAGACTCCAGACCACCGAGGGGAGCTCCTTCATCCATCGCTTGCTGAACTTGTTGAGGTCGTTGTAGATCCGCAGCTTGAGTCCTTGCAGGATCATGTCGTTGGCACGCTCTACTTGCCCATTCGTCATGGGGTGAGCCACGACGGCCCGGTCCACCCGGATGTGGTGATCCTCGCAGAAGTCCAGGAACTTTCTGCCGGTGAACTGGGTGTCGTTGTTGGTGATGATGGAGTTCGGGACCCCAAAGGGATGGATGATTTTGGTGAAGAATGCCACCGCCTGTTCGGACCTGATGCTGTTTAGGGGCCGGACCTCGATCCACTTGGAGAATTTGTCGATGGCGACCAGCAGGTGCGTGTAGCCCCCGGGTGCCTTCTGCAAGGGGCCGACGAGGTCCAGACCCCACACAGCAAACGACCAGGTGATGGGTATGGTCTGCAGAGCCTAAGCGGGTAGGTGAGTCTGCCTTGCGTAGAATTGACACCCTTTGCAGGTGCGCACAATTCTAGTGGTGTCGGCCACCGCGGTCGGCCAGTAGAAGCCTTGTCGGAAGGCGTTTCCAACAAGGGCTCGAGGTGCTGCGTGATGACCGCAAGCCCCTAAGTGTATTTCTTGTAAGAGCTCCTGGCCTTCGGCGATGGATATGCATCGCTGGAGGATGCCTGAGGGGCTGTGGTGGTAGAGCTCCTTCCTGTCCCCCAGCAAGACGAACGACTTGGTGCGTCGCGCCAACCGCCGAGCTTCGGCTCGGTCGAGGGGTAGCTCTCCTCGGTGGAGATATTGCAGGTACGGGGTCTGCCAGTTTCGATCAGGCGTGACCCCGCTTCACTCTTCCTCGACGCGCAGTGCCTCATCTTCGGGGGCCGAGGTTGCCTCAGGCTGAGCCGAGGGTGTCTCGGGCAGAGCCGAGGGTGCCTCGGGCCGAGCCGAGGATGCCTCGGGCTGGGCCGAGGCCTTCTCGGGCTCGGGCGTGTCGTCGGTCTTGACGGAGGGTTGGTGCAGGTCTCGGGAGAAGACGTCCGGGGGAACCGTTGTTTGCCCCGAGGCTATCTTAGCCAGCTCGTCCGCAGTCTCGTTGTAGCGTCGGGCGATGTGGTTGAGCTCGAGCCCGTAGAACTTGTCTTCCAGGCGCCGAACCTCATCGCAGTAGGCTTCCATCTTCGGGTTGCGGCAGTGGGAGTTCTTCATGACTTGGTCGATGACGAGCTGCGAGTCACCGCGAGCGTCGAGGCATCGGACCCCTAGCTCGATAGCGATGCGCAACCCGTTGACCAGAGCCTCGTACTCGGCCACATTGTTGGACGCCGGGAAGTGAAGGCGTAGCATGTAGCGTGGGTGCTTTCTGAGTGGCGAGATGAAGAGCAGGCCCGCGCCTGCCCCTGTCTTCATCAGCGACCCGTCGAAAAACATGGTCCAGAGTTCCGGTTGGATCGGAACTGTCGGGAGCTGGGTGTCGACCCATTCAGCCACAAAGTCCGCCAAGACCTGGGACTTGATGGCCTTCCGAGGGGCGAACGAGATCGTCTCGCCCATGATTTCCACCGCCCACTTTGCGATTCTACCCGAGGCCTCTCAGCACTAGATGATCTCCCCCAGGGGGAAGGATGACACCACAGTCACCGGATGAGACTCGAAGTAGTGTCGCAACTTCCGCCGCGTCAGGATTACCGCGTACAGCAGCTTCTGAATTTGTGGGTAGCGGATCTTGGTCTCGGACAGTACCTCACTGATGAAGTAGACTGGCCTCTGGACGGGCAATGCATGCCCTTCTTCTTGTCTCTCAACCACGATCGTGACGCTAACCACCTGAGTGGTAGCGGCGACGTAGATCAAGAGGGCTTCTCCGGCGGCGGGAGGCACCAAGATGGGCGCGTTCGTGAGGAGCGCCTTCAGGTTCCCGAGGGCTTCCTCGGCCTCAGGGGTCCAAGTGAAGCACTCGGCCTTCCTTAAGAGGCGGTACAGAGGCAGGTCTCTTTCGCCGAGGCGTGAGATGAAATGGCTCAGAGCCGCAAGGCATCCCGTGACCCTCTGTACGCCTTTCAAGTCCTTGATGGGCCCCATGTTGGTGATGGCCGCGATTTTTTCTGGGTTGGCCTCGATGCCCCGCTCGGAGACGATGAACCCCAAGAGCATGCCTCGGGGGACCCCAAAAACGCACTTCTCGGGATTGAGCTTTACGCCTTTTGCCTTGAGACATCAGAATGTCACTTCAAGGTCGGAAAGGAGGTCGGAGGCTTTCCTCGTCTTGACTACGATGTCATCGACGTAGGCCTCGACCGTTCGACCAATGTGTTCGCCGAACACGTGGTTCATGCACCTTTGGTATGTCGCACCCGCATTCCTCAAACCGAACGGCATGGTAACATAGCAGTACATGCCGAAGGGTGTGATGAAAGAAGTCGCGAGCTGATCGGACTCTTTCATCCTGATTTGGTGATACCCTGAGTAGGCATCGAGGAAAGACAGGGTTTCGCACCTAGCAGTGGAATCCACGATTTGATCGATGCGAGGCAGAGGGTAGGGAACTTTCGGACACGCTTTGTTTAGACTAGTGTAGTCTACACACATCCGCCATTTCCCTCCTTTCTTTCTCACAAGCACAGGGTTGGCAAGCCATTCGGGATGGAATACCTCTTTGATGAACCCTGCTGCCATTAGCTTGTGGATCTCCTCGCCTATGGCTCTACGCTTTTCTTCGTCGAATCGGTGCAGAGGCTGCTTCACGGGTCGGGCTCCAGCTCGGATATCCAGCGAGTGCTCAGCGACATCCCTCGGTATGCCGGGCATGTCCGAGGGACTCCACGCGAAAACGTCGGCGTTCGCGCGGAGAAAGTCGACGAGCACTGCTTCCTATTTGGGGTCGAGCTCGGAGCCGATCCGGATCTGCTTGGAGGCGTCGTTGCTGGGGTCGAGAGGGACGGACTTAACCGTCTCCGCCGGCTCGAAGTTGCCAGCACGGCGCTTCAAGTCTGGCGCCTCCTTAGAGAGGCTCTCCAGGTCGGCGATGAGGGCCTCGGATTCGGCGAGGGCCTCGGCGTACTCCACGCACTCAACGTCGCATTTGTACGCGTGTCGATACGTGGGGCCGACGGTGATGTCCCCGTTGGGGCCCGACATTTTGAGCTTGAGGTAGGTGTAGTTGGGGACGGCCATGAACTTGGCGTAGCATGGCCTCCCCAGCACTGCGTGGTAGGTTCCTCGAAACCCGACCACCTCGAACGTGAGGGTCTCCCTTCGGAAGTTGGAGGGTGTCCCAAAGCAGACCGGTAGATCGAGTTGTCTAAGGGGCTGGACGCGTTTCCCGGGGATGATCCCGTGAAAAGGCGCAGCGCCTGCCCGGACCGAGGACAAATCGATCCGCAGGAGCCCGAGGGTCTCGGCGTAGATGATGTTGAGGCTGCTGCCTCCGTCCATGAGGACCTTGGTGAGCCTGACGTTGCCGATGACGGGGTCGACAACGAGCGGGTATTTCCCCGGGCTCGGCACGCGGTCGGGGTGATCGCCCTGGTCGAAGGTGATGGGCTTGTCGGACCAGTCTAGGTAGACCGGCGCCGCCACCTTTACTGAGCAGACCTCCCGACGCTCTTGCTTGCGGTGCCGAGCCGAGGCGTTCGCCACTGGCCCACCGTAGATCATGAAGCAGTTGCGGACCTCGGGGAACTCTCCTGCCTTGTGATCCTCCTTCTTATCGTCGTCGTGGGCCCTGCCACCTTCCGCAGGTGGCCCGGCCTTGTGAAAGTTGCGTCGAAGCATGGCGCACTCCTCAAGGGTGTGCTTGACGGGTCCCTGATGATAGGGGCACGACTCCTTGAGCATCTTGTCGAAGAGATTGGCACCTCCGGAAGGTTTTCGAGGGTTCTTGTACTCGGCAGCGGTGACAAGGTCCGCGTCGGCGGCGTCGCGTTTCGCTTGCAACTTCTTCCTGCCTTTCTTCTTGGTGTCGCGCTGAGTTGACGCCTCGGGGACATCTTTCGGTGGGTGGCCCTGGGGCTGCTTATCCTTCCGGAAGATGGCCTCAACTGCCTCCTGGCCAGAGGCGAACTTGGTGGCGATGTCCATCAGCTCGCTCGCCCTGGTGGGGGTCTTGCGACCCAGCTTGCTCACCAGGTCGCGGCAGGTGGTGCCGGTAAGGAACGCGCCGATGACATTCGAGTCGGTGACGTTGGGCAGCTCGGTGCACTGCTTCGAGAATCGTCGGATGTAGTCCCAGAGAGACTCCCCCGGCTGCTGGCGGCAGCTTTGGAGATCCCAGGAGTTTCCAGGGCGCACGTACGTGCCCTAGAAGTTGCCGGCGAAGGCTTGGACCAGGTCGTCCCAGTTGGAGATCTGCCCCGGAGGTAGATGCTCCAGCCAGGCCCGAGCGGAGTCGGAGAGGAACAGGGGGAGGTTGCAGATGACGAGGTTGTCATCGTCCGTTCCACCCAGTTGGCAGGCCAGCCGATATTCCGCGAGCCACAGTTCTGGTCTCGTCTCCCCCGAGTACTTTGTGATAGTAGTCAGCGTTCGGAACCGGGTTGGGAACGGCGCCGGTCGTATGGCTCGGCTGAAAGCCTGCGGACCGGGTGGTTCGGGCGAGGGACTCCGATCCTCCCCGCTGTCGTAGCGTCCCCCACGCCTGGGGTGGTAGCCTCGGGGCACCCTCTCGTCGAGGTGGGTTCGACGGTTGCGGTGAGGGTGTCTGTTGCCGAGGCGATCCGGGGCCGCAGGCGCTGTGTTACGCGTGCGCCCGGTGTGGACCAAGGCTTCCCGCATGAATCGAAAAGTCGCGGCGTGATGTTCCGAGGGGTACCCCTGCCTTCGGGAGGCGGAGCTTTCGGCCCGTCGGACCGCGGCATCCTCCAGGAGATTCTTGAGCTCTCCCTGGATACGCCGCCCCACGGTGGTAGATGGCTCCGGCATCGCGCGGAGAAGTATTGCCGCTGCAGCCAGGTTCTGGCCGACCCCACTGGAAGCCGGTGGCGGCCTTGCCCTAACATTGTCGACGATGCGGTGCTGGATGCCCTGGGGTAGATGACGCGCTTCTCCGGCCGGAGGTTGGCCTGCGCATTCCTGCCCGATGTCCCGGCGGAACGGCTCAAGTGTTCCTGCTCCCTCGTCGAGCCTAGCCTGCATCTCGCGGATTTGCTCGAGCTGTGGGTCATGACCCCCGCCGGGACGGGGACCACAGCTAGCTCCCGAAGGATGTCAACGCGAGGCGCAGGCCTAGGGGGATCACCGTTTTCCGGCGTACCAAGATGGTTGCCTTCGCCGGGACCCCCTAGATCAACATGGAAACATTCACGACTTGGGCCACAGTCCTCGTCGCCGAGGCTGTGGCTACCATCGAAACAATCGAAAAGGCAGTAGTCGCATGCGGTCATGAAGTCCCGCATGGCACTGGGGTTACCAAGTCCGGATAAATCCCAACAAAAGTCAGGCTCGTCATCTTCCTCGGAACCCGAGGGCCCATAGGTCGAGACGGCCGTCAGCCGGTCCCAGGGTGACCGCATACAATACCCCAGAGGGTTTGGACTCGCCTCTATGAGAGCGTCCACCGAAGCGAAGTCGCTTGGTGGGTCGAGGCTGAATCCAAAAGGAACGAGATGTGAGTCGGTTGGTACCTCTTGGTCGACGGGCAGTGACGAAGTCGCGTTAGGGGCAGACTGCACCGTCGTCCCAGGTATGAGGGTGACGCCCAGCAAGTCCTTTGCGAGCGTGCTGGCATTGTCCGTTTGCTTGGAGTTGGCGTGTTGCGGGGAGACGGCGCTCGTCTTCGTCTCAGACGCGAGGTCGATGCCCGACGTGCCCCCCGTTGGGGCGCCGGCGCCGTCGACTCGCTCGACAGCCGATGAGGTGCCGCCTCCTGCTTGGCCTTGGTTGCCCCGCCTCCTCCTCCGTCAGCGGGGGAGGGGACGGGACAAGCTCGAATGTCGTTCTTCCGCCACGTGGGGAAGACGTCATCGATTCCACCGCCGGTGGGCGGATTATCGGCCGCCATTGTCGCTATCGCGCGGCGGGGGAAGGTGTATCATGTCGTAGCTGCCGTCAAGGGACATGAACTCAAGACTCCCGAAACGGAGCACCGTCCCGGGCTGGAAAGGTTGCTGGAGACTACCCATCTGGAGCTTGACGGGAAGCTGTTCGTCAACACGCAGCAGGCCCCTACCTGGCGCGCCAACTGTCGGCGTTTCGACCCTGGGGGGTCCCTGGACCGACGAGTAAATTGTCGCCGCGTGCCCTAGCCCAGATGGGTCGGCGAGAGACGGAGCGCGAAGAAGGGAAGAAGCCGAAGGGAGACAGGCGTAAAAGGGGAAACCCGCGGCCTTCGTGTTTGTCCCGCGCCCATGTCGGGTGCGCTTGCAGTAGGGGGTTACAAGGGTCCACGCGGGAGGGAGCGAGAGGCTTACGCGAGCGCCGTCCCGTCCTTCCTCGCGCGGCCAACCCTCTGTAAGAGGGCACTGGACCTTCCTTTTATAGGCGTAAGGAGAGGATCCAGGTGTAAAATGGGGGGGGTGTAGCAGTGTGCTAACGTGTCTAGCGGAGAAGAGCTAGCGCCCTAAGTACATGACGTCGTGGCAGGCGGAGAGGTTTTGGCACCCGGTTCGTGTGGTGTCGTGGCCGTCGGAGGAGCTGAAAGGGAAATGTGCCCTTGGGCCATTTCTAAGTATTTTGGTGTTTGAGTGCCAACACATGTGCTTAATTGTGAATTTATGTACATGGATGAACAAGGTGCAAATCATGAGATAAAGGTATGTTTCTAAGCCTTAGTACATTGGTTTTGTGGACTAACATATTTGTCTAAGTGTTAGAAACAGAAAGATGAAAAAGAGAAAAGGGGAGAGAAAGACTTGGCTGTGTGCAGCCAAGTCTCAGCTCGGTCTGGAGCACCGGACTGTCCGGTGTGCACCGGACAGTGTCCGGTGCGCCAGGCTGCCTCGGCTCGAACTGGCCGCTCTCGGGAAATTGGCCGACGGCGTACGGCTAAAATTCACCGGACTGTCCGGTGTGCACCGGACTGTCCGGTGAGCCAACTGTCTGCCGGGCCAACGGTCGGCCGCGCAATCTGCGCGGGACACGTGGCGGAGCCAACGGTCGGAAGACGGCACCGGACTGTCCGGTGTGCACCGGACATGTCCGGTGCGCCAACGGCTCCGAGATCTCCGACGGTCTGCAACGGTCGGAAGTGCCAGATATGGAAAGAAATCGGGCACCGGACAGTGTCCGGTGTGCACCGGACTGTCCGGTGCCCCCGACGACAGAAGGCAAGGATGGCCTTCCGGATTTGCTCTCAACGGCTCCTAGCTGCCTTGGGGCTATAAAAGGAGCCCCTAGGCGCATGGAGGAGACACACAAGCAACTCTTGAGCATTCTTGATCATCCACACTCAGTCTCTGCGCATTTGATTGTCATTCTAAGTGTTTCGAGCTCTGTTCTAGTGAGAACTGTGTGATACTCTTGTGAGCTCGATTCTTGGCCGTGTGTGTGCGCTTTTGCTGTGGATTTGTGTGTGTTGCTTCCCTCCCTTACTCTGTGTTTCATTTGTGATCATATACTTGTAAGGGCAAGAGACTCCAATTTGTGGAGATTCCTTGCAAACGGGATAGAGAAAGGAACAACAAAACACCGTGGTATTCAAGTGGGTCTTTGGACCGCTTGAGAGGGGTTGATTGCAACCCTCGTCCGTTGGGACGCCACAACGTGGAAGTAGGCAAGCATTGGCTTGGCCGAACCACGGGATAAACCACCGTGTCACCTCTGTCTTGATCTCTTGTGGTATTGTGTTTTGTTGAGACTTCACCTGAGCCACTTGGCAATAATCGTGCTAACACATAACAAGTTTTTGTGGCTTAAGTTTGAAGTTTTTACAGGATCACCTATTCACCCCCCCTCTAGGTGCTCTCAATTGGTATCGGAGCCATTCTCTTCACAAAGGGACTAACCGCCCGAAGAGATGGATCCAAAGGGGAAGGGTATAGTGATCAACGACAAAGAGAAGGAGACCTTCGTCAACGAGCCGAAGGACGACAAGCCTATCGACTCCGGCTCGGGCCAAAGACGGAAGGAAGGGAAGAAGAAGAAGACAAGGCGCATCAAGGAGATCGTCTACTATGACAGCGACGAGTCTACTTCTTCCCAAAAGGACGAGGACCACAACGACCACGAGAGAAGAAAATCGGTTAATTCGAACTTTTCTTTTGATTACTCTCGTATTCCGCAAAGTTCGCATTCTCATTTGCTCTCCATTCCACTCGGCAAGCCCCCACACTTTGATGGAGAGGACTACGGATTTTGGAGCCACAAAATGCGTAGTCACCTATTTTCTCTCCATCCTAGTATATGGGAGATTGTAGAGAGTGGAATGCACTTTGATAGTTCGGATAGTCCCATGTTCATTAATGAACAAATTCATAAGAATGCACAAGCTACTACTGTTCTTCTAGCTTCCTTGTGCAGGGATGAATACCATAAGGTGAGCGGCTTGGATAACGCCAAGCAAATCTGGGACACCCTCAAGATTTCTCATGAGGGGAACGACGTCACCTTACTCACCAAGATGGAGTTGGTGGAGGGCGAGCTTGGACGGTTCGCAATGATAAGGGGCGAGGAGCCGACGCAAACATACAACCGGCTCAAGACCCTTATCAACAAGATAAGAAGCTACGGGAGCACGCGATGGACGGACCACGACGTCGTCCGCCTAATGCTCAGGTCCTTCACCGTACTTGATCCTCATCTCGTGAACAATATTCGTGAGAATCCCAGGTACACGATGATGACGCCCGAGGAAGTGCTTGGAAAATTCGTGAGCGGGCGGATGATGATCAAGGAGGCAAGATACGTCGACGAAGCGTTGAACGGTCCGATCAACGAGCCGCAACCCCTTGCTCTCAAGGCAACACGAAGCAAGGAGGCGCTACCCAGCAAGGTGGCACAGATTGAGGCGGCCGGACTCAATGATGAAGAGATGGCTCTCATCATCAAGCGATTCAAGACGGCGCTAAATGGTCGCAAGGGGCAGCCAAGCAAGACCAAGACCAAGGGGAAGCGCTCATGCTTCAAATGCGGTAAGCTTGGTCATTTTATCGCTAACTGTCCCGATAATGAAAGTGACCAGGAAAAGGGGAACAAAAGAGAGAAGAAGAAGCAATACAAGAAGGCAAAGGGCGAGGCGCATCTAGGAAAGGAGTGGGACTCGGATTGCTCCTCCTCCGACTCCGACAACGAAGGACTCGCCGCCACTGCCTTCAACAAATCTGCTCTCTTCCCCAACGAGCGTCTCACTTGTCTTATGGCAAGGGAGAAGAAGGTGAGTACTCAAGACTCCACTTATGCTTCTTCTAGTAATAGTGAGTCTAGTGATGATGACATAGACTATTCTTGCTTGTTCAAGGGCTTAGATAGATCTAAGATAGATAAAATCAATGAATTGATTGATGCTTTGAATGAAAAGGATAGGCTTTTAGAAAAGCAAGAGGATTTATTGTATGATGAACATGATAAGTTTGTAGAGGCACAAAAATCATATGCTTTAGAAGTGAAAAGAAATGAAGTGCTTTCTAGTGAAATATCTTCTTGTCATGAAACCATTGCTACTTTACAAAGTGTTAACCATGATTTAAATGCTAAATTAGAAGTAACAAATAAATCTAAGTCTTGTGTTGAAAATGTTACAATTTGCACTAGGTGTAAGGATTTTGATGTTAACACTTGTAGCAAACACTTAGTTTCAATTTCAAAACTAAAAGATGAAGTGGCTAGTCTTAATGCCCAACTTAAGACTAGCAAGAGTGAAGTTGAAAAGATAAAATTTGCAAGGGATGCCTATACAATTGGAAGACATCCCTCAATTAAGGATGGGCTTGGCTTCAAGAGGGAAGCCAAGAACTTAACAAGCCATAAGGCTCCCATCTTCGTCAAGGAGAAGGGGAAGGCCCCTATGGCTAGTAATGCTAAAAAGAATCATGCTTTTATGTATTATGATAGGAGACATGCTAGAAATGCTTATAATCATGTTGATTCACATGTTTATGATTCTCATGCCATGTTTGCTTCTAGTTCTTCTTATAAGCATGATAGAGATATGTGTAGGAGAAATGTTGTACATATGCCTAGGAGGAATATTACTCATGTGACTAGAAAGAATGTTATTCATGCTCCTAGGAAAGTAGTGAATGAACCTTCTACCATTTACTATGCTTGTAATGCTCCCTTTGCTATTTGTAGAAAGGGTAAGAAGGTAGTTGCTAGGAAATT
This sequence comes from Zea luxurians, assembly GCA_029449295.1. Taxonomy (NCBI): domain Eukaryota; kingdom Viridiplantae; phylum Streptophyta; class Magnoliopsida; order Poales; family Poaceae; genus Zea; species Zea luxurians. The sequence continues at coordinate 3,547,447 of JAOPSE010000111.1, forward strand.
AGGGGCTAGATGCAAGGGAGATAAATCTTGCATTTGGGTCCCTAAAGATATTTGTGCTAACCTTGCAGGACCCAACATGAGTTGGGTACCTAAGACCCAAGCCTAAATTTGCCTTGCAGGTTTATGCATCCGGGGGTTCAAGCTGGATTATCGACAGCGGATGCACAAACCATATGACGGGGGAGAAGAAGATGTTCACCTCCTACGTCAAAAATAAGGATTCCCAAGATTCAATTATATTCGGTGACGGGAATCAAGGCAAGGTAAAAGGGTTAGGTAAAATTGCAATTTCTAATGAGCACTCAATTTCAAATGTGTTTTTAGTTGAGTCCCTTGGTTACAATTTACTATCTGTTAGTCAACTATGTAACATGGGATATAATTGTCTTTTTACTAATTTAGATGTGTCTGTCTTTAGAAGATGTGATGGTTCACTAGCTTTTAAGGGTGTACTAGACGGCAAGCTTTACTTAGTTGATTTTGCAAAAGAAGAGGCCGGTCTAGATGCATGCTTAATGGCTAAGACTTGCATGGGCTGGCTGTGGCATCGCCGCTTAGCACATGTGGGGATGAAGAACCTCCACAAGCTTCTAAAGGGAGAACACGTGATAGGTCTAACAAATGTTTATTTCGAAAAAGATAGACCTTGTGCAGCTTGTCAAGCAGGTAAGCAAGTGGGAGGAGCACATCACAGCAAGAATGTGATGACCACGTCAAGACCTCTGGAGCTGCTGCATATGGACCTCTTCGGACCCGTCGCCTATCTAAGCATAGGAGGAAGTAAGTATGGTTTAGTTATTGTTGATGACTTTTCCCGCTTCACTTGGGTGTTCTTTTTGCAGGATAAGTCAGAAACTCAAGGGACCCTCAAACGCTTCCTCAGGAGAGCTCAAAATGAGTTTGAGCTCAAGGTGAAGAAGATAAGGAGCGACAACGGGTCCGAGTTCAAGAACCTTCAAGTGGAGGAGTTTCTTGAGGAGGAAGGGATCAAGCACGAGTTCTCCGCTCCCTACACACCACAACAAAATGGTGTGGTAGAGAGGAAGAACAGGACGCTAATCGATATGGCGAGGACGATGCTTGGAGAGTTCAAGACCCCCGAGTGCTTTTGGTCGGAAGCCGTTAACACGGCTTGCCACGCCATCAACAGGGTCTACCTTCACCGCCTCCTCAAGAAGACGTCATATGAGCTACTAACCGGTAACAAACCCAATGTATCGTACTTTCGTGTATTTGGGAGCAAGTGCTACATTCTAGTGAAGAAGGGTAGAAATTCTAAGTTTGCTCCCAAAGCTGTAGAAGGGTTTTTATTAGGTTATGATTCAAATACAAAGGCGTATAGAGTCTTCAACAAATCATCGGGTTTGGTTGAAGTCTCTAGCGACGTTGTATTTGATGAGACTAATGGCTCTCCAAGAGAGCAAGTTGTTGATTGTGATGATGTAGATGAAGAAGATGTTCCGACGGCCGCTATACGAACCATGGCGGTTGGAGACGTTCGGCCACAGGAACAAGATGAACGAGATCAACCTTCTTCCTCAAAAACGATGCATCCCCCAACTCAAGACGATGAACAGGTTCATCAAAAGGAGGCGTGTGATCAAGGGGGAGCACAAGATGATGTGATGGAGGAAGAAGCACAACCGGCACCTCCAACCCAAGTTCGAGCAATGATCCAAAGGGATCATCCCGTCGACCAAATTCTTGGTGACATTAGCAAGGGAGTAACTACTCGGTCTCGATTAGTTAATTTTTGTGAACATTACTCTTTTGTCTCCTCTATTGAGCCTTTCAGGGTAGAGGAGGCTTTGCTAGATCCGGACTGGGTGTTGGCCATGCAGGAGGAACTTAACAACTTCAAGCGCAATGAAGTTTGGACACTGGTGCCTCGTCCCAAGCAAAATGTTGTGGGAACCAAGTGGGTTTTCCACAACAAACAGGACGAGCACGGGGTGGTGACGAGGAACAAGGCTCGACTTGTGGCAAAAGGTTATGCCCAAGTCGCAGGTTTGGACTTTGAGGAGACTTTTGCTCCTGTGGCTAGGCTAGAGTCCATTCGTATCTTGCTAGCATATGCCGCTCACCATTCTTTCAGGTTGTACCAAATGGATGTGAAGAGCGCTTTCCTCAACGGGCCAATAAAGGAGGAGGTGTACGTGGAGCAACCCCCTGGCTTCGAGGATGAGCGGTACCCCGACCACGTGTGTAAGCTCTCTAAGGCGCTCTATGGACTTAAACAAGCCCCAAGAGCATGGTATGAATGCCTTAGAGATTTCTTACTTGCTAATGCTTTCAAGGTTGGGAAAGCCGATCCTACTCTCTTTACAAAGACATGTGATGGTGATTTGTTTGTATGCCAAATTTATGTCGATGACATAATATTTGGTTCTACTAACCAAAAGTCTTGTGAAGAGTTTAGCAGGGTGATGACGCAGAAATTCGAGATGTCGATGATGGGCGAGTTGAACTACTTCCTTGGGTTCCAAGTGAAGCAACTCAAGGACGGCACCTTCATCTCCCAAACGAAGTACACTCAAGATCTGCTAAAGCGGTTTGGGATGAAGGACGCCAAACCCGCAAAGACTCCGATGGGAACCGACGGACACACCGACCTCAACAAAGGAGGTAAGTCCGTTGATCAAAAAGCATACCGGTCAATGATAGGGTCTTTACTTTATTTATGTGCTAGCAGACCGGATATTATGCTTAGCGTATGCATGTGTGCTAGATTTCAATCCGATCCTAAGGAGTGTCACTTGGTGGCGGTGAAGCGAATTCTTAGATATTTAGTCGCTACGCCTTGCTTCGGGATCTGGTATCCAAAGGGGTCTAATTTTGACTTGATTGGGTACTCAGATTCTGACTATGCTGGATGTAAGGTCGATAGGAAGAGTACATCAGGGACGTGCCAATTCTTAGGAAGGTCCCTGGTGTCATGGAACTCTAAGAAACAAACCTCCGTTGCCCTATCCACCGCTGAGGCCGAGTACGTTGCCGCAGGTCAGTGTTGCGCGCAACTACTTTGGATGAGGCAAACCCTCCGGGACTTTGGCTACAATCTGAGCAAAGTCCCACTCCTATGTGATAATGAGAGTGCTATCCGAATAGCGGAAAATCCTGTTGAACACAGCCGCACAAAGCACATAGACATCCGGCATCACTTTTTGAGAGACCACCAGCAAAAGGGAGATATCGAAGTGTTTTATGTTAGCACCGAGAACCAGCTAGCCGATATCTTCACCAAGCCTTTAGATGAGAAGACCTTTTGCAGGCTGCGTAGTGAGCTAAATGTCTTAGATTCGCGGAACATGGATTAAATTGTAGCACACATGTATTCATGCTTTTGATCATGTTCCTTTTTGCATCTTGTTGCTTATTATGGTGCTCAAGTTGTACAAACACTCCCTGGACCTCACAAGTCCGTTGCAAAGTGATGCACATGTTTAGGGGGAGATGTGTTACAACTTGATCCTTTGAGACTAACCATATGTTTGAGTTTGCTTGTTTTAGTCTCAAAGGAGAATTGAAAGGGAAAAGGTGGACTTGGATCATGCAAGACTTCCACTGCACTCCGATGAGAGGGTAACTTATTTCAAGTCCATCTCATTAACTCTTATTGCCATTTGTTCTTAAGTGAAGATTTTGGTGAGGCAATGGGATTAAAGGGCCAAAATTGATCCCGTTTTGGTGTTTGATGCCAAAGGGGGAGAAAATAAAGGCCAAAGCAATAAATGGATCAGCTACCACTTGAGAAATTTGAAAATAGTAGAGTAGAGCTTTTGGTTTGTCAAAAACTCTCTTCGTTGACTCTCTTTTCAAAGTTGGCTTCTTTTGGGAGAAGTAGTTGATTATGAAAAAAAGGGGGAGTTTTTGACATCTTTGATCAATCTTTTTTGGAATGACTCTCTTTTTGCTTAAACATGTGTGTTTAACTTAGAGATAGAGATTTGAGTTTGATTTGCAAAAACAAACCAAGTGGTGGCAAAGGATGATCCATATATGCCAAAATTGAATAAAACTTAAATTTATTTTATTTGAAGTGAGTTTGCACTTGTTCTAGTTGCTTTATGTTGTGTTGGCATAAATCACCAAAAAGGGGGAGATTGAAAGGGAAATGTGCCCTTGGGCCATTTCTAAGTATTTTGGTGTTTGAGTGCCAACACATGTGCTTAATTGTGAATTTATGTACATGGATGAACAAGGTGCAAATCATGAGATAAAGGTATGTTTCTAAGCCTTAGTACATTGGTTTTGTGGACTAACATATTTGTCTAAGTGTTAGAAACAGAAAGATGAAAAAGAGAAAAGGGGAGAGAAAGACTTGGCTGTGTGCAGCCAAGTCTCAGCTCGGTCTGGAGCACCGGACTGTCCGGTGTGCACCGGACAGTGTCCGGTGCGCCAGGCTGCCTCGGCTCGAACTGGCCGCTCTCGGGAAATTGGCCGACGGCGTACGGCTAAAATTCACCGGACTGTCCGGTGTGCACCGGACTGTCCGGTGAGCCAACTGTCTGCCGGGCCAACGGTCGGCCGCGCAATCTGCGCGGGACACGTGGCGGAGCCAACGGTCGGAAGACGGCACCGGACTGTCCGGTGTGCACCGGACATGTCCGGTGCGCCAACGGCTCCGAGATCTCCGACGGTCTGCAACGGTCGGAAGTGCCAGATATGGAAAGAAATCGGGCACCGGACAGTGTCCGGTGTGCACCGGACTGTCCGGTGCCCCCGACGACAGAAGGCAAGGATGGCCTTCCGGATTTGCTCTCAACGGCTCCTAGCTGCCTTGGGGCTATAAAAGGAGCCCCTAGGCACATGGAGGAGACACACAAGCAACTCTTGAGCATTCTTGATCATCCACACTCAGTCTCTGCGCATTTGATTGTCATTCTAAGTGTTTCGAGCTCTGTTCTAGTGAGAACTGTGTGATACTCTTGTGAGCTCGATTCTTGGCCGTGTGTGTGCGCTTTTGCTGTGGATTTGTGTGTGTTGCTTCCCTCCCTTACTCTGTGTTTCATTTGTGATCATATACTTGTAAGGGCAAGAGACTCCAATTTGTGGAGATTCCTTGCAAACGGGATAGAGAAAGGAACAACAAAACACCGTGGTATTCAAGTGGGTCTTTGGACCGCTTGAGAGGGGTTGATTGCAACCCTCGTCCGTTGGGACGCCACAACGTGGAAGTAGGCAAGCATTGGCTTGGCCGAACCACGGGATAAACCACCGTGTCACCTCTGTCTTGATCTCTTGTGGTATTGTGTTTTGTTGAGACTTCACCTGAGCCACTTGGCAATAATCGTGCTAACACATAACAAGTTTTTGTGGCTTAAGTTTGAAGTTTTTACAGGATCACCTATTCACCCCCCCCCTCTAGGTGCTCTCAGGAGCGCTGGAGCCTGGTGGAAGGACAGCTGTTGGGGCTGTTGAGTCCTTGCTGACGTCTCCTTGCTTCCGTAAGGGGGCTGAGAGCCGCCGTCGTCATGGAGCATGCGGGGCGCCATCATTACTTGTTTATCGGGGCGAGCCAGATGGGACGTCGGTCTTGTTCCCCGTAGCCTGAGTTAGCTTGAGGTAGGGTAATGATGGCGCCTCCTGTGACGTGGTCGGTCTGAGCCCCGGGTTGGGCGAGGCGGAGGCTCCTCCGAGGTCGAGGTTGAGTCTGTCTTCCGAGGCCGAGGCCGAGCCCGAGCCCCTGGGTCCGGCGAGGCAGAGTTCGTCGTCTTCCGGGGCTGAGCCCGAGTCCGAGCCCTAGGTCGGGCGAGGCGGAGTTCGTCGTCTTCTGGGGCTGAGCCCGAGTCCGAGCCCTAGGGTCGGGCGAAGCGGAGTTCATCGTCTTCCGGGGCTGAGCCTGAGTCCGAACCCTGGGGTCGGGTGAAGCGGGGTTCGTCGTCTTCCGGGGCTGAGCCTGAGTCCAAGCCCTAGGGTCGGGCGAGGCGGAGTTCGTCGTCTTCCGGGGCTGAGCCTGAGTCTGAGCCCTGGGGTTAGGTGAAGCAGAGTTCGTCGTCTTCTGGGGCTGAGCCTGAGTCCGAGCCCTGGGGTCGGGCGAAGCGGAGTTCGTCGTCTTCCGGGGTTGAGCCCGAGTCCGAGCCCTGGGGTCGGGCGAAGCGGAGTTCCCTATGGCGCCTGAGGCCGGACTTGGCTGCTGTCAGCCTCACTCTGCCGAGTGGCACAGCAGTCGGAGCGGCGCAGGCGGCGCTGTCCTCTTATCAGGCCGGTCAGTGGAGCGGCGAAGTGACTGCGGTCACTTCGGCTCTGTCTACTGAAGGGCGCGCGTCAGGATAAGGTGTCAGGTCACCTTTGCATTAAAGGCTCCTGCGATACGGTCGGTCGGCGTGGCGGCTTGGCCAAGGTTGCTTCTTGGTGAAGTCTGGGCCTCGGGCGAGCCGAAGGTGTGTCCGTTGCTGGAGGGGGTCCTCGGGCGAGACGTAAATCCTCTGGGGTCGGCTGCCCTTGCCCGAGGCTGGGCTCGGGTGAGGCGAGATCGTGTCCCTTGAGTGGACCGATGCTTGACTTGATCGCACCCATCAGGCCTTTGCAGCTTTGTGCTGATGGGGGTTACCAGCTGAGATTAGGAGTCTTGAGGGTACCCCTAATTATGGTCCCCGACACATCGATATCTCCCTTTTGCTGGTGGTCTCTCAGGAAGTGATGCCAGATGTCTATGTGCTTAGTGCGGCTGTGTTCAACAGGATTATCTGCTAAGCGGATTGCACTCTCATTGTCACATAGGAGTGGGACTTTGCTCAGATTGTAGCCAAAGTCCCGGAGGGTTTGCCTCATCCAAAGTAGTTGTGCGCAACACTGTCCTACGGCAACGTACTCGGCCTCAGCGGTGGATAGGGCAACAGATGTTTGTTTCTTGGAACTCCAGGACACCAGGGACCTTCCTAGAAATTAGCACGTCCCTGATGTGCTCTTCCTATCAACCTTGCACCCGGCATAGTCGGAGTCTGGGTACCCAATTAAGTCAAAGGTAGACCCCTTTGGATACCAGATCCCGAAGCAAGGCGTAGAAACTAAGTACCTAAGAAATCGCTTAACGGCCATAAGGTGACATTCCTTGGGGTCGGATTGAAATCTAGCACACATGTATACACTAAGCATAATGTCCGGTCTACTAGCACAAAGATAAAGTAATAAACCTATCATTGACTGGTATGCCTTTTGATCAACGGACTTACCTCCTTTGTTGAGGTAGACATGTCCGTCAGTTCCCATCGGTGTCTTCGCTGGCTTAGCGTCCTTCATCCCAAACCTCTTGAGAAGATCTTGAGTGTACTTCGTTTGGGAGATGAAGGTGCCATCCTTGAGTTGCTTTACTTGGAATCCAAGGAAGTAGGTCAACTCGCCCATCATCGACATCTCGAACTTTTGCTTCATTACCCTGCTAAACTCCTCATAAGACTTTTGGTTAGTAGAACCAAATATTATGTCATCGACATAAATTTGGCAAACAAAAAGATCACCATTGCATGTCTTTGTGAAAACAGTGGGATCGGCTTTCCCAACCTTGAAATCATTAGAAATAAAGAAATCTCTAAGGCATTCATACCATGCTCTTAGGGCTTGCTTAAGTCCATAGAGCGCCTTAGAGAGCTTATATACATGGTCAGGATACCTGTCATCCTCAAAGCCATGGGGTTGTTCCACGTATACCTCCTCCTTAATTGGCCCATTGAGGAAAGTGCTCTTCACGTCCATTTGGAACAGCCTAAAAGAATGGTGAGCAACATAGGCTAATAATATCTGAATTGACTCTAGCCTAGCCATAGGAGCAAAAGTCTCCTCAAAATCCAAACCTGCGACTTAGGCATAACCTTTTGCCACAAGTCGAGTCTTGTTTCTTGTCACCACTCCATGCTCGTCTTGTTTGTTGCGGAACACCCACTTGGTTCCCACAACATTTTGCTTTGGACGTGGCACCAGGCTCCAAACTTCATTCCGTTTGAAGTTGTTGAGTTCTTCCTACATGGCCAACACCCAGTCCGGATCCTGTAATGCCTCTTCTACCTGAAAGACTCAATAGAAGAGACAAACGAGTAATGCTCACAAAAATTAGCTAATCATGAGCGAGTAGTTACTCCCTTACTGATGTCACCCAGAATCTGATTGACGGGGTGATGTCTTTGTGATGAGGACATCACTTCTATACATACAATGAATGGACCGATAACACGATCGCGTGCACGACAACTAATTCTCCAGGTACGTTCTACCCTAGTCAATTGTGTTTTAGAGCTTATGCTTGGGGCCATAGTTGTTTTGATGATTAGGAACCTTGGAGAGGACCAACAAGGACTTGGGAAAGGCCTAGGTGTTGTGGAGGAGCAGCAAGGGCGCCCACAACAGGAAGGAGATCAAGTCCGACTCGGCTGCGACTCCATCTCGGGTTCCAGGACCAGTCTGCACTAAAATGGATGCCTAAGATGCATCCGGACTCTGATTGTGACAGACTTGATATGGTTGGAAAGATAAAGAGATTATCTAACCAACCCAACTGGTTCCATCCTAAAATTCATCCAGAGTCAACGGGAATCGTCGAAACAATTCAGCATTCAGATTCTGTTTTGGTGCTGCGACACCGTCTGTTGGGCCGTTGGGCCGTGTATCGCGTCGGAGCCCATTTGGGGCGAGTCCAGGGGTCACACACGCCCTAATACTCTATTTATTCATCAGCCGCCGACACATTAGGTTTGGGGTTTTTCTTAGATCAATTCTGTCATCGAATAGTGTCGCCGTCATCAGTTTGTGAGACCCCATCCCGTAATCAATACAATTTTGGTTGCGTTTCTTTCCTGTTCTTGCTTGTGTTCTTGATTGCGCTTGCAGGAATAAGCCTTTGTGGCAAGGTCACTCGTGTGTCACGGGTGATAACCAACGGAGCTGTGGTGTAGTGATTGCGAGGAACCGTTCGCTCGGAGCCTTGGATCATCAACGTCGAGATCTCCACTCAATCAAGTTATCGTATCTCACGGAAGATCGAGCTGCATCTTCTATCACTTTGGATCATCGCTCGAACTTGAGTTGGAGGATCCCGTGGTGCTTCTTCCTCCATAACATGTTCCTCCTGTTCTCCCCCTTTATCCCGCTCCTCTTCTTGAGGTACCTGTACATTGTCTTGAGTTGGGGGATGCACCATTGTTGAGGAGGATGGCTGATCTTGTTCCTGTAGTTCTTGTGGTCGCGCATCACCTATCACCATCGTGCGCATTGTGGCCGTCGGAACTTCTTCTTCATCTACATCATCAAGATCAACTTGCTCTCTTAGAGAGCCATTAGTCTCATCAAATACAATGTCGCTAGAGACTTCAACCAATCCCGATGATTTGTTGAAGACCCTATACGCCTTTGTATTTGAGTCATATCCTAGTAAGAAACCTTCTACTGCCTTGGGAGCAAATTTCGAATGTCTACCTTTCTTTACCAGAATGTAGCATTTGCTCCCAAATACACGAAAATAAGAAACATTCGGTTTGTTACTGAAAGGGAAATAGGGTCAAACATTTTCCTAAATAATTTTGGTGGTTGAATTGCCCAACACAAATAATTGGACTAACTAGTTTGCTCTAGAACGACAGGTGCCAAAGGTTCACAACAAACTAATACAAAGTTAAAAGAAAGGGTTCAAAACAAAGGAGCAAAGAAAACCGAAGGTTGTCCTGGTCTGGCGCACCGGACTGTCCGGTGCACCAGGGAGAATCACTCTGAACTGCTCAGCTTTGGGTTTCTGGAAATTGCTCTCCGCTATAATTCACTGGGCTGTCCGGTATAACACCGGACTGTCCGGTGTGCCAGCGGGAGCAACGGCTATTGTGCCAATGGTCGACTGCAAAAGTGAACAGTGAATAGTGCAAACTGCGTGCGCAGAGTCAGAGCAGGCGCCAGAAGGCGCACCGGACAGTGAACAGGACCTGTCCAGTGCACCACCGGACTGTCCGGTGGCCCAGCTGTCAAAAGCTCCAACGGTCAAACCCTAACGGTTGGGTGACGTGGTTGGCGCACCGGACAGTGTTCGGTGGCGCATCGGACTGTCCGGTGCGCCCATCGACAGCAGAGTTCCCAAATGGCCACTTTGGTGGTTGGGGCTATAAATACCACCAACCACCACACATTCAAGTATCCAAGTTTTCAGCCATTGCATTCAATACAAGAGCTCTAGACTTCACTCCAAGACACAAACAAGAGATCAAATCCTCTCCCAAGTCCTAAGTTCACTCCAATCAAATAGTGACTAGTGAGAGAGAGATATTTGTGTTCATTTGAGTTCTTGCGCTTGGATCACTTTTCTTCTTCCTCTTTTCTTGTTCCCAAGTCATTTGTAATCAAGACAAGAGACACCAAGTTGTGGTGGTCCTTGTGGGGACTAAGTGTTCCAATTGATTGAGAAGAGAAGCTCACTCGGTCTAGGTGACCGTTTGAGAGAGGGAAAGGGTTGAAAGACACCCGGTCTTTGTGACCACCTCAACGGGGACTAGGCCTTCGAGGGCCGAACCTCGGTAAAACAAATCACCATGTCACTCTTGCTATTTGCTTGTGATTTGTTTTCGCCCTCTCTTTCGGACTCGGTTTTATTTCTAACGCTAACTCCGGCTTGTAGTGTGTGCTTAAGTTTATAATTTTCAGATTCCGCCTATTCACCCCCCTCTAGGCGACTTTCAATTGGTATCGGAGCCTGGTACTTCATTAGAGCCTAACCGCTCGAAGTGATGTCGAAAGATCACGCCAAGAAGGAGGTGGTGACCGACGAGAAGCCCACCACAAGCCATGGGAAGACTCCATCGGGAGAGTCCGGCAACAAGGGGAAGGGATCCCCTTCACACACCAAGTCGCATCGGAGCGGCGATAAGAAGAAGAAGATGAAGAAGGTGGTCTACTACGAGACCGACTCTTCATTGCCATCCACATCCGGCTTCGACGCGCCGTCCATCACTTCTAAGCGCCATGGGCACAAGAAGTTTAGTAAGATCCCCCTACGCTATCCTCGTATTTCAAAATGCACTCCTTTACTTTCCGTCCCATCACCCGTTTTTGAGGGTGAAGATTATAACATGTGGAGTGATAAAATGAGGCATCATCTAACCTCACTCCACACTAGTATTTGGGATGTTCTTGAGTTTGGAGTGCAGGTACCATCACTAGGGGGATCAAGATTATGATTCAGACGAGGTTGCCCAAATCCGGCACTTCAACTCCCAAGCCACTACTATACTCCTTGCCTCTCTAAGTTGAGAGGAGTATAATAAGGTGCAAGGGTTGAAGAGCGCCAATAATATTTGGGACGTGCTCAAGACCGCGCACGAAGGAGATGAGGTGACCAAGATCACCAAGCGGGAAACGATCGAGGGGGAGCTCGGTCATTTTATTCTCAACCAAGAAGAGGAGCCACAAGCCATGTACAACCGGCTCAAAACCTTGGTAAATCAAGTGCGCAACCTCGGGAGCACAAAATGGGATGACCATGAAATGGTCAAGGTTATTCTAAGATCACTCGTTTTTCTTAATCCTACACAAGTTCAATTAATTCGTGGTGATCCTAGATACAAGCTAATGTCTCCCGAGGAGGTTATAGGAAAATTTGTGAGCTTTGAATTGATGATCAAAGGCTCCAAGAAAATCATCGAGCAAGGCGCCTCCTCCGTACCCGAGGTACAACCCGTCGCATTCAAGGCGACGGAGGAGAAGAAAGAAGAGTCTACATCAAGTAGACTACCCATCGACGCCTCCAAGCTCGACAACGAGGAGATGGCGCTCATCATCAAGAGCTTCCGCCAAATCCTCAAGCAAAGGAGGGGGAAGGATTACAAGCCCCGCTCCAAGAAAGTGTTCTACAAGTGTGGTAAGCCCGGTCACTTTATAGCAAAATGTCCTATTTCTAGTGACAGTGACAGGGGCGACGACAAGAAGGGGAAGAAGAAGGAGAAGAAGAGATACTACAAGAATAAGGGCGGCGATGCCCATGTTTGCTGGGAGTGGGACTCCGATGAGAGCTCCACCGACTCCTCCGATGACGAGGACGCCGCCAACATCGCTGTCAACAAGGGACTCCTCTTCCCCAACATCGGCCACAAGTGCCTCATGGCAAAAGACGACAAGAAGAAGAAGGTAAAATCTAGATCCTCCACTAAGTATGCTACTTCTAGTGATGATGAGGATAACTTGCTCACTCTTTTTGCCAACCTAAACATGCAATAAAAGGAAAAATTAAATGAATTGATAAGTGCTATTCATGAGAAGGATGAACTCTTGGATAGCCAAGAGGACTTCCTTATTAAGGAAAACAAGAAGCATGTTAAGGTTAAAAATGCTTATGCTCAGGAAGTAGAAAAATGTGAAAAAATGACTAGTGAGCTAAGCACTTGCCATGACACTATCTCTAACCTTAGAAATGAAAATGCTAATTTAATTGCTAAGATTGAGAAGTCAATTGTTTGTGATGATTTAATTACCAATCTTAGAAATAATAATGCTAGTTTACTTGCTAAGATTGATAAATTGAATGCCTCTCTTGCTAGCCTTAAGATTGAGAATGAAAAATTAATTGCTAAGGCTAAGGATTTAAATGTTTGCAATGATGCTATTTCCAATCTTAGAAATCAAAATGCCATGTTACATGCTAAGATTGATGAACTAAATGTTTGCAAACCCTCTACTTCTAGTGTTGATCATGTTACTATTTGTACTAGATGTAGAGACATTAATATTGATGCTATCCATGATCATATTGCTATGATTAAACAACAAAATGATTATATAGCAAAATTAGATGGTAAAATTGCTGAGCATGAATTAGAAAATGAGAAATTTAAATTTGCTTGTAGTATACTTTATAGTGGGAGACGCCCTAGCATTAAGGATGGCATTGGCTTCCAACAGGGAGGCAATGTCAAGCTCAATGCCCCTAAAAGATTGTCTAATTTTGTTAAGGGCAAAGCTCCCATGCCTCAGGATAACAAGGGATATATTTTATATCCTGCTGGTTATCCTGAGGATAAGATTAGGAGAATTCATGCTAAGAAGACTCATTCTGTTTCTCACCATGCTTTTATTTATAAGAATGAGGCTTCTAGCTCTAGGCGTTCTACCCATGTTAAAATGCCTAAAAAGAAATCTCCTATTACATCAAATGAACCTAATATTTCATTTAAGACTTTTGATGCTTCTTATGTGCTAACTAACAAATCAGGCAAAGTAGTTGCCAAATATGTTGGGGGCAAACACAAGGGCTCCAAGACTTGTGTTTGGGTACCCAAGGTGCTTGTTTCTAATGTCAAAGGACCCAAGACCGTTTGGGTACCTAAGAACAAGACCTAAACTTGTTTTGTAGGTTTATGCATCCAAGGGCTCAAGTTAGATCATTGATAGCGGGTGCACAGACCACATGACTAGGGAGAAAAGGATGTTCTCCTCCTATGAGAAAAACCAAGATCCCCAAAGAGTTATCACATTCGGGGATGGAAATCAAGGTTTGGTCAAAGGACTTGGTAAAATTGCTATATCACCTGACCATTCTATTTCCAATGTTTTTCTTGTAGATTCATTAGATTACAATTTGCTTTTGGTTTCTCAATTATGCAAAATGGGTTACAACTGTCTTTTTACAGATTTAGGTGTTACTGTCTTTAGAAGAAGTGATGATTCAATGGCATTTAAGGGAGTGTTAGAGGGTCAGCTATACTTAGTTGATTTCAATAGAGCTGAACTCGACACTTGCTTAATTGCTAAGACTAATATGGGTTGGTTCTGGCATCACCGACTAGCCCATGTTGGGATGAAGAATCTTCACAAGCTTCTAAAGGGAGAGCACATTTTAGGACTAACCAATGTTCATTTTGAGAAAGACAGGATTTGTAGCGCATGTCAAGCAGGGAAGCAAGTTGGTGTTCATCATCTACACAAGAACATCATGACGACCGACAAGCCGCTTGAACTACTCCACATGGATCTATTCGGCCCGATCGCTTACATAAGCATCGGCGGGAGTAAGTATTGTCTTGTAATTGTGGATGATTATTCTCGCTTCACTTGGGTGTTCTTTTTGCAGGATAAATCTCAAACCCAAGAGACCTTAAAGGGATTCTTGAGACGGGCTCAAAATGAGTTTGGCTTAAGGATCAAAAAGATTAGAAACGACAATGGAACAGAGTTCAAGAACTCTCAAATTGAAGGCTTTCTTGAGGACGAGGGCATCAAGCATGAAATCTCTTCTCCCTACACGCCTCAACAAAATGGTGTAGTGGAGAGGAAGAATAGAACTCTACTTGACATGGCGAGGACCATGCTTGATGAGTACAAGACACCAAATTGGTTTTGGGCCGAGGCGATTAACACCGCCTGCTACTCCATCAACCGGTTATATCTACATCGAATCCTCAAGAGGACATCATATGAACTCCTCACCAGTAAAAAGCCCAATGTTTCATATTTTAGAGTCTTTGGTAGCAAATGTTTTATTCTTGTTAAAAGAGGTAGAAAATCTAAATTTGCTCCTAAGGCTGTAGAAGGCTTTTTACTTGGTTATGATTCAAACACAAGGGCATATAGAGTCTTTAACAAGTCCACTGGACTAGTTGAAGTTTCTTGTGACATTGTGTTTGATGAGACTAACGGCTCTCAAGTAGAGCAAGTTGATCTTGATGAGCTAGATGATGAAGAGGCTCCATGCGTCGCGCTAAGGAACATGTCCATTGGGGATGTGTGTACTAAGGAATCCGAAGAGCCTCCACAAGCACAAGATCAACCTTCATCTTCCACACAAGCGTCTTCACCAACCCAAGATGAGGATCAAGCTCAAGATGATGAAAATGAAGATCAAGAAGAAGAGACACCTCAAGAGGAGGACAATGATCAAGGGGGAGATGCCAATGATCAAGACAAGGAAGATGAACAAGATCCAAGGCCGCCACATCCAAGAGTCCACCAAGCGATTCAAAGGGATCACCTCGTGAACACCATCCTCGGCGATATTCATAAGGGGGGTAGAGGATGCACTTAAAGATTTGGATTGGGTGCTGGCGATGCAAGAGGAGCTCAACAACTTCATGAGGAATGAGGTATGGCATTTAGTTCCACGTCCTAACCAAAATGTTGTAGGAACCAAGTGGGTATTCCGCAACAAGCAAGATGAGCATGGTGTGGTGATAAGGAACAAAGCACAACTTGTGGCTAAGGGGTATTCACAAGTCGAAGGTTTGGATTTTGGTGAAACATATGCACCCGTAGCTAGGCTTGAGTCAATTCTTATATTACTTGCCTATGCTACTTACCATGGCTTTAAGCTCTATCAAATGGACGTGAAGAGTGCCTTCCTCAATGGACTAATCAAGGAAGAGGTCTATGTTGAGCAACCTCCCGGCTTTGAGTATAGTGAGTATCCTAACCATGTCTATAAACTCTCTAAGGCACTTTATGGGCTTAAGCAAGCCCCAAGAGCATGGTATGAATGCCTAAGAGATTTTCTTATCACTAATGGCTTCAAAGTTGGAAAAGTCGATCCTACTCTCTTTACTAAAACTATTGCAAATGATTTGTTTGTATGCCAAATTTATGTTGATGATATTATATTTGGGTCTACTAACAAATCTACTTATGAAGAGTTTAGTAGGATCATGGTTCAAAAATTCGAGATGTCTATGATGGGGGAGTTGAAGTATTTTCTAGGATTTCAAGTCAAGCAACTCCAAGAGGGCACCTTCATCAGCCAAACAAAGTACATTCAAGACATACTCACCAAGTTTGGAATGAAGGATGCCAAGCCCATCAAGACACCCATGGGAACCAATGGGCATCTCGACCTCGACACGGGAGGTAAATCCGTAGATCAAAAGGTATATCGGTCGATGATAGGATCTTTACTCTATTTATGTGCATCTTGACCAGATATTATGCTTTCCGTATGCATGTGTGTAAGGTTCCAAGCCGATCCTAAGGAGGTTCACCTTAGGGCCGTGAAGAGAATCTTGAGATATTTAGTTTATACACCTAAGTTTGATCTTTGGTACCCCCAGGGATCCTCTTTTGATTTATTAGGATATTCAGATGCTGATTGGGCAGGGTGTAAAATTGATAGGAAGAGCACATCAGAGACTTGTCAGTTTCTGGGAAGATCCCTGGTGTCTTGGGCTTCAAAGAAACAAAACTCAGTAGCTCTTTCTACCGCCGAAGCCGAGTGCATTGCCGCAGGCCATTGTTGCGCGCAATTGCTTTGGATGAGGCAAACCCTTAGGGACTATGGCTACAAATTTAGCAAAGTCCCTCTCCTATGTGATAATGAGAGTGCAATCCGCATGGCGGATAATCCCGTTGAGCACAGCCGCACTAAGCACATAGCCATTTGGTATCACTTTTTGAGAGATCACCAACAAAGGGGGGATATCGAGATAGCCTATATTAACACCAAAGATCAATTAGCCGATATCTTTACCAAGCCACTAGATGAGAAAACCTTTACCAAACTTAGGAATGAGCTAAATATTCTTGATTCTCGGAATTTTGATAGATACCTTGCACACATAGCTCATTTATATACCTTTGATCATATCTTTTTTATGTCTATGACTAATGTGTTTTCAAGTGTATTCTCATGCTTAGTCATAGAATTGAAAGGGAAATGGAGTATTCTGCAAAGACGACGCTTCCACTCAACTCCATCGGTATTATCTAATCTTTGCCGGTATTCCGCTATATCTCCACATTGGTATAATCTTCACTCATATTTATTTGTTTACCATTGGGGAGAAAGTAAAAGGGCTCATATTTCACTCACAAGTATCCATTTTTGGCGATTCATGCCAAAGGGGGAGAAAGTATTAGCCCAAAGCAAAAGGACCGCACCACCACCAACGATTTTTTTTTAAAAAAATGAAGTTTTCAAATTTGTATCTTAATGAGTTTTCAAGAGGGAGAGAATATCTTCAAAATTTTGTTTGAGTCAAAGGAAAAGCATTTGAAACAGGGGGAGATAATTTCAAATTTTTAAAATGCTTCTTTCAATCTTAATCATATACCTTTGACTATTTGCAAAAAGATTTTCAAAAGAATTTACCAAAAATTTGCAAAAACAAAACTCGTGGTGCAAATGTGGTCCAAAATTTTAAATAAGAAGAAAACCACCCATGCATATCTAGTAGAAATAATTATATTGGTTTAATTCCAAGCAACCTTTGCACTTACCTTATGCAAACTAGTTCAATTCTACACTTGTATATTTGCTTTGGTTTGTGTTGGCATCAATCACCAAAAAGGGGGAGATTGAAAGGGAAATAGGGTCAAACCTTTTCCTAAATAATTTTGGTGGTTGAATTGCCCAACACAAACAATTAGACTAACTAGTTTGCTCTAGAATATATGTTCTACAGGTGCCAAAGGTTCACAACAAACCAATACAAAGTTAAAAGAAAGGGTTCAAAATAAAGGAGCAAATAAAATCGAAGGCTGCCCTGGTCTGGCGCACCGGACTGTCCGGTGCACCACCGGACAGTGTCCGGTGCACCAGGGAGAATCACTCTGAACTGCTCAGCTTTGGGTTTCTGGAAATTGCTCTCCGCTATAATTCACCAGACTGTCCGGTGTAACACCGGACTGTCCGGTATGCCAGCGGGAGCAACGGCTACTGCGCCAATGGTCGACTGCAAAAGTGAATAGTGAACAGTGAACAGTGCGAACTGCGCGCGCAGAGTCAGAGCAGGCGCCAGAAGGCACACCAGACAGTGAACAGGACCTGTCCGGTGCACCACCGGACTGTCCGGTGGCCCAGCTGTCAGAAGCTCCAACGGTCGAACCCTAACGGTTGGGTGACATGGCTGGCGCACAGGACAGTATCCAGTGGCGCACCGGACTGTCCGGTGCGCCCGTCGACAGCAGAGTTCCCCAACGACCACTTTGGTGGTTGGGGCTATAAATACCCCCAACCGTCACACATTCAAGTATCCAATTTTCAGCCATTGCATTCAATACAAGAGCTCTAGACTTCACTCCAAGACACAAACAAGAGATCAAATCCTCTCCCAAGTCCTAAGTTCACTCCAATCAAATAGTGACTAGTGAGAGAGAGATATTTGTGTTCATTTGAGTTCTTGCGCTTGGATCGCTTTTCTTCTTCCTCATTTCTTGTTCCCAAGTCATTTGTAATCAAGACAAGAGACACCAAGTTGTGGTGGTCCTTGTGGGGACTAAGTGTTCCAATTGATTGAGAAGAGAAGCTCACTCGGTCTAGGTGACTGTTTGAGAGAGGGAAAGGGTTGAAAGAGACCCGGTCTTTGTGACCACCTCAACGGGGACTAGGCCTTCAAGGGCCGAACCTCGGTAAAACAAATCACCGTGTCACTCTCGCTATTTGCTTGTGATTTGTTTTCGCCCTCTCTTTCGGACTCGGTTTTATTTCTAACGCTAACTCTGACTTGTAGTTGTGCTTAAGTTTATAATTTTCATATTCCGCTTATTCACCCCCTCTAGGCAACTTTCAGTTACCAGTAAGGAGTTCGTAGGAGGTCTTCTTGAGGAGATGGTGCAGGTAGAGCCGATTTATGGCATGGCAAGCTGTGTTCACAGTTTCCGACCAAAAACGCTCAGGTGTCTTGTACTCTCCAAGCATCGTTCTCGCCATGTCGATTAGCATCCTGTTCTTTCTCTCTACCACACCATTTTGCTACGGTGTGTAGGGAGCGGAGAACTCGTGCTTGATGCCTTCCTCCTCAAGAAACTCTTCAACTTGTAGATTCTTGAACTCGGACCCATTGTCGCTTCTTATCTTCTTTATCTTAAGCTCAAACTCATTTTGAGCTCTCCTTAGGAAGCGCTTTAGGGTCCCTTGGGTTTCGGATTTGTCCTGCAAAAAGAACACCCAAGTGAAGTGAGAAAAATCATCGACAATTACAAGACCATACTTACTTCCCCCGATGCTGAGGTAGGCAACGGGTCTGAAGAGATCCATGTGAAGAAGCTCCAGTGGTCTTGATATCGTCATCACATTCTTGCTGTGATGAGTGCTTCCCACCTGGTCTCCTGCCTGACATGCTGCATAAGGTCTGTCTTTTTCAAAACAGACATCTATTAGTCTGTTGGGGCGAAGGCGAACACGCTACCCTTCGCTGATGCCTTTGTCGTCCTGCCGCACTAACGAAGACCATATCCACAGCGCGCTCGAGCAAGCTGAAGGCACCGACCGGAGGAAGACCGCCGTGGTCCCCCTTCGTCCTCTCCATGGCAAGGCGAAGGGTCTATCGAACTCTACTGGTCCCGCGCCCTTACCGTGGCCGAGAGGCCCAGGTGGAATCCGGCCCACTGTGACGGGCCCCGCGCGGATAAGTGTATTATGGGCCGCGTCTGTAATAGCCTTTTCCGTAATGACAGTCTGTAACCTCCACTTGTGGGAATATTCTGGGGATAAACCGGGTGCTCGAGGGCAGGAACGTCTTTAGCAAGGGACGGGTGGCCGCTCGAGCGCCTATAAATACCCCCGTACAATGCCCGTGAGAGGGCAGATTAACAGAGTTATTGACATTCCCCGTTGAACTTTACAAACACTCTCTCCATTTTCCTGTTGGATCTACTTGCTCGAAAAAGCAAGTACCAACATTTGGTGCCCACCGTTCGTGCTACGAACAAGCAACCCGCGATGGCCCCCAAGCGAGCTAGTTTGAAGGCAGCCCGTCTGTCGATGAAGCAGCGAAGGCAGCGCTGCTGGCTAAGAAAAAAAGGCAAGGCCCTCGCGGACAACACCCCCTAAGAAGCCTCCGAAGACAAAGCTATCAGCAAAAGACATCGCCAAGAGCACCTCACCCCCGAAGGCACCATACGCACCTGCAACTCTGGAGGACTACCGCAAGCACCACCAGGCTTCGCTCCACCAGAGGGCAAAGACGCAATAGAGGACGGCGAAGTCATCGGCATCTCAGCCGAGGAACAACTACAGCTGCAGGCCCTGCGCCTCAAGAACCACAACCTCCAAAAGAAAAAAAGACATCCTCGAGGCCAAGCACCAACGTGTCACCGTGCAGGCCAAGGTGCGCAAGATGATACGAGATGAGGAGCAGAGAGCTCGGGAGCTCGAGCAAGAAATCGCGCTCATGAAGAGCAAAGGCCAGTACGATCTGCAGCACGGACCGCCCCTCCAGCGGCGCGTCCCATCCGAAGACCCATTCATACCTCAACGCGGGTCCTTCCCTCCGCATGGCACAGCTTTCCAAGGGATTAACTACCTTGATGAGCAAAGCCCCCTGGCTCTGCAACTCCAAACATCACCTTGGCCCGTCAACTTTAGGGCAGGCACCTACCCCAAGTACAATGGCAGCACTGACCCCGCGCAATACATCATGAGCTACCAAGTCGCTGTCGCATCGTCTGGAGGGGACGACGCCACGATGGCCAAATCGTTCATCATCGCGCTTGAAGGCCTAGCCCTGACCTGGTACACCAGGTTACCACCTCTGTCCATTGACTCCTGGAAAGGACTCTGAGACAAGTTTCTGATCAACTTTCATAGGTACCGACCCGATACCGACGCCTTGGCCGAGCTGTCTCTCTACAAGCAGCAAGAGAAGGAAACTCTTCGCGAGTATTATAGAAAGTTCTTGACTCTCAAGTCTCAATTGCCATCGGTCGACGACCACATCGCAATCCATTAAGCCATCAGTGCCCTTCGGGCTGGCGTCCTGTACAGTCACTACATTAGGGACCCACCTAGAAATCTCCAGGAGTTGTACTAGCTATTCGAGAAATACGTCAGGTCCAAAGAGTTACATCAACGAAAGGTTGAATCTCAGAGGAAGCCCAAGGACCCTCCACAGTCCAGCAGAACCTGGACCAGGCCTTCACAGCCAGACTCCAGTCGCGATAGCAGAAGCCAACAACAGGTGCATAACATAGCCAACCAGCACCCAGTCGGAGAAACCGTCCGCTGTCAGGAATTCCCCCCAAGTTTGCAGCAATGTCACAAGAGGGAGAGGCCGGGGATGGACGCAGCAGCCGCGCAGATTCTACTGCCTGTTAGCGAATACTGTGCGCACCCAACAAGAGATTGTCCGAAAACGAAGGCCATGAAGGACAGGATGTCCAGAGCACAGCTGGCCAACAACCAGCGAGTTGTCGCGCACACATACCACCACCACCGACAACAACCTTATAACGACCACGTCCAGCACCCACCCAACAACGTGTACCAACACCGCCAAGAAGTACAAATCCTCCCACTCTCGCCCCCACCTCTGCACCACCCAAATCAACACCACCATAAGCACCCCCAAGCACCAAAACAGGAAGACTTCGCCGAACAACCATATCGCGGAGTCATCCATATGATCACCGGAGGGTCTAGTGTGGACTTCGAAACAAAGCGACAGAAGAGGGACCACTACCGAAGTGTTAACCACGTCGCCCTCACTGGCCCAGTCATACAAACAAGGTGGTCTCATGTGC
Source organism: Zea luxurians (assembly GCA_029449295.1). Classification (NCBI taxonomy): domain Eukaryota; kingdom Viridiplantae; phylum Streptophyta; class Magnoliopsida; order Poales; family Poaceae; genus Zea; species Zea luxurians. Next base: position 3,568,852 of record JAOPSE010000111.1, read on the forward strand.
CACTCACCTTCGATGCCAGGGACGTCGATCTGCGCAGTGCCCCTCACGTCGATGCCATGGTGATCAACTGCAGCGTAGCAGGCTGGGACCTACACAAGTTCCTAGTTGACAACGGCAGCCAAGCAGACATCATCTTCCTGTATGCCTTCGACCGCATGGGCATCAGCCACAATCTTCTCAAGCCTTCAGACAACCTCCTTTATGGCTTCGACGGGGAAGGCACCCTTCCCATTGGCAAGATTGAGCTACCCGTGTCCTTCGGTGTAGCACCCAATGCTCGAAGTGAGCAGGTCACCTTCGACATCGTCGACATGGTATACCCATACAACGCCATAATGGGCTGGGGCTCCATCAACAAGTTTGAAGCGGCCATCCACGGACTTTACCTATGCATGAAAATCCTTGGTCCGCAAGGCGTGATCACAGTCTACGGCAACTAGCAGACCGCACACAACATTGAAAGAGACTTCGTCCCAGGGCAACAGAACGTGCAATGTCTCACGGCACAACGTGAAGGCTTCGAAGAGTCCCCCTAGTCGCCGACAAAAAAGTCAAGGCGCAGCTACAAAGCAACGACAGAACGAAGGCAGTACCCCTCGACCGGTCACCCCTAAGCAAACGGTCGTAATAAGCAAAGACCTGACCTCACGAGACGAGGACAAACTCATCTCCTGCCTCTCCTGAAATAAGGACGTATTCGCTTGGTCCGCCCACGACCTGGTCGGAGTCAGCTGCACCATCATAGAGCACGGACTAGGCATCGACCCTTCGATGCGCCCAAGAAAGCAGCGACTGCGCAAGATGTCCAACGAGAAGACCGAAGCCGCCAAAGCTGAGGTGCACCGCCTGTTGGAAGCCAACTTCATCGAGCCAATCGCTTACCCTACATGGCTCGCCAATGTGGTCATGGTGCAAAAGAAAAGTGGCAAGTGGCGCATGTGTATCAACTTCATCAGTCTCAACAAGGCCTACCCCAAGGACAACTTCCCCGTGCCAAGGATCGACAAAATAGTCGATAGCGCAGCAGGATGCGAAGTCATGTCCCTCCTTGACTGCTTCTCCGGTTACCACCAGATTTACATGAAGGAGGAAGACAAGGCCAGCACAAGCTTCATCATGCCCTTCGGCACATACTGTTTCATCAGAATGCCAGAAGGGCTCAAAATGCCGGGTCAACATTCTCTGCCTCACAAAAAGGGTCCTCGAAAATCAAGTAGGCCGCAACATTTATACCTACGTGGACGACATGGTCGTCGCGAGCAAGAACAAAGAGGATCACCTGGTTGACCTCGCCGAAACATTCGCTAATATGCGGGAAGCGCATCTTCGGCTCAACCTCGAAAAATGTATTTTCGGGGTCCGCCAGGGGAAAATACTCGACTTCCTGGTGTCGCACAGAGGGATCGAGGCCAACCCAGCAAAAATCCAAGCAATCATCAGCATGACACCCCCGCAGTCCGCCAAAGATGTCCAGCGACTGACAGGCAGATTGGCCACCTTGAACAGGTTGATTTCAAAATCCGCAGAGCGCAGTCTATCCTTCCTCAAGACACTGTGCGGTGAAAAAGACTTCGCCTAGGGACCAAAACAAGCGGTAACATTCGAGTCGCTAAAGCAATATTTGTCCGATTTGGCAACCCTCACTAGTCCCGACCCTTCAGTGCCCTTGCTGTTATACATAGCGGCCTCACCATGCGCAATCAGCGCAGCCTTGGTCCATGAGCAGGTCAGAGAAGGCACGACCTAGCAATGCCCAGTCTACTACGTATCCGAAGTCCTCATGGCTTCCAAGTGCAACATGACTGAGCTAGAAAAAATTTCATACGCAGTTGTCATGGCATCGCGCAAGCTGCGCCACTACTTCGAAGCATTTAAGGTGCGGGTCACTTCAGATAGAGGTCTGAGGGAGCTGTTCAGGAACCCGAAGGCCTCCGTCTGAATCGTCAAATAGGCAGCCGAACTCTCCGGGTATCATATCACCTTTGAGCCTAGGTCAGCGATCAAGTCACAGGTCCTGGCAGATTTCATCGTTGACTGGACAGGACCGGCATGGCAACATGAAGGGTCTCCAGAGAAAGTGTGGATCATCCACTATGACGGTGCATGGTGCCACCCGGGGGCAGGCGCCGCAGCAATTATCACATCACCCGCAGGCACCAAGTACAGATACGCGGCACGCCTCAGCTTCGCCCTGGAGTCTGACAGATGCACCAACAACATAGCAGAGTATGAAGCCATCATTCTGGGCCTTCGCAAGCTACGAGCACTCGGTGTCACCATATGCATAGTCAGGACAGATTCCAAAGTAGTTGCCGGCCAGGTCGAAAAAGAATACTCAGTAAAAGACCCCGCGCTCATGCAATATCTCACAGCCATCCGCAGTCTCGAGAAGCAATTCAAGGGTTTCACCCTACAACATATTGACCGTGCCAAGAACGAAGAGGCCGACGCACTGGCTAAAGCGGCGGCCAAGGGCGAGGTCTTGCCCTTCGACGTGTTTTACCACGTCATTGGCATGCCAGCGGTCTGCAACCTAGAGGGGCTGTAAATAACTTAGGACGCCGAAGGCCACCACATCGTCAACCTCATCATGACCGAAGACTGGTGGGCCCCAATCACCCTATACCTGCAAGGTCACTATCACCCCAGTGACCGCAACGAGGCCAAACGACTAAAACACAGAAGCAGGGACTTCGCGCTGGTCGAGGGATAGTTATACAAAAAGGGGATCAGTCAGCCAATGCTAAAGTGCATAACTGAGACTGAAGGCATAGAAATCCTTCGCAAAGTCCACAGCGGAACTTGCGGCTCCCACTCAGGGCCCGGGGCCCTCGCCGCCAAGGTGATTCGATAGGGATTCTACTGGCCCACAATAATTTGCACTGCCAATCGAGTCACAAGGTCATGTGAAGCATGCCAAAAATTCTCACCTCGCTCGGGCAGCCCTTCGCAATTCACCAAACTTATCGCCCACACATGGCCACTTCAGCGCTGGGGGCTGGACATCGTCGGACCGCTACCTACAGCTCAAGGGAACCTCAAGTTTGCCTTCGTCGCTGTCGAATATTTCACTAAGTGGATCGAGGCCAGGGCAGTATCCACCATAACGTCGAAAACCGCACAAAAGTTCTTCTGGCAAAACATTGTTTGCCGCTTCGGAGTCCCGTCCAAGCTCACAGTCGACAATGGCAAACAATTTGACAGCCAAGACTTCAGGGACTTCTGTTTTTCCATCGGCACCAAGCCTGTCTTCGCCTCGGTATACCACCCACAGTCCAACGGCGTCGTCGAGCGTGCCAACGGCAAGATTTTTACCGCTATCAAGAAAAGACTTCTCGACGATAAAAAGGGCAAATGGGCCGACCAACTACCCGAAGTTGTATGGGCCCTAAACACTACAGAATGCCGGGCGACCGGTTCAAACCCTTTTTGCCTATTGTATGGATCCGAAGCCATGACGCCGCAGGAGATAAAGCATGGATGGCCTAGGACAAGCACATCAGCAGTTGTAATACCCACTTTGTAAGAAAATCTAAAAGGAGAAATTACATTCCTTTAAGTATGTGTGTGCATCCCTATGTATCATCACATGTGCCTGATCATGGTTAAAGATGAGTAAAACTCCACTAGGACACAAATAAACCATTGCATAATATTGGATTTTTGTTTGTGCATTTAAAACAATAATAATATGAATAAAATAAAATAATAATGAGAAGAGGATTAGAGGAAAGAAGGAAATAATATCCAATATAAAATAATATTATAATTAAATAACATCCTCATAAGTTGGTATGACCCAATTGCATAGCTAAAATGAACTTAAATTTGCACTAAAGTTGAGTTCAAAATTTAGAATCAAAAGAATTAAGAATAAAAGGAAAACAAATATAAAAAATAAAAAGGGAAGAGCAGCCGTGCACTTGGGCCAAATCCATTCAGCCCACCGGGGTATTTCCCTCCTTCTGGTCGGGCCAGCCCACTAATGCCTCCGTGCGCACGCGATCTCAGTTGGCTGCCGTGAGGGGCCCACTGCCCAGTCTTCCGTCGCGCGCGTGTAGATGTCTGTCTCGCCCGATGACGTGTGGGACCGCCTCATCCGATTACCGTTCAACGGAGCGCGTCTACCCCGCCGAGTCGGACGCGTACAACAACGAATTAGTCGAGATTTCACGCGCGCTTGTACCTGCGCTGACGTGTGGACCACGGGTTCGGCTAATCAATGCTCACGGTGCCACTTCCTGGTGGGTCCTGCGACCTGGTCTTCCTTCGCGATGCCATGGCTGAACGGCAGCTGGATTGCACGGGCTCTACGGGGCAGGTGGTTACATCCACCACCATGTTTTCCTCTGCGCATAGCTCGGAGATCCCCGCCTTCGTGATTAAAAGCCCGGGCGCGCCGTGCTCTTTCCTCTGTTCACGACCACCTCCATGCCTTGGCAGTAGACATTACCACCGAGAAGCTGAGGATTAGAGAGGAGAGAGAACAAGCGCCGCGACCGCTGTATTCACCATATACGCACTCGGTTCATGTGGCCGCTAAGGAATTGGGGGCGGCGGAACTTCCTGGTGTGGCGGCTTGGCGGCGCGGCGTCTGGAAACCCTGCTGGACCATCTGCGGTAAGTCGGTTCTTCCTTTTATGCGGTACCTTGGGGATCCGTTAGACGTCGCGGGCGTGTGGGAAGGAAGCGGACTCAGGGCCAGTGCTCTGACGAAGGACGGCGGTGCCGACCACTGGTTGGTCTTGGCCGGCCAGAGCGCCGGTTAGCAGGCAGGAGAGAGAGAGAGAGCTGGGTTTGGCACGGTGTTAGGCGTGGACGGCTGGGCGTGTTGCCATAGAGAATGAGCGCAAGGTTGATGACGAGCGACTGACCGTAGATTGGGAGATCAAGGGTGTAGATTAGATCGGGGGGCGGATCAGGCCAGGGTGAATGCGGTCCGTTCGATCACGATCGGGCGAGCCAAGGCAACCGCAGGGGAGTTTTTAAATCCGAGCCGTAGAATTCTAATCGGGCAGCGGATATGAAGCGATACCCCTTCGGCCTGTAAAACTGCAAAAGAGCCCCCGGGTTATTTAAAATCAACCCGCGGTCCACCTTGTTTGTCATCTGTGTCTTAGGATCTTTTGCGCCAGCGCCCCTATACTTTACAGAAAATGAGGCCCAGTCCAGAGAGTTATAAAATCAGGAAAATGAGTTTTTAATATGAAAACAATTCACAGAATTTGTATAATTCATAGAAAATGCATATGAACTCCAAATTGGTCCATTCCCGTTTCCAAATTTTTGTAATGTTATTGTCTATCCATTAGTGCCACTGTTTTGGCATGAAAGACACACTAAAATTTATCTATTACTTAATCTTGTATTAAGCACATAAAACCTTGGAATATTCATAACTTAAAATCTACAACTCCAAATTTAATGATTCTAGTTCCTATGATCTTATTTTAATGTCTAGATTATTATTGTATATTTTATTTACATGTTTGGTGTGATGTTAATTTTTGCTATACCATGTATGTATTGTGTTGATGCGAGTAGACGAGCAAGTCACTGAGGATCCTGAGGTTCAGCTGGTAGAGACTACTGAGCAGGAGCTCGTGGAAGGCAAGTTGTACCCTTGATCACTTTTTTTTACCCAGTCATGTTCTTATTATTCATAATGATCTGCATAGGTTAATTTTGCTGGGACCCAATAGGTTACCCTAGATTTGACTATCTTTATACCTTGTTTCACCACTGGTTTTACTACTAAATTTTTGGGTAGTACATGTTATTGCTTTATGTGGATTTGGGTATAGAGATATTTATTGCTCATGATTACACTTTTTATTATCTGTTCATTATTTACTGTTCATGATAAGATCATTATTTTAATGGGAACATGGAGAACCACCCGGGAAAACAGTGCTACCACAAGGGTTTAATGGGATGCCCTTGGTTGATTAACTAGGAAAGCTAGTGGATGACTACCTTACCCGAATGGGGCAAGGGCAGTAGGGGAGTGGTCAGTGTAGGGAGGTCCTTGGGTTGATTTTGCTGTGATGGCGGTCAGGCGAGGGATTCCTGCACTGGAGCTTCCTATAAACTATAGCGGGTTTTATGAAACTAGTGGAACTTTGTAAAGGCCTCGTAGTGGTACCCTGCCTCGCTTCCTTGGTAGAGGTGTATGGGGTCTGATCAACTCCGTGGCAAATGGGTAACACGACTTGAGGGTAAAGATGTGCAACCTCTGCAGAGTGTAAAACTGGTATACTAGCCGTGCTCACGGTCATGAGCGATTCGGACACTCACATGATTAATTTATGGAACTTAAACTTAATCTGTCATTTCATTGCATTTGGGATTATTTATTTATTACTTTTACTTATTATTACTATGGTTTGGTATTTACTTGCACTTGGTAACTGCTAATAAAATTTTGACCAACTTATAAAAGCAATGCTCAGCTTCAACCTTTATTTCATTGATCAGCCTTACACTTCATGAACTCCCACCTTTGGTGAGTTCATGCCACATTATTCCCCACAACTTGTTGAGCGATGAACATGTGTGAGCTCACTCTTGCTGTCTCACACCCCCCCACAGGAGAAGAATAGGTGGTCGAAGAGGAGCCGCCTAACACTGAGGCTTTCGACTTGATCTAGGTGGCGTCTCCCAGTCAGCTTTGTGGCACCAAGGATAGATTTTAGTTCCTGCTATATTCATCTTTTATTTTGTAAGACTTCCGCTATGTAATAAGTACTCTGATTTTATTGTGACATTTATCTCTATACACTCTGTTATTATATATGTTGTTGTTGGGGGCCTTCATCTTCCGAAAGTCCACAAAAACATGATTTGACAATGTTTTCCAAGTGTTGTATATGAACAGGTATCTTCGGACTCGGATCTAAACCATGCACAATGTGAGAAGCGTGAATGATACGAAGGGTAATGCAATTCCAAAGCCACGTGCATGGGGGCTTCGACATAACAGCAGAAAAAGGAACCGACTTAAAGGGGAAAAGGCAATATGGACCTCAATGAATTGTCCTAAAGTCAATAGTAAATGTAAAGGGCATGAGTGTAATTTCTCATAGGCTGCGTCCTGTGTCTATAAATAGATGAACAGTACCCCTGTACTGTTCACGATGACTCGTACTCGTTCTTGCGTCACTCTTGTGCTTTCGCTTTCTGTTGAGCCGAAGGTACAATTTGTAATTTTATGTTGTTTTCATTCACTCATGATAATATGATAAAAAATTAATAATTTTACATAATTGTTTATGTTGTTTTTTACATTTAATATGCTTCTTCTTTCATTAATGTATACTGCAATGATGAAGGTATGCCCTTCATGACCTTCGACCGAAGATCATTATATCCTAAGGGAAACAATCCTTCGTAGGACGAAGGGCATTTACATATAACATTTTGTGTTCCCTTGTTCTTAATTCATAGCATTTGAGAACAAGTCCCCAACATTGGCGCCCACCTCCGATGAACTCTTTCGACCACCTTCGGCAAGCACTGATCTTCGTCATGCCACCGAAGAAAGCTTCAGCGACAGGGGCTACTGCACTACAACCACTAGACCCAAACCAGGAAACTCTTTCTCTTCGAGAAGCTCGAATCCAGAAGAGGAAGGCCACCAGTCCAACACTCCAGGAGGAGGAATTGGACTAAGAAATCAGGGACACGGAAATCATTCATCAACAAGTACAAAGGAAGAAAGAGAAGATGGCGCGGCTGGCTGATCTTCAAAGGAAGATCGACGAAGCTACTGAAGAAGTGCGCCATCTTGTTCAAGATGAACAAGATCGAAGGCCCCAACACAGGGAACTTCGTCAAGAAGGCTTATTCAACGAAGATGGGTGGTATGATGATTTTAATCATGATACCTTTACTTTTGATGACGCTTCTCCCTTGGCAGCAGAACTGCAGGCTACCCCATGGCCCCCGTCATACAAGCCACCTCAACTTCCCATGTATGATGGGCATTCAGACCCAAAGTAGTTTCTAATGAGCTACGAAGCAAATATATCTTCGTATGGGGGCAATACTGCAGTCATGGCGAAGTCCTTCGTCGTGGCAGTCCAGAATGTAGCTCAAACATGGTATTCTTCTCTTCGGCCAGGGACTATCACATCGTGGCAGAAGCTTAAGGACATGCTGGTGACCAGTTTCCAAGGTTTTCAGACGAAGCCAGTCACAGCTTAGGCCCTGTTCCAATGCACGCAAGACCATGATGAATACCTCTAGGCGTATGTCCGAAGGTTCTTGCGATTGAGGGCGCAAGCGCCCACGGTGCCCAATGAAATTGTCATTGAAGCCATGATTAAGGGCCTTTGGCCAGGACCTATGGCCCAGTACTTCGCCAGGAAGCCCCCACAAACTCTGGAGAAGCTACTCCAGAAAATGGATGAGTACATCCGGACTGACAACGACTTTCGCCAGAGAAGAGAGGAAGCTTACAGATTCTCGGAAACGACCACGGGCTTCGGAGGAAGAATCCATCCGAGGCATGTCAGGTCAATCCACAATTCCACTCAGAATGATGACAAAGGGAGTCAGCCTCAGAGGTCGCAATACACCTCACAATCTTTGGGGCAACAGCAAAGCTCTTTCAGGCCACCAGCTCTAAGAGGCAGAGGCGCCAGGGGCTTCGGGGGAAGATTTGGGGATCAGCCTAAAAAGATCTACTGCTTATTCTGTGGCGAGGACAAGGGCCATACTACAAGAATGTGCCAAATCACTATTCAGAAGCAAAAGGAGATAGCAGAAACCGAAGCTCGGCAGAATCAGCCGAAGCAGGTCTTGCACACTACTTCGTTGTCACACCCGGCTTTCACGGGTCCAAAGCCCAGGCGCGAACATAATCACTAGGTGTGCTAGGACCAAGCCTCACACATATGATGAATCATGACACATGATCGAATGTCACATCTTTACTATATAATAGGAGTTCTATACAAAATAAATAAATAATTACATTATAAGGAGACAACGATCCAGCAACCCAAAGTTGACTGAGAGACGACGGCCTAGACCACTCACGAACTCATCACAGCATCCTCCATGCGCCTCATCCTATGGTACCTATTCTTGACCTGTGGGGGGTGTGAGACAGCAAGAGTGAGCTCACATACGTTCATAGCTCAACAAGTTATGGGGAATAATGTGCATGAACTCGCCAAAGGTGGGAGCTCATGTGAAGTGTAAGGCTTACCAAAGAGGATGGTTGAAGCTGAGCATTGCTTTTAAAGTTGGTCAAAATTTTATTAGCAATTACTAAGTATAAGTAAATACCAACCCAATTAAGTAGTAGAACAAAAGTAACAACATCACCTGCGATGCAATGCATATGACAAATTGAATTTAGTTCCATAAATTAATCATGTGAGGGTCTGAGCTGCTCATGACCGTGAGCACGGCTAGTATACCAGTTTTACACTCTGCAGAGGTTGCACATCTTTACCCACAAGTCATGTTACCCATTTGCCGCGGGGTTGTACGGGCCCCATACACCTCTACCAAGGAAGCGAGGCAGGGTAACACTATGAGGCCTTTACAAAGTTCCACTAGCTTCAGAAAACCCGCTACAGTTTATAGGAAGCTCCAATGCACGGATCCCTTGCCTGACCGCCATCGCAGCAAAATCAACCAAGGACCTTCCTACACTGACCACTCCCCTACTGCCCTTGCCCCTTTCGGGTAAGGTAGTCCTCCACTAGCTTTCCTAATTAATCAGCCAAGGGCGTCCCATTAAACCCTTGTGGTAGCACTATTTTCCTGGGTGGTCGCTCCATGTTCCAATTAACACAATGATCTTGTCATGAACAGTAAATAACAACTGATAATAAAAGTATGATAATAAATAATGTGTATCTCTATACCCAAAACCACATAAAGCAATAGCATGTACTACCCAGAAATCCAGTGGTGAACAAGGTATAAAGATAGTCAAACTAGGGTAACCTATTGGGTCCCATCAAAATTAACCTATGCAGATCATTATGATTAATCAGAACATGAATGGGTAAAAAGAAGTGATCAAGGGCACAACTTGCCTGGGACTTGAAATTCCAGGTACCAGGATAATCTTTAGGTGACACGTGTCCTCACTGCTAAACGTAGCAATACAAACAAACATGTATAGGCAAAAATTAACATTACCCCAAACATAAGAATAAACTGCGTATTAATATTCTACGCTGCATAAAGAGATCGTTGAAACAAGAACTACTAAATTCGGAGCTACGGTTATTAAGTTATGTATTTCTGAAATTATTTAGTGCTTAGAATAGATTAATCCAAATGAACAATTTTAATTCAAGTTTCATGGCTAAACAGTGTTACTAGTTGATAGACAATATTAATACAAAATTATTGCAACTAAAATGGGTCGATTCGGAGCAAAAATGGATTTTCTAGGAATTACACAAGTTCTATAATTATTTTTTATACTAAAAATCATTTTCTACACTAATTTATTCCCTTATTATTTACTGCTGGGCTACTGTTCAAAATCCAGAGAGATCCGGGGCTATTACGCAAAACGTTCCTAAGACTCAGGATCTCACCAGACAGGACGGTGGGTTTATTTCAACTAAGTGCAAGGGCTCTTCTGTATAATGACCACTGCGAAGGGGTATGATCAAACTGAGGCCGCGCGATCACAAACCGATGGCCCAGATCATATCTTGCCTTATATGAACCGGTATCCTTTGGTCTAATCGTGGCCGTCGGTTCACAGATCTACGACCCAGGCACGTCTCCTACCCACGGCCGAGGGGGAGCGGCGGCGCGTACGGGCGCGGTGGCGCCATGCCCGGATTTCCCCCCAGGAACACGATCCTAGCGCAAAGCTCGACTCCCTGATGATGCAAGATCAAATGTAATATGGTATGAAGCTATTGTGAAGGTTCCTACCGTGAATCATGCCCTCAGGTTCCCTGGCCATGACGCAGCATGTTTTCGAGGCGGAGGATGGCCATTGTCGACGAATTCCCGGTCTCCCCGACGAGGACCTATGGGTCTTGGAGCCCCCGCGGCTGCTTGAGCTCGAAATTGCAGCAATTGAGCAGAACCGTGAGCAGCTGCCGAGGTCCTAGCGGCGACCAGCCACGAGCTCGATGGTGGCGGCTATTGTTTCTCTTCCCCGGTCTCTCTCTACCCTTTGCCTGCTCGATGGCGGATCCCACCAACACCCCATGGCGGTTTGGGCGGGCCTTATAGGGAGCAAGAAAGTCCGAGCGGAGCAGCAGCAAGATCAACGGCGGAGTTTGCTGTTTCCGATGGTAATAGCCTACGGTGACTTCGGGGTTCCTGTTTCACGCGCGGCCCACGGGGAAGACAATCCTGGCAGCATGGGTCCACCAACCAGAGAGGAAAACCAGAGGGTCCGAGCGCGACCGTAGAAGCGGTCCCACATGCCAGAGCCACCGGGATGACAGCCATGAGAGCGGGCAGTGGCTGGCCATTGGGCCCCACACGTCAGCGCAAAGAGCCACCAGCTGGGACACGACGGGGGAAAGGTTAATGGGCCAAAAACGTATTTCCGAGCCCATCAAGTTCTCTTTTTCTTTTCTTTTCTTTTTCTTTTCTATTTTCAAGGATTCAAACAAAGTTAAGTTTCTTGTTTGAATTTCAAATTACCAAATATCAAACACAACCCTAATGAGAATATAACTCCTAGTATTTTCACTAATATTAGTTTTCTATTTTTCTTTTATCTCCATTTATCTCTTCCATCCTTTTCTTTTCTATTCCCCTTTTATTTTCAAATTCTAATTTTTTTAAACTCAACTTGCTTCACAACTTTGAATACAAATACAAGAGTTTCATTATGAGGTGCACATTTCTATTTTTATTTATTTTGTTATTTGGCTAGTTTAATCCCATTTATTCAAGAACAAAGGAAACCTAATAATATTCAAAGGTTTTCAAAGAAATTCTCACAATACTATAATAATTTAATTTATTTATTTATATCATTTTTATACAAATTTGGGCTTTACATTCGTGCCATTCTCCAAACATACCAGAGTATGTGGGCAATCATCCTGCAGCTTCCGTTGCTTTGGCTAGCCATTCACAGGCTTTTTGGCCATAACTCCCACCACCACCACTACAACCGATTCATTCCCGGAGCCAGCAGCTAGAAGAGCACCAGTACTCTCAACAGCAACAGGATTTCAGGGAGGAATCCGAGGCTCGCACAGTCAATAGTACTGTGCCAGAATCCAAGCACATTTATTGAGCGATATCCTACTCCAAAAATGCTTTTATGGTTATTTGTCATTTTGTTTTTTAAGAAACAATCAATGTAAACTTAGTTTTTTGTAATAGTTTCACTTATATCACAATAAAATATAGCTTTTTCACAGGTTTACGAAGCTCAAAAACAGCCGAAGCTACAAAAAAAGAGATGTTCCTAAGGAAGCGCAGTCTAAGTCTTGCCGAAGCTACAAAAAAAGTCGCTCACAATGAAGTGCAGCGTAAGTTTTTTGCTCAAAAGTCGTTCCCAAGGGAATGCAGAGCCAAATACCACCGAAATATAAGACGAAGCGCGAAAAGTCAATGCGAACAATACCGCCGAAATATAAGGCGAAGCGCGAAAAGTCAACGCGAAAAATACCGCCGAAATAGAAGGCGAAGAAGTTCAACAGACGTTCCTAAGGGGATGCAGAACTTACACCGAAAAATAAACGGTGAAGCCAAAAAATAAACGGCAAAAAGATTCTGATCGTTCCTAAGGAGACGCGGAGATGGTGTGTTCCAGTGTGGGTGTGTGGGTGCGTATCTTCGGCATTTGCATCATCCTTGCATCATATCATCACATCATCCCGCATAACATCACATCATACATCATATTGCACCGATGACACGAATTGAATACGAAGTCGATCTTCGGAGACTGCTTTATAAAAAATGAAAACGTGCTAAGGCACAATGTAAGTTGAGAAATACAGCTTCATCAGCTCTAATGCAAAAGAAGGGATCCTTTGTTTACGAAGCATGGATATTTTCACGAAGCACGGGTTTTCTTCTTTACGAAGCATGAAAAGAAGGGAAGGTTTTTTCGCCAAAGGCTCAAAAACGGTATGTATATAAAGTTTCATGCGTCACAAAGAATTGAATTACAAAATAATTTACATATTAGATTCATAAATGTGCACATCGAATATTACAGTCTTGATACACCAAAGTTACATTGATCATCTAAAAATATTTTTACAATAAGTACTAGTCCTCTTTCAGGACCTTCTCCGCAACTTCATTTAACAACTTGTTAACAACTTCGTCAACAATAGATTCGGCCACATTGATGATATCTATTGCTTCCTTCGTTTCTAGGTCAGCCAGTGGGTCGAACGGTTCCGGTGGAGGAGATAGTTTAGCTACAGAAGAAAAAATTAATTAGTTCGAAGTCACGAGAACAAATGCCGAAGCTAGATGCTGCGAAACAATACCTATGCGCCTTTCGCGCTCTGTAGCTTCTTCAGCTTGCTTAGCTTGTACTCAGGCCTCATGGATGTCTTTCTCGCTCTTCTTCATAATTTCGTGAGCTATTTCTCGACCACCATTTGCCCAGATGTCAGTGTAAAATTTTCTGCCCACTAAGCTTGCTTCAGGTGAGGGATCTTTTGTGTCATCCACAGACAAGGCACCTTCGGCCTGGGCCAGAGTTTTGACATGGTCGCAACCCACCTTCTCCAGGATAGCTGAAATTCCTCTTGCACCGGAGAACACGCAGACATCCCCGCGATCACTCAGGATTTCTTCAAAAGCTTCGGCCTCTCCGCTTATCCACTCGACAACACCCTCAGGATCGCCTCGTATGAAGTTATCTTCGTTTAAATAGGTGCCCACTTTGGCGAAGCTAGCCTTTATCTTCTCCACGCACCCTAAAGATTTTTCAAAACATCTTTCTTTGGATGTGCAAAGTTCTTCAACTGTTTTTTCAAAATAGTTGTTCCAGTATTCGCTGGCCTCTCGGTCAGCTTCTGCGATAGCGCATCTTTCTTTGGCTTCGGCCAGCTGTTTCTGAAGGTCTTCAATCTCATTCTTTTGAATTTCAGCTTGAGCCTTAAAATTTGCTTCATCTTCTTTTACTTTATCCACCAATGAAAGTAGAAATTTGTCTTTTTTGAGGCTTCGTTTCTCAGCCTGATAACCTCTGTTCGAAGGTTGTTGAGAGCTATAGTGCAGCTCTCGTCTTTACCATTCTTTTGCGCTCTTAGGGCGTTGCTAAGTATCAGGCCCTACAAGAAAAAAATAAAAGGATTAACACCAAAGTAAAAGACTTCATTCCAGAGTTCATAAGTTTCAAATTCATAATTTCTGAACCTTCAGACTGTTGTATGCAAGACTATCTGCGAGATCAGCTTTCGTCATGGCACAAAGGCCAGCTTCGAGCTTCGGGAAGCCCATACTTCTGGCCATATCCCGACACATAGATAATTCTTTATTGTCTGGGAGACAGTATAAGAAATCATCTTCGTTTGTACCATTAAACACTAAGGCCCCCTTCGGGTACTTTAGTTCCCAGGCATAGTGTTTGGCTTCAAAAATTTTCTCTTCGGACAATTTTTTCCCTGCAGCATGCCGAATAATGCAGCCAACATCTTCTATCGGAGCTTCAGGAGCAGGAGTTTCGGTTTTTTCTGATACATTCTGCCCTGCTATTTTGTTCTCAAATACGGTAGGCTCTGTCTCGGTGGGCATTGAAGGCCCAGCTTCAGCTTTGATGTGAGCTTTCGAAGCTTCGACAATTTTCTTAGGAGCAGAGCTCAAAGTCTTCATAGTTTCTATAACAATGTCTAATACGCTGGCCATTCTCCTCCTAGGAGTGGCGGCAGGAATTTTTTTGCATTTTTGACAAAACTGTCTCTGTCGGTGGGCTCAAGATTTCTGGCGTTTTTATCACCTTTTCCACTTGTAGCTCTTTAGCCTTGTCATCTCTAGCTTCGGCTAGCCCGACTGCAGACGACTTCGGCGCTACAATCGGCTCTTCAGTACTCTACACAGTCGGGGCAGCGCGCTTTGCTTTGGCAGCAGAAGATGTCCCTGCGCCAAACTCAGGAACCACAGCCGGTTCAATGTAACGCGGCCTGTGGGTAAGCACCTTCAACTTTTTGCTTACAGCCTCTGGCACAGGCTTGGCTGGGGCAGCCGTTGCATCAACTTTTCTCTTCTACCCCTGTACCCGCAACGGGTAGCGGTAGTTGGGGTAGATGAAGCCAATAGCATCAAAAACTCTATTCAATCTCTTTTTCCCCGACTTCTGAAGGCTGCGGATAATGCATTATCTTCTGCCTTGGTATATGATCCAAGCAGTTCATCACTTGTAACTTCAATATACTTCAGCCAATCATCGTTTGGTTCATCAAATTTATCTCCAAACCTAAAGGTGTATTTCAGCCAGACCAAATCACCTTCGCTAGGATCATTGATGATCTCCTTCGGCATTTCCCAGCCTTCCGTGTAAGCGGCCACACTCTAAAAGCTATATGCTCTTGAATTAAATCTCTTGTACCAATGAAAAAGCAGACAGTGCCGAAAGCCTTCTGGCATGCTTCCGCAGCATCATCAATTTCAACCTTCGGTTTTCGAAGACCGAAGCGAGACCATATGGGGCGCATAATAACCTCTTTGATGTCCTCCCTCGCCGTCAAGTCGTTCTTCACATAAAACCATTCTTCCATCCAAGATCTGGGCCATCTCTTTCGAAATGTTGGCACTGGGTGGCTGGCGTTGGCGCGGGCGACAAATCCATAACAACCAAAGTTGTTGTGATACTGTTCTTTACCCATGGCCTTTGTCTCATACAGAAGTTTGTGCATGCTGCAGAAGCACTTTGCGCTTGGTTCTATTCCTTAGCTTCTTACTGCCCAGACGAAGATTCTCATCCTCAAAATGGCTTCGGGGGTCAACTGAGGAAGAAAGATTTGGTAGGTTTTTAGCACTTCAACTACAAACCTGCTCAGTGGAAACCGAAGCCCAGCTTTGAAGAAGCTTCGATAAATTACAACTTCGTTTTCCTCGAGGGCAGGGACCTTGTTGTCTTCGCCAGCCCTAACAATAGACATATCCCGAAAGTACCTCCCTCTCATATTATCAAGATGACTTTGTTTAATTGTTGATTTCCCAAAGATTGTATGACTTGGCCTCCAGGGCCGATCCTCAGAATCTTCGCCCCTGCTTTCCGCATCATAACTATCACTGTCACCAGTATCTTCAAACAAACCTTCCAGCATCTCTTTAACAATCTTCTCTGTGTTTGTCTTTGCCATCAATTCGATAAAACTAGCAATATAAGGATCCATATTCTTCTTCTCTTCAAAAAGCTTCGTCTCTTCAGTCACCTTCGTTTCAACAGCAATCTTTTTGTCTTCAGACATTTCTTCTTCAGAAATGACCAAAATGCGTACTTTTAACCGAAGCTCAGAAAACTTGAAAAACTAGCAAGCGTTAGTGAGAAAGAGCTATGAAATTGACAAAACAAATCAAATGGCGCAGGCAGCGTACCAAATGTGGCTGGTGCGAGTCCTTATTTATACGCTCAGCACGTCCCAAATTAGGGGGTCCCATCCATCATTGACTATTGCTATTCTAGCAACGGGAAGGTGTTTTTTTGGACCTTCGGCATAAGGCCTTCGTCTAGGTCGCAGTTTGAATTCGTTATCTTAAACAAATTAATACTGCGAGGGGCTACTGTTGGGGGCCTTCGTCTTCCGAAGGTCCTCAAAAACATGATTTGACAATGTTTTCCAAGTGATGTATATGAACATGTATCTTTGGACTCGGATCTAAACCATACACAATGTGAGAAGCGTGAACGATACGAAGGGTAATGTAGTTCCGAAGCCACGCGCATGGGGGCTTCGGCATAACAGTAGGAAAAGGAACCGACTTAAAGGGGAAAAGGCAATATGGACCTCAATGAATTGTCCTAAAGTAAATAGTAAATGTAAAGGGCATGAGTGTAATTTCTCACAGACTGTGTCCTGTGTCTATAAATAGATGAACAGTACCCCCGTACTGTTCGCGCTGACTCGTACTCGTTCTTGCGTCACTCTTGTGCTTTCGCTTTCTGTTGAGCCGAAGGTACAATTTGTAATTTTATGTTGTTTTCATTCACTCATGATAATATGATAAAAAATTAATAATGTTACATAATTGTTTATGTTGTTTTTTACATTTCATATGCTTCTTCTTTCATTAATGTATACTGCAATGATGAAGGTATGCCCTTCATGACCTTCGATCGAAGATCATTATATCCTAAGGGAAACAATCCTTCATAGGATGAAGGGCATTTACATATAACATTTTGTGTTGCCTTGTTCTTAATTCATAGCATTTGAGAACAAGTCCCCAACAGTTGTCTTCTTTGGCGCATGTATGAGATGCACCCGACTTTGTTCCTTAAAGCCCGGGTGTGACATAAGTGGTATCAGAGGAAATGTTGACTGTAGGATGAAACCTAGATAGAAATGGACAAACCCTTACCTACTTACCTTACTCTGATTCTTTCTATACTTATCTTGATCCTGTCTCACCTTCTACTGTCCCACTCTGATCATTCTTACCTTTTCTACTCTGAGACAAGATGGATTTCACACCTTGGAATCCTACATTTATGACCTTCTTAGGAGATAGGAGGCCTAAGATAAAATCAAAAGTATTTTCTCTATTTAAAAATGTTGTTTGATTGTTCTGATGATAAATGTCTGATTTGCTTCTTTGATTGATTGAAATATTATATATGGACATCTTAGCATGTACCACCTTAAGGTAATGAATTAGCTTTAGTAGGTAAAACATTAATCTGCTTAGCTAATAAAATCCCCAAAGTAACATGATTCGCAACTACCTGCCTTGTCTATTATTCTCTCTTACCATATGTTTCTAACTCAGATGGTCAATACCAGGAAGGGTGGTGGAATTGATTTACCTCCCAGACGACAAACTCGGAGGATATTTAGACAAAACCAGCCACAACCAGCAGAGATGGATCCTCCACCATCGCCTCCACCAGGCAAAGTTGACCCAATGGTTGCAGCTCAGATGAGGATGATGCAACAGATGGCGGACACCATGGTGGACATGCGTGCACAGATGCAACAGGAACGCCAAGAGATGCGCCAGGAGAGGGAGGAGATACATCGAGAGCTGCACCAAGAATGAGAAGAGATACGCCAAGAGAGAAGGGTGCAGCAGCAACAGCAACAACAACAGCAACAACAACAAGCACCACTGCCTCCACCACCACCAGTTCCACCTCGTGATAAGCACCGGGAATTTATGAGCCATAAGCCACCGACCTTCGCAAGTTCTCCAGACCCACTAGATGCAGATGATTGGTTGAAGTCAATTAAGAAGATGCTCAACATCGCCCAATGCTCAGATCGGGAGAAAGTTCTGTATGCCTCTGGTCGTCTGACAGGTCCTGCTACTGACTGGTGGGATTCTTATGTTGCTGCCCATGATACTGCTGACACTATTACTTGGGCGGAGTTCAGTACACAGTTCAAAAACTATCATATACCAGCTGGATTGATGAAGATCAAAAAGGAGGAGTTTTTATCATTGAAGCAAGGCAACATGTTTGTCAGCGAGTACCGCGATAAGTTCATTCAGCTCTCTAGATATGCTCCGGATGAAGTTGCTGAGGATGAGAGAAAGCAGGAACACTTTATTGAAGGATTTAATGGACCCCTACAGTATGCACTGGTTGCACACACATTTCCATCATTTCAGAGGCTGCTAGATAAGGCTCTTGCTATTGAACACAAGCATGTTCAACTGGGAGACTTGAAGAGGAAGGCTATCTCACAGGGGCAGGGCAGCAGCAGTGTTCGTCCTCGCTATGTTTTGCCACAGGGTACACCTACTCGTCCAGGAGGAGGACCACGCCCAGCTCAGTACGCTCCACAGGAGTCTCCATAGACACCTCCCACTCATCAGGCTGCCCCACTGGCACCCCAACGAGGCCTATAGGACAAAAGATCGGTCCTACATGCTTCAAGTGCAGTCAGATTGGGCACTATGCTAATGCTTGTCCGGTGGGGAATTCTGGTACACCAGCTAAGAACAAGCAACAGACTCCTGGCAAGGGATACTCTATAGCCATGGTTAATCAAGTCAGCGTTGATGCTACTCCTGATGGTGCTGAGATCATACTTGGTATATTTTACATTAATGCCATTCCTACAACCATATTATTTGATTCTGGTGCTACACATTCATTCATATCTGCTCGATATGCCAACACAAATGAGATACCACTGCTAAATATGAGAAAACCAATGATAGTAATCACACCTAAAGGGCCTATTGAGGCAAATCAAATGACACGTAGATTGACATTAACAATCATGGGAAGAGAATTTGGAGCTACTGCTATAATATTAGAGGCAAGCAATACAGATATAATCCTTGGTATGTCATGGTTAAGAAAGGCAAAGGCCATTATAGCATGTGGTAGGGGTACGGTAGAACTCACCAGCCCTAAAGGAGAAAGATTTCAAGTTCAAATTGCAGTAACCACCTCTTCCAAATGGGCGATATACTTTATAGCTGAGGGGTTTGTTCGTGACAACATCCATGTGGTTAGGGATTTTCTGGATGTCTTTCCAGAGGAGTTGCCAGGGATGCCACCAGATAGGGAAGTTGAGTTTGTAATTGATCTTCTACCTGGAACCACCCCCATTTCTAAACGACCATATAGGATGTCTGTGGAAGAGTTAAAGGAACTGAAGAAGTAGTTAACGGAATTACAAGTGGCTGGGTACATTCGTCCGAGTTCCTCAACTTGGGGAGCATCGGTTCTGTTTGTACAGAAGAAGGATGGATCACAGCGGATGTGTGGATTATAGATCACTTAATGATGTTACTGTGAAGAACAAGTATTCGTTACCCCACATTGAGGATTTATTTGATCAGATGAGAGGTGCTAGCTAGGGTGTTTTCTAAGATTGACCTCCGATCGGGTTACCATCAAATGAAGATTAGACCATCGGACATCCCCAAGACGGCTTTCTCAACCCGATATGGATTATATGAGTTCACTGTTATGTCGTTTGGATTAACTAACGCACTAGCCTATTTTATAAATTTGATGAATAAGGTATTTATGGAGTATTTGGACAGATTTGTCGTAGTATTCATCCATGATATTCTTATTTATTCTAAGAGTGAAAGTGATCATGAAGAACATCTGAGATTGGTGCTACAGAAGCTACGAGATAATCAACTCTACGCCAAGTTTAGCAAGTGCAAGTTCTGGATTGATGAGGTGCCATTTCTTGGACATATCATTTCTAATGGAGGAATATCAATGGATCCTGCTAAAGTCAAGGAGATTATGGCGTGGAGCGTGCCCACTACAGTTACTGAGATTCGAAGTTTCTTAGGACTTGCAGGATACTATCGGAGATTTATTGAAGGATTTTCTAAGATTGCTGAGCCTATGGCCTCGCTTCTGGAGAAGGGATGAGAGTTTAAGTGGGACGAGAAGTGCCAAGAAAGCTTTGATCAATTAAAGGAAAGATTGATGTCACCACCAGTGTTGGTTATGCCATATCTAAAGAAAGGATTTGACATTTATTGTGACGCATGTGGCCAAGGCTTAGGATGTGTGCTCATGCAAGAAGGACATGTGATCGCCTATGCGTCTCGTCAGTTGCGGAAACATGAGTTGAACTACCCCACTCATGACTTAGAACCGGCAGCTATTGTGCACGCACTTAAGATATGGAGACATTATATCATGGGAACTAAGTGCCAAGTATACACGGATCATAAGAGTTTGAAGTATATATTCACTCAGAAGGATCTCAACCTTAGGCAACGCCGTTGGTTGGAGCTTATTAAGGATTATGATTTGGAGATTCACTATCACCCGGGCAAGGCGAATTTGGTTGCAGATGCCTTGAGTCGGAAGGAGCACGTTTACTCCGCTATTGTTGTCCAGCTACCCGATGAATTAGCAAAAGATTTTGAGAGACTCAACCTGAGAATTGTTACACACACTGAAGGAGTTACCATTGAATTGGAACCTACCTTGGAACAAGAAATTCATAAAGGTCAAGTGGGTGATGCAAAAATTCAAGAGATTAAAGGTCTGATTACTGAAGGTAGAGGTCCAAAATTCACGGAGGATGAGCAAGGCACTGTATGGTTCAAGGATCGGATATGTGTTTCGGAGTTGATAGCCTTCATCAGACTATATTGAAAGAAGCCCATGATTCTGATTACTCTATCCACCCTGGTAGCACTAAGATGTATCAGGATTTGAAGCAGAAATACTGGTGGTATGGATTGAAGAGAGATGTGACTGTTCATGTGGCTAAGTGTGATGTGTGTCAAAGAGTCAAGGCCGAACATCAAAGACCAGCTGGACTTTTGCACCCATTGAAGATACCCGAGTGGAAATGGGAAGAAATTGGTATGGATTTCATTATTGGAATACCCCGCACTCCGGCAGGATATGACTCTATTTGGGTAATTGTGGACAGATTGACAAAATTGGCTCATTTCATACCAGTGAGGACTAATTACACGGGAGCTAAGCTAGCAGAATTGTATATGACTCAGATAGTTTGTCTACATGGAGTGCCTAAGAAGATCGTGTCTGACCGAGGATCACAGTTTACTTCTCGGTTTTGGAAGAAGTTGCATGAGAGCTTGGATACGCAGTTGAATTTCAGTTCGGCCTACCATCCTCAAACTGATGGGCAGACAGAGAGGACTAATCAAGTGCTGGAGGATATGTTAAGAGCTTGTGCTCTTAAACATGGTGGAAGTTGGGATAAGAGCTTACCATATGCGGAGTTCTCTTATAATAATAGTTACCAGGCCAGTTTGAAGATGTCACTGTTTGAGGCTTTATATGGCAGGAAGTGCAGGACTCCACTATATTAGGATCAGACTGGAGAAAGACAGTTCTTTGGGCCTGAACTTATACAAGAGGCAGAGGAACAAGTGCGAATGATAAGAGAAAATTTGAGAATTGCATAATCAAGACAGAAGAGCTATGCTGATACCCGGAGAATACTACTGGAGTCTAAGGAGGGTGATCACGTGTATCTGAAGGTGTCACCGATCTAGGGTATGAGGAGATTTAAAGTTAAAGGAAAATTGTCCCCTCGCTTCATTGGACCTTTCTTGATTTTAAAGCGAGTGGGAGAAGTTGCATATCAGCTAGAACTACCTGATCACCTGACAGATGTACATGATGTATTCCATGTATCCCAGCTGAAGAAATGTCTCAGGGTACCTGTTGAGGGCTTGTTCTCAAATGCTATGAATTAAGAACAAGACAACATAAAAGTGTTAAATGTTAAACTCCTTCGTCCTTAAAAATAGTATATCCCTTAGGATATAATGAATCTCGGACGAAGGTTACCAAAGAAAAGATCTTCGTAGAGTTGACAAATGGTAAAACATAGCATTCATCTATAATACGCGAAGTACCAATACCAGTATTATTATTAATGTATTTCCATCATTAAGTTCATAAAATAGAATTACAAATGTACCTTCAGATTGATGTAAAGTAAAGGTACAGACGTGATGTGAAAAAACATATGCCAAGTCAGTGTGAACGGTACGGGAGTACTGTTCACCTATTTATAGCCACGGGACGCAGCCCTTATAAAATTACAATGATACCCCTTACATTTATCAATAATCCTATAGTAATTCTTCAAGGTCCAATTTGGCTTTTCATCTTTAAGTCGGTTCCTCTTTTCTGTCGTTACGCCGAAGCTTTTCTGCACATAGCTTCGTGATCGTCTTATCCTTCGTCATGATCGTTTTTTCGTTCCAGTCAAGCTTCGTCTTAACCCTACCCTTGTATATCCGCGACCTGACTCCGAAGGTGCCTGTTCACATATTACACTCGGAAAACATTGTCAAACTATGTTTTTGAGGACCTTCGGGAGCCGAAGGCCCCCAACAGTAGCCCCTCGCAATATTAATTTACTGTAATGATAAATTCATATTGCGAAATGGACGAAGGCTTTATGCCGAAGGTCCGAAAAAACACCTTCCTTTTGCTAGAATAGCAACAGTCATTGACAAGCGGGGCCCCTCCAGTTTTCGACACACTGGGTGTATAAATACGAGCTCACCACGAGTTTATTTGGCACGCTGTGGCGGAACCGCCCGAATTATTCCAGCTTAAGTGCCCAAGTCTCGCCTTAGAGGCAACGACACACTTAAATCGGAATAACCCGTCAGTCCCTCGGATCTAGTCCGATAGAAGCCACTTATCCAGGATCGAATACCACTAGCTCACTCGAAGGTGAGGCACAGAGAAATACAATAAAGCATAATACCACAAATTAAGAAAGTATCATTAGTGATTACATTATCGGAGTTTCAGAAATAATAACCATAAGTTTTAATGCAGCGGAAATAACTAACGGAGAAAACCGAGTAACATGGCGAAGCCTGGCCACGCTACTCCTCCTGGTCCTCTCCTGCGGAAGCAGTAACCCACTCGACCATCTATCCCGGGTGGTAGGGATGGAGGCCAAGTCACACCATCAACCAAATCAAGGAGGTACCTACAAAAATTATGCCACAAGCAAGGCTGAGTATACTAATACTCAGCTAGACTTACCCGGTGTGAGGAGTCTACTCCTCTACCTCTAGACATGCAGCTGTTTGGCTGAGGGGTTTGGTTTGCCAAAAGCACTAGCTGAGTCTAAAAACAAATTTTAGCTTTTCAAGTTTTAGTGTAATCCTTTAGACTAGATGAGCACCTAACTATCCATTCATGGTAGCAAGCAATTTAGTCAACCAACATCTTTTGTAAGTAACCTCATTCCCACTTATTACTCAATGCAGTACAATGGATCAAGCAGTCTCATTAGCTGCGAGAAGCAGACGATTCGAATCGAGTTTTAACCTTGCAAGGTAAACCTAAACACACGGCATGTCAGGGTACTCCGACCCCACACATGACAACCGTCCCCATCGATTCCCCGTTCGCGTCCAGGCCTCACCGCCTTGGCATACAATGCTCCACTGACCCCGACTGCCGCTGTGCAGTGACCGCACTTGTACCCACCATAGCTAGCATGGGAGACCCAGTCTTAGGTCGCATGAGGGATAAAGTCCGCGCCCGGCTTCAATCAGGTACTAGGTTTACCGGTTTCCATATTTCCCGGCATGTGCTTAGTACGTTCAAAAGCTTGACTCAGGTATCCACACATTAATCCTTAATTCTTTTTCTCGTCTCATGGACAAGACATCCTCCCTGGATCCAAGTCCATAGACCAACATATATCCCATTATCAAGATGAATACAATCAATTCCTGACCTCGCGCGAGTGCTAGAAAAATCACTCGACTTCTACCGAGATCCTGATTAGCAAGCAGCTACTCGACCTAGTATGCTAGTATTCATCTCAAAAAGGAATCCTAAGTTCATGCAAACTAAAGGTTTCAAGCAACTCCTACACTTAAGTGCACATTACAAACCTACAAACATTAAGTGTAGTAAAGTAGCATATATAAACGGTTATGCATAAAACCGGGGCTTGCCTTTAATTTAACACTTAGGTAGTGTTTGCTGGGGGAGGTGCTCGCTTGGCGAGCATCCACTGGTTAAGTCCATCATTCTTCAGGTTCGTCCATCGACTGCACCTTGCGGTTGGCACCACATCACTTGCACGATCATCCTCTCTCGGTCCTAAATGAGATGCAAGATGCATATGTATGAATATGATGAAAAATACCACAAGATATACAAAGACATAGTAGCGAACTAACATTAATTTAGAAGACACCGTAAACTACCACGCGTTAGCATTAGTTATCTACACGTCATCGGGCATACGTAGTCGCTACACTGGAAAGATGACGACGCTTACTTTACTTAACCAATACAAACATGATCACACAAGCATGAGCACAAGTGTTTACCACGTTCACTTAATCGTCCATTATTTACCTAACATTAAATTAGTTAAGTACACAAGTTCGCTACGACTTGTATATAGATAGACTTAGTTGAAAAGGAACTAGACACTTAATTGGGCTTTAAAATTATTCACTAGGCAAACACTTATTAGACTCTCACTAATTTGGTTCACTAACTTAGCGAGACGTATACTAGTTACCTATATACTTAGGCTCAATTATATTAGTTATATTATCATTACTACGTGTTTCAACCAAAGTCAAAACGAGGAAACAGTCGACTCAAGAAATACACCACAGAGTAGAGCATTCCACCAAACATAATAAATTAGGACAGCAGCACAACAGTTGCTTGTTTCAGTCATAACTCTTCAAATATTTATCCAAAAATAGTGAACAAATACTTTTTGGAAAGCTTAGGAAACGCTCTACAACTTTGGTATTATTGTCTCAATACGACTAGACTCTTAGCAAAGTCGAACTGTGCAAAAATAAGAGGTTTGTCCAGGTTGGACAGATTCAGACTTGCGACTTCAAAAATTCACAACTTATAGGTTCAGACATCTAAACAAAGCGATCCTAGACTTTCTGTAAAGGTAATAAAATTTTCTATATATCATTTATAAACATCTCAAGGTGATTCAATTTTTAACTAAGGACAAAAGACACTAGAAGGCTTTGCTGTCCAGAATGGACAGATTCAGTATTCAGACTTTAAACATCCATAACTTAATCTTCAGATCACCAAAAAGAGTGATCTAAGACTTTTTAGAAAGCTTGGCAAAAACACTACATACTTTTATAATCACCAAGAATTGATTCTATGCTGAACTGAATCAAACAATCCAGTTTCCAAAATCTGTTCTGTCAGTGGACAGAATACAGCAACCAGTTTGTAAAATTCATAACTCCTAATCTGTCACGTCTATGGTTATGAAATTTTAACACAAGCAAGATAATAAAAGCATCTACAACTTTTCTTATAACGACCATGAACAGATTGTAACATTAAATTAGGCAAACAATGCAGTTTCTAAAATCTGTACATGATTTGGGCAGATTCAGTTACTGAATTTGTGAAAAGCATAGCTCCTAAACGATCAGACTTATGCTTGTCAAATTTTAACACCAGCAAGATAATAAATTTATCTACCACCTTTCTATAGCACATAACTACAGAAAATACAATTTGGTTCATCAAACATACAGCACGGGGAAATCACTGCGTGCAGTCCAAAACAGCAAACTAATAATTTCAGCTCCTATTACTTCAAGAATTGCCGCGTTCTAGAGACTCGAACCATTCTAACACTTTACCATTTATTAGCGTTAAATTAATCAAATGAGGACTAATAAGTAGACTTACTAATTTTATACAAGTTATTTCGCGCGTTAGAATTACCGTACACAACCAACAAAACACATTCACCACAATAATCAAACCCGGTATAAATGTGTATATCGATTGCGCCCTTCACACACTAATTTGTATTTTTACTTAGACATCACATGAACACCACTAATTTTACCCGCGGACCATAACCATGCGTGTCTAGACCGAAACAAGCAAATCACCGTGATTACGAGCTTAACCAAAGCCATCTAACAGTTGACTAACTAGAGCAACGACATAGACCGCTAAATAACATACACGTCGGCTTGCCTATTATTATCGCAATTCCGAGACTCAACATACACTGCCACATTTTTTATAAACACACATACTCACAAGTATTTTCGCAACATCGGACCAATCTATACGAATCGTAAACCACTGATCCCCAAATCGCAATCACCATGCATTTATTTCCCAAATCACGAACGCCATACATGTTTATCACACGAGCCGAGTATTTCAATAATTATCCTAAAATAACTAACTCCATTTATACACTTGTATCACAAACCTACTTGACTTACTTGGAGTGTCCGCTCAAAATTGTGAAGCACAATCATACACTATATGCGACGCATAATTGAACGAACGCATAATATGCATCGTTACGATTCGACCCATAAATATAGAGAAGTGACGACTACTTTGGCATGTCACCACCTCTCTATATAAGCCAAAACAATTTATACTATTGACTAAGAGTTCTAGGTATTAAGCACATTATTACTTTCCACGCGCAAATAAACCTCAACTTAACACAAGTGACACCGATAGATTTTTACTAACCTGTCAGGCACATAACCCGGTCTCGCATACAACCATATTGTGGCGTGCACTCGAGACACTTCGATCAATGTGGCGCGACCACTAATATATGAACCCCGACACTCATGTATTAACAATACATCCTCCATGCAAACTAGCATTTTCTAAACTACTCGTCACATCAATAAATATACCGCCTGTATAATCATGATCTCATCACATTGCATAAAACAAATACACTTTTCACATAAACACATACCGATGCATTTCCCAAAACATAATCCGCATTTTGTAACTTAGTTTTCGTATTAAACAACGCATCGCATATTTTCCAATCAAAATAAAATATAAAAACATCCGAGTTCTTTTCTACTTCATTTTCTTTCTACTCGCGTCCATTCATACAATTATATTTTCACGCACATATTCACGTCATCGACTAAATCGTAAATGAAACAAAAGCAACCTGGCCGGATCGGTGAGTCGCATGTGCTGTCCACGGCTAGCATTTCGTCGCATAGGTAGAGCACGAGGCACGACATCGATAGCTAGCTACACACAACAACGTCGATTTACTGATTTAGTCATTTCATCGAGCAAGAGAAGTGCGGGACAGCGAGGAGCTCACCGCGGATTGACGGCTTTGCGACGGGGATTGCGCATATCGACGGCGAAGCGAGACGCGGAGACGTCGGGGTTGTACGGATCGACGACGCGGCTGCTCTCGATGGAGGGGATCCGAGGCTGCTGCTGCAGGCTTGCTGGCGTACCGACGAGGAGGAGCAGGGGAGCTGTGCATGTTTCAGCCGAAGTGGAGGGAGGGGGGTGGTGCTGTCCATGGATGGGAGAGCTGAGCACGCCATGGAGAAGAGCTGGGGAGGGCGCTGGCTTGAGGGAGCAGAGGGGTCTGCTATGACCGTAACTTGAGCAAGATCGCCATGAGCGATGGAGGAGTGGCAAGCACGGGTCTGCACAATAGGGAAACCAGCGTTCGTTGTTGTGGGGCTCAGAGGCGAAGGCACTGCTCCCATCCGAGGAAGATGACAGCAGACATGAGTTGCCGACTCAGGCCTGGCAATGGTGGTCGAGGCAGAACTTGGCGAGAAAGGGGATGACATGGGGTCGGCATCCATGGCGGGAACAGGAATTGTGTGACGAGCAGAGCGCATCACAGGCTCCCAGCCGCGACTGTGCGCGAGGACAAGGGTGCACGGAAGTGGGGTTCGGGATCTGCTGGCGGTAGAGGGTGCTCAGCGCTGGAGGAACTCGCCTAGGAGATGGGAGTGCCGAGCTCCAAGGACTAGAGGAAGGGGGCAGAAACCGTGCAGGGCACCGGTCACGCAGGCAGGAACAAGGGGGCGTCGATCTCCATGGAAGATGGCCAGCCATGGGAGGGGGGCCTGCAGGACTGGCCGAGATTTCCACCAACGACAGGAAAATCGGCCACCAACGCGGCCATGTGGTAGAGGCAAGCTCGGACAGGAGGTTACTGAGGC